>CM055442.1:8064547-8430342 GCA_029228465.1 Salix viminalis
GAAACCACTTTCCAAACTTTCCTGTGTTTGTTTGTTTTCCGGGAAAGTTGGTTAACGGAAAACACTTTCCAGTACAAAAAAGAAAAAATTGGCTTGGTTTTCGTGAAAGTGTTTTCCGGAAAATTTGAGCGGAAAAACACTTTCCCTGAAGTTGTGAAAAAATTTAGAAATGTCATTATTTGTCGATTATATCAAATTTGATCCTCAAACTTTTGATTGCTATATATAATTTGTTTTGAATATTTATTTTTTCAATTCCATCTCTTAAAATTTAATTTTTATATTAATTTTGGTCCTTATTTTTTATAATTGCTATTTGCTTTTTTTTCTTATCATTTTTTTTATTGAAATTTTTTTATCTATCAAATTTGGTCCTCATTTTTTTTATTGTTACTTATTTTATTTGAAATAATTTATGAAATGTTAATTATTATTATTTTAATTTATTCACCTTTCATTTTTTTTTTAATTTTTTAGATTTGATCTCTATTATTTTGGTTATTATTTATTTTATTTGAGATAATTTATGAAATTATATTTTTTTTTTCAATTTCATTCTCATTCAACTTTTTAATTTGTAAGATTTGTTCCTCATTATTTTAATAAACTTGAAAAAAAATTAATTTATTAATAAATTATTTTTCAGTTCATTTTCCATAACACAATCAAACACTGGAAAGTGTTTTCCAGTTTATTTTCCATAACACTGCCAAACATTGGAATTCACTTTCCAGGAATTTACTTTTCCCGGAATTCACTTTCCAAAAGGAAACCACTTTCCAGCAAACAAACGGGGCCTAAATGTCATTTGTTACATTCGCAAGGAAAATGGACTCCTTATACTGGGTATATGCATCGTTCTTCATTTCATATTTCCTGACTTAAGTGTGGACAAATCTATCATTAGAACTCTTCCGAGTTAAAATTTACACAGACTCACACTATTTTGTGCTTGATTTTTATTAAATAGAATGGGATGGTGAGATTTCAACTCGTGATCTCTGAGTCAACAAGGCTCTGATACCATGTCATAAAACCATCTCACCTAAAAACTTAAACTATTAGGTAAAGCCTCTAAATATAATTTGTATTATTCTCTAGTTCCATCAAATTTTTCCATTTATCTTAGTTGACATTTACCTTGGATGCACCATCTTTTGCAACCAGGTAAGCGAAACGTTACTCTGACGTCAATCCTTCGAAGTTTTCAATTTGGATAATTGACTTGGCTGTGATATGTACAAGGCGATGGCAATGTCGTGGCAATTCAGTCAGTAGCCTGCCTCCCACCTATCTATAAAAAATAGCATTCCTCTCATGACGTCTTGACGATCAGAGCTTCATTTCAAGAGTCAAATTGACACATTCAACATCTCGTTGCTTTGAAAGCCGATGACACGTTAACTGAATTGCTGCACTCATATTATTCTATCATCTTACTTTCTTCACAGAATTGCACTTCAGCACTACAAATCTGAATGCATCTGGTGAAGAAATAGTAAGTTTCCAAATCAGGGTTCTTAGGGGAAGTTATAGTAATACATGTTTCGTTGTATCTCCACTTTTTTTTGCAGCTTTTGAATGTTCATACACCATTATAGTTTACAGCATGTTTCGTTGTCTTTGATCTATCTAGCTCCAAAAATCTATGCTTTCAAGCATCGTAAACTCAACCAAAGCTTGAAATTCCTTGCTTTGATCTCTCTAAACTCCCTTTAGGACTCTTAATCTAGCCTTTTTTAAGTATTTTTATCAAGATATTTGCAAGAAAATAATCAAAATCCCTCTTTTCTTCTCTGTTATGATCAGCCAAATGGCTTATGATGAAGCCAGGAATTCTATTTGTCTTATGTTTTATTATATCTATATTTATAGCAGTATCATTTTATCTAGTTTTTTGTATTTTTTGCTTAACCGGATGCTCTGTCTCCTCATACTTTTCAAACATCGTACATAAAAGTTTTATTCCATAAAACCTTTTTTTTTAATATTTCATATCATCATTTCACCATTACAAGTGGTTTTAGACGATTTTTTTTACTAATATATAGTTTTATTGTAATAAGTATAGTTTTCAATCTAATTATTGGATTAGGCTAAAGTTATACGAGAAAATTACAAAGATCTCATTTCATATTAGGTTAAAATTTCAGGTTAATTGGGAGTTGAAAAGGCCTTATATAAAGGTCTAAATGTTATTGTTTGAGAATTGTATTAGTTTTCTAATTGATTTAGTGTTCTTTTTCCTAAATTATTTAGAACTATTTTACTACTCTTTTTTAGCATTATTGATTATATTTTTACTCGTTATTTAGTTTGTATTTAAGCTTATATATGTAGACTTTGATTTCAATAATTACTATTTTGTGTGTTGGATTTTTACTCATACTTTTTTGTTCTTCACTGAACTACTTTTACTTATCAAAAAATTAACTAGGTTTCATGACATCTTCTATACTTTTCATTTACATCTCTTTATAGGTGTCGATTAGGGTTTAGTTACTTATAGTCTTGATATCTGGATACAAATTATCTTTTATCAAACTTAGAATCCAAAATGGTCTTAGGTTTCTTGGTAAAAAACCACTTGACTGTAGGTATGTGGATCTTCATATCCATGGTTAGTTTCCCATCAATTTGTGTTTCTAAATGTAGTTGAAATGCAAGAAGTAAAATAAAAGTTGATTTTATGCTCTAGTAAATGGTGTCATTCTTTATATTTGATGTGTGCCCTTGAAAGGATTAAATTTAAGGAATGATGATGTTGGTGTGATGCTAATTTGTGTCACTGATACTATAACATAAGATTGAGCACAGAATTAAGGATTGCATATCCATGTTATGTCATCATTATTTTTTTTAGATTAAAATGGGTGTTCGGTCAGCTTGCGCACATCTCGGTTCATCTTATGAATCCTGAAGTTAATGACCATGTAAACTTCTAGTAATCATCATATCATTAATCACATAATTCAAACTGAGATCACAAAGAAAACAAATCTTTTAGATCCAATCGCTATGTGGTCGATCAACATGTGAAATCATTCATCACTAGTTTTGTTGTTCGAGGAGACAATGGATTGACTGTGGATCCTCCAGGTGGAGGAACACCATTGGCCTTTGACAATTTAACGTTTTTTTATTAGAATGTAAACTAGCTCTCATTAATGCGTCAAAGCTGCATCATCAAGACGTCGTGGCTTCTTGTGTTTTTCACTGTAGATTTTGTTAGCAAGAAAGTTTATGCATCTGTTTCTCTGTCATTCTCTTCCCTGAAGAGAGCATTGTTTTTTCGTTGATTAAGTCTAGGGTTCATGTACGACTTTCTCACCAAATAACATTAAAAAAAACAACTAAATTAGTTTTTAATTGTGTATCAGATATAGATTACTGTGGTTTTTATCGATAAAAGTGTTATTTTATCTCTCAGATTGAAAAAATTTTAACTCTCGGAATCGAGGGGTATTTTAGACATTTTCAGGGGATATTTTCACATTGTTTGGGGTTTTCTAGTATTTTTTTTGTTTTAGGAAACTTGCACTCAACAGGATATTCTGCATATATTTATTATTTTGTCTAAATTTATATTATAAAAAAAATCTCACATAATAAATATTGTTTTGTATTGAAAAAAAAAGATTTTCGACAGCAATGAAAGGCAGGTAAATAACTAATTTTAGTATATTTGTTGTTTATAAAACAGAAGAAAGATCCTATTACCCACATCTAACTAAGCCAAATATAATTTAATTAAAGGGATAAGATAATCATTTTATTATTATAATTTATTTTAATATGAGTTTGGTACTACAGTAAAAACATTTTTTTTATACTCCCACCAATTTGTGATGTAGTACTAACCTCGGCATGTCACCGTCACTTCAACATTTAAATAAGGCTTTGCAGTTTGCTACGCTATTTTTCTTACAACTAATTAATGGTATCAGGATAATAATATTCCAAAAAAGATGGATTAATATAACATATTGATTCATAAATAAATGGGATATTATATATATTCATCATGTCTCCTCGGCTTTGTTGTGAGGGGGGCTTTGGAGAAATCGACATTGTTAGACTTCTATCATCAATGACGAGAGCAAAATAGATTGATTTTATGCTACACATGACTAGTAATCCCAGGTGACTTTTTGGAGCTTGAAAATTACTTCCATGGCAGGTTTTCCTTTCATTTTATAGCCAAGTCAAGCAGTTTTTATCAAAGTTGTCAATTCTGATTTTAATTGATATTTTATTTTTTCAATTAAAACAGAATATACTCGGTCATTCCAGACAGAACAAAACAGAATTGATCATTTTAAAACAGAATCATTCCGGACAGAACAAAACAGAATTGATACGACTATATGGTGTTCAGCTTCCTATGAATTTAACAAGAAGAATATAAGAACACAGTAGAACAATATGAAGGGTGAACTGCGATAATTTGCAACTTCTGTGTGAGCTCATGGAAATGGACGGGGCTGTTGTTTGTTTTTGTCGCTGGCTGGTTAAATAATGCATCAATGTTTCTACGTCTTACAATAGAAAAAGCTACAATTAGTCTCTTTCATGACAGCAATGATTTCTATGTTTGTCTTCTGAGTGCTCACCATAGGTTGCTTCGGGGAATCAATTGTATTTCTTAACTCAATTCTATCAACATGTCTAAGCAATTAAGATTGATGAAAAGGGGTAGACTGACCCATTCAAGCTCAGATTTCATCATTGTATATATATATATATACACACACACACACATAGCATTGTAGGAAGCATGATACCCTTTGTCTGAGTCAAAGCAAAATTCATGGAAGTAGCAGCACCTCATAGAATATATCCATCTGGTGATCCCTCACTGTAATTTAAGAGAGAACACTCCACCTGGTTTCATAAGAGGCTTAAACTGAAAAAAGAACAGAAAACTTAGAACAAACAATAAGACCATTTCAACTCTCCATTCTCATTTGACAGGATCTTCGAAGACATTCATATAAATGCCACTTGACCAACCAAAACACAGCATAGCCAAAGCAATCAGCATAACCTCAAACAGCACAGAAGAGAATCTAAAGAACTAGAAGAGAGAAAGAGAGAAAGATATGGCTAGGAAGAGAAAGGTCAGAGGAAGTTCTGAGGACAAGAGCTCTGGTGAAGGAACCATGGCTTGGGATGAGATGGTCATGGAAGCTGATGCAGCAGCAGCCCAAGGAGGAGCAAGGAGAGCTAGAAAGAGATTTGTCGGTGTTCGACAAAGGCCATCGGGTAGATGGGTGGCTGAGATTAAGGACACCATACAGAAAATTAGGGTGTGGTTAGGCACCTTCGATACTGCTGAGGAAGCAGCGAGAGCCTATGATGAAGCTGCTTGCTTGCTTCGTGGTGCTAATACAAGAACAAACTTCTGGCCTTCTTCTCCGACTTCTTCAGCAACTCCAGCTCTTCCCTCGAAGATTACTAACCTTCTACTCCAAAGGATTACAGCAAGAAACAAATCTTGTGATCCTTCTGCAACAGCTCAGCCCCACAACCAGCAGCAAAAACTAGTGGAGGAATATAGAGAAGCAGCATCCTATTTCTCAGACACCCAATTCACTGGTTTCCTCGACCATACAGACGATTACTCCATGCTCAACGATAACACCAATAGCACTATTTCTAGTTCATTTGATTGCACGACAACAAGTATTGTGCCATGCTTAACAGACAAAGAAGATAGCTCAGGAAAAGAATGGGACTTTGACTATAGCTGGAGTGATGTGGCAGAGTCATCCAGTGGTGATGGTAACAACCTGGGAGGTGAAGGAGAGGGGGAGGAAGAAGGGAACGACATAGGAGCTTTGAATTTTCATTTCGTTGATGATGTTGGATCTCCTTTTTACTACTCTCCTTTTGAGATTGCTGAAGAGATAGAGGAGGCAGTGGAGCCTGAGTGCTATGGAGATGAGCCTGCTATGCTCAAAGCAGCCATGAAGAGAATGAAATATGAGAGGAAGTTCTCAGCTTCTCTCTATGCTTTTAATGGGATTCCTGAATGCTTAAATCTGAAGCTTGGATCAGGAAATCCCAAGGGAAATGGACGTTCTGATCAGTTAGCCAAACTTCGAAATGCATGTAACAGTAAAAAGGATGAGAGTAGAGCAGAAGAAGAAAGGTTGGAAGTGATGCAGAAACAGGATGATTACTCGCAAAGCTCAATGGAAATGAAATCTTCTTCCGCTTCTATGATTAATGATGGCGAATTGTCACTTTGGAACACTCTTGATCTACCGCCGATCTGCTTAATAAACTAATTGACAGAGGATCTTCCTTTCATATGCATTTCATGCTCCAATTAACTATCCCGCATTCCATTTTTCTCAGTATTTTTTGTTGACATGTAATATTAGCTCTCTAGACAACAACAGAAAGTAGCTTTTAATCTTGTATCAAGTTCAGAAGTCATAAACAGTTGAAGAAAACTCAGATGTATAGAGCTATGAAGCATTTGAGGCTGGATTGAATTTAAGCAAAAAAGAACGGTGTGTCTGTTTTGCTATTTTAATTCTTGAATGGCTATAATCACTTTTTTTTTATAACCAGGGTCCGCTTACGTGCACCACAACTAATTTTCAAATCCACTGAACATCCTGCAAGTCCAGTGAGCAGGTAAGACATCGCGGGGATAACAGGCGTGCATAGTGGGGACTCGAACGCTGGTGCAGAGGGAACCTTCCTCTGCTGGGCCAAGCCTCCACTTGCAGGCTATAATCACTTTGAAAGCATTAGCGGGGTGATTGTCAGGAATTGTAGTTCTTGTTTTCCAGTAGGAAAATCTAAAGATGGGAAGCAAAACGTTTTGCAGGAATTTAGGGATCTGGACTTGGCCTTGAACATGAAGCTAAATAATCTCTTTTAGTAAAGCTCATGATGCAAGAACTGAAGCTAAGAGTAGTGATGAACAATTATCTGGTTTCGAAACCAGAGAAACCATTACAGGGAATCCTGAGAAGGGATCTTAGGTTTTTTCTCGTTGGATTCTTTTCTGAGGAGGTAGCAGAGCAATGAGATTTACGAGACAGAATATTATGGTGAAAACAAACCGCCATAAGCCAAAACCAAAACCAATTCTCTATGACTTCTACAATCTTCTTTCGGTAGGTTGGAACATTTGGGTTGCCATTCCAATACTCTACGACGAAGTTTTTCTTTTCATTCGAACAAAAAAACAACAACAGGAAAAAAAACAGACCACGGCAGTTAGTTGTTTCTATCTAAGGTTGTCAATTTCATTTCGGTTCGTACTTTGTTTTTTTAATTAGAATAAAATGTTTCAGTTTCGAAGTGTGTTAGCGTGTTATTTTGAGGTTGTACTGTTTATGTATATATATATATATATTAATTAAAAAAAATAGTTCAAATCCAAAAATAAAATTATTTAGAATTGTACAATTTAATCTAAGAAAACATAATAAAATGATTTTTCTGAACAAATTATGAACATGTATAATATCATCAATCTCGCAAGGTCATTATATTTTCCGATTGCTCCAAAAAATCACTATTTAGACGAAACAGAACGGGTTGAATGAAGCCGAAACATTCCGGACGGAATTTGGGCGGAATTTCTAGAATGAACCGAAATTTTAAACAAGGTAAAAAGTACATTGTTTTATATTGTTTTTTGAACTTATAGAAAACAGTTTGACTATTTCATCCGAAACAAAGCAAAATTAACAAAACTGCTTCAACCAGAACAATAGCAGCACAGCAATAGAGTCAGCTGTTGTTAAAAATGAATCAGCAAGCACGATCAAACCCTATTTTTCTTTTTCAGGGCCTGGCCACTTTACAGCCATAAACATGGCAGGAGCACCTCCGCACGCTTTGAAGACGAATCCGCCATCAGAGCTCTACCATTCTCAAAAAATACAATCTCAAAAGGGTGAAAACAGTGCAGTAAATCGAGACAAGAATAGGAATCTCCATGGTTATGTATGGCATGAGGCATTCAAACATTTGCCATTCATCACATCGAAAACAATAGATGATTTATCAAGAGGATGACTTGCCGACAGGACAACAGAGGAGTCTCTCTCTCCCTCTCTGAGATGATCGGATAGAGCCAACTATTGTGAGTTCAGCCAATGCTTGCTCTTCATGCTCCATCGGTTTGCCACCAAATGGAGGCGGTGGCGGAACTAGAAAATCTTAACTAGGTTTGACGTCGTATAAACTATACGGATGGAGGGCAAATATTTTGTTTTTCGGAGGGGCTAAAAGGCATAACAATTATAGGAAATTTGAAATTTTGAGGACTAAAATTAAGTTTTTTTAAAAGCTTGGCTTGTCGTAGATCTGTCCCCTGTCTACTCTGCAGCGATATAGCCCATTGTCCGTACAAATGTTTGCACAATCAAGTACCAAAAAAAATAACAGAACTTTTAGACAATACCATGATTTCTATGTAAAAAATCAAAACAAATCATGAAAAAAAAATTAAATATTGGATAAAAAATAAAATAAAAGTGGCTAATAAAAAGAGCACCTCCTGGTGGGGTCGCTAGAAATCAATGGGGAGATGTTTCACACCTAAAATTCCATTTTAAACCATGTTCTTTTACCCAAAACACATAATAATAACAACACTATATATCTAAATAAACTCGTTTTTGCCTGAAAAAAAGTCTAGAAAAAATGACCTTCAAATTGAAAATCTTCTTGAATTGAAATAACATCCTAATAGGACTATTCTCATGGAATGGTATTGTTGACACCAAGACAAATGTCAAACAATATATTTTCTTTACCACAGAAACCCAATAACTTTCTCTCTTAGATCTCAACACAAGAGCTGAAAAATAAAAATAAAAAAAGAATTTATGAAGAACAAAAGGGACTACAAATGGGTAAATCAAAAGGTTAGGGGACCAAAGTTGATGTTTTGAGTCGATTTCAAAACAACCATCAAATTTCTGTGTTTTTCAATTTGGTCACCCTTCTTTCAATTTCATCCTTTCATAACATATTGAAAACAATTGACCCTTCAAATGGTGAGAGAGGAAACTTGAGGATCAAAATTACAAGATAGAAGAAAATGTAACACCAATCCATAGTGAAATAATGAGATGATATAAACTAATAGCTATTTTCATATTCTCGAAAGCAATACCAATTTTGAGGGCACATTCTGAATCCAATGCAGGAAAAAGGAAGAAAATTATTTGTAGCATCACTCAGTGTTGGCAACATTGACTGTGAGACAAGTCTAGTTGGATAGCATGCGCATGCACAATTATAGTTCATCATGATGGCATAATTTCATGAAAATCAGCTAGATTCGGTTATCCTTTCTCAGAAAACAGATGTTCCCCATTGGTTACATAAACTTCTGAGAGAAATCCTAGTTGAAGATGAAACCACTGTAAGAAACAAGACTACTTACTGGTGCTTTAACCAACTGCACTGTATGATGTCGGCCTCAAGCAGCTACTACCCGTATAAAACCAAGGGAAAATTGAAGGCGAAGGCTAAGGCCGAAGAGTTATTTACATCATGAGTGAATTCCTTTTCACAGGCATGACATGAGATCCATGGCAAAGGTCTTCTCCAAAGGCTACTACCTACAGGACCCGAAGCTGAGCTAGAAAAGCTGCACAAAGATCCAGGAAGAGAAACTGCGGGCCCTGTACTCTTTGCAAGTCCAGCAGGTACTTCTCGTCACGAGTTTTGTATAGCTGTCACCAGCATTGCAATTGCAAAAATATTAGCCATAATAAATACTCTGACTCATCTCAATGCAACAATCTACAGAGCAACTGACATGAAAAAAAATGATCCTATACATTTGGAGATGACTAAATAGAAAAATCTTTAGGGCATCATAAATCCCATTTGTTTTTGCATTTCAAAAGCATTTTAAAAAAAAAACTATTTTTTTTTGTTTTCAAATCATTTTATTACATTAATATCGAAAATAAATTCGAAAATGTAAAAACAAATATTATTTAATACATAAAAAAAATACACTTTGAAAAGAAACCACATTCTATTGCAACACACCAAGAAAAAATAAGTAAGAATGAAAATAAGTAAAGAATGAAAGGAAATAAAAAAGAAGAAGCAATCACTGTATCTTCTGTCCACACACCAAACCCAACAAGTGACAAACATTCCTGTATAAATTCTTTCTAGGAGGGTCGAAGTGCAATAATTAAAGAAGGAATCAGAATGGTTAACGTCACCTGCACTTCAAACTTGACCACATTTGGTGAGCTAATGTTTCCATCATTTTCAATAATGGTGGGTTCGTCCCCAAAGAAATGATTGTAGTGTTGGTTAACCATTCCTTCATGGTGACCGGCAGTGCCTGGAATCCACCTGCACTTCATATTGTACTGGCCAATTTTCTTCCAGCCTACATTCAGTTCTTGCAAGGCTTTGAGAACTTCTGTCATTATTTCACGAGGGTGGGCTCGAGACTGTCAAAGTGTAGGGGGAGAATATGATCAATTAAAATTATAGCATACAGGGAGTCATAATAAAGCAATTCACTCCATCATTATTGCACACGTTCCACAAACTATGACTTGAAATAGTTGCCTACAGTTCCCAAACATCATGGGTAAACAAGTAGATTTCAATTTTCTTTGTATATCATGTTACTTCTATAGGAAGGCATCATAAACCTTGAACTCTTTAGCAGATCAAACAATCAAACCCCCTTCACTCGTACTAGAAAATGACTAATAGCATCCGATAACCATTGGAAACACCTAAAAAGCCAAGATACTTAACCTGAAGACCAAGAGCCCATTTCCTCTCCACTGGGAACTGTGATTTCAAACCCATTCCTTGATAATCCACGAATCCTGGAAGGCGGTGTCCTCCAGCAGGAGACAATGGTTCATTTGGATGCATTCGATTGAATGCAGTTTCCTATAAAATGCAGATAAAAAAGGGTCAAAATGAAAATGGAAACAAAAAGAGAGTCCAATTTTTTCTGTGGTCAAATAATAAAAGAGGGGGGGAAATTGAGTAAAATATAAAAACTGATCATAAAATGATTGAAACAGCAGTGCATGGAGTGATATCCCACTTAGGCACAACACATATGTGCACACATGCATACCATGCCAAAATTTAGAGGCTCCAAACTTTTAAAAAACATTATCAACTCAAGATGACTTCCTAAACATAAAACAACAGGGACACAACTTTTTTCCTCTCTATAATAAACTTGGAAACCAAACGCACCATAGTTTCTTGGAACTCAGCTCCAAGATAGCCATTGGAAACACGAAATCGATTGTCCAATAACAAATAGTAAGCAACAGTAGCCTGAAAAAAGAATGGTAAGTGATGAGACCATATCTGAATATTGTATACAAAACAAGTTTTATGAGACCAATCAGAGTTTTGAAAGGTTCAAACATCATTTTGTATTCTGTTGCGAAGAGATTCAATAAGTTGGTTCCTGTCAAATCCCATCTTAATAACCTCCTGGAGAATCTCCTCGTCAATCTGCAGCAATGACAACCAATGGTTCAATAAATTGCTAGATAAATCTCTTCATACATATGAAACAAAAATCAACCGAACCTTTTTAGCTTGTTGCAATGTGTCTGGTGGGGGCACAGCCAAATAACGGGGAAGGCGAGCTTGGAACCATGGGTGTTGACGAATTTCAGGAATGGTCATTCGCTTCATAGGATCAACCACGAGCATCCTTGGGATGAGATCTCTTGCGCCAGGTGATAAATGGCTGGGAAGAGTATATATACCACCCTAAAGAGCAAAATGATATAGACAGAGAACACAAAAGTTAGATCCATGGGCAATGAAATGTGAAAAAGATCCTAAACTTAGAGAACTGAATCTACAAGATAAAAGTAATACATGGAAACATAAGTCTACAAACTATATAAGTTGGACAATATTCTAAAGATATTGATGACCTAAAGCCATGAGAACATTGAATGAAAGGTCATTGGTTATGCCTTGATCCTAGTCAAAAGAATTCCCAATACCTTTATTTTCTTAAAGAGGTTGGGAATGTTTTCATCATCAAAAGGAAGTGTACCGCAGAGAAGAGCATACAATATAACACCACAACTCCATACATCTACTTCGGGTCCAGCATACAGTTTCCCAGAAATCACCTGCAAAACAAATAAAGAAACAAATCATGCATAAAATAACATTCAAGTTAAAACCAATACATGGACACTTGTATTTCACATCAAATAGATGGGTGTAGGGAGTGCCTCTCTTTTTCAATTTAATCTTTATAACAAATAATTCCACAACTTCATACCTCTGGTGCAGCATAGTTTGGGCTTCCACAACTTGTCTTAAGGAAATGACCATCACGCATTATATTGCTCAGCCCAAAATCAGCTATCTTCACATTACATTTAGAATCCAATAACAGATTCTCGGGCTTGAGGTCTCTATGAACAACCATATTCCTGTGGCAATATTCCACACCGGAAATTATCTGCACCAACAAAGAATTTTGCACACTATAACTATATTGAGAACATGAAGGTAAGTTATAAGAGGACTGTGATGCATGTTAGAATAATACCTGTTGGAAGAAATTGCGTGCTTCATCTTCCTGCAATCTACCCTTCTCCACAATATAATCAAAGAGCTCCCCAGACTTCACATACTCCATAACAACATATATGTCAGTTGGTGTTTCTATAACCTCATAAAGTCTTATAATGTGGGGATGCATAAACAATCTCAAGATCTTGATTTCTCTTCTCACTGCAAAAGGGAAGAAGAGGGAACACATAAGCCAATCAAAACAAACTGCATCAGTCCTTGAAAATTTTAACAAAATTATCATGCACGAGGAGAAGAACAAAAGCTTACTTCAACTCCCCAACACAATTGTTAAAATAACCTCAGAAGTAAATCTTTATATAGTCTTCGTATAGCATTCTGTATTTCAGGTTTCATAGGACCTCCATTTAATCATATAAATACTGTTATAATCACTACAGGAAACATCATCCATGCAAATCACGAGATAGAAACATCCATCATAAAAGATAATGGAACAGCAGATTACCCAAGCAAACTACTTATTTTGATTGAAAAAGAGTCATGGATCATACATACCTTTTTCTTCCATATCCATATTTTTTATCTTACGACGGTTAAGTATCTTGACAGCAACTTTGTGCCCAGTCAATGCATGCTCTGCTATTTTCACCTTTCCAAAGGAACCGATTCCAAGAGTTTTACCAAGCTTGTAATTTGGTAAATACATATCCACGCTACTGCTGCCTCTGTGAGATGGCCCATCCATTTTCCTACTCAAATGGAATGGAGAAAAATATAAATTCAGAGAAACATGAAAGCAATTACACAAATAGCCCATGTGTTGTACGTATGCACTAGCATGTTGAGGTGGGCTTAGAACTGGAAGCATCAAGCATTTCAAGTAAACTAGTTCAATATATAAATAAAAGAAGTTGGCCTAAAAAACAACATTCCATGCATATGTAGAAATAACCTTTAGGCAATGACACAAGTGCTAACTCGCATGTAACAATCAACAACCCCATGCATCACTTGGAAATAATTATGAAAACCAGGTATGGAAATTTCTGTAGCATGCTATGAACAGAGGAGAGCACCCATATGAACAGTCTCCAGAGTCATTGATAAAAACCCACATCTTGTGGGCATGGAATCAGTTATTGGAATCAAATAATTGCCATGAAGAAATGGAACCATTCAGAACAGCACCTCTATCAGCCTTTGATTGCCAGTAAAAGCTATTGCACCAATCAATGTATTGTGGTCACTTCACTTGACACTGTCAATGTATTACTTTCAAGAGCACATCGAGACATCTCTTAGTATGTATATATATTAAGCTCGGTTGCAAAAAAAATAATAAAGTAATAAGGTAATGCAGGTATTTATTCATAATATATTCATTCATAGTAAAACTATTAAAACCTGTTCACTAAAGAAAAATTGTTAAGTTTGTTAAACAACCGAATTGTTAAGTTTGTTAAACAACCGAGCAACGGCAAACAACCATGACCATTGAGCTTCTGCCATGATCGCCACGGCATCATGATCCTAACTGAAATTCAAAACCCTGTCTGTGGGTCCCACTATGGGGTTTCAAGCAATGATTTCACCAGAGTGAGATCTATAGAGCATCTAAACACTCACTTCAATAAACAACTGCTCTTACGCCCTAATATAAATTCTACAGTCCAAGTAGTTCCCTTATTTCCCAAGATTTTGAAGAAACAGCACCCGATGGATAAAAACAGCATGCTCATAAGCAGGCATGCATGGTTACAATCCAGTAAAAAAGCAAGACTAACGACCAGAGATACAAATGAAACAAGGACAGCACAAAGGCAATCACAAGCAATTTCAATTCTTACAAAGCAGTAAAATTCACCAAATTGTTAACTCAAAGAATCGCATAAATCCCAAAAATTCACATTTCCAAGCAAGACAAGTCAATCCCTAACGCACACTCATAATTGATGATTTCATCCAATTTAAATAACACACACTCAATTAGAGCATTTTTAGCCTTAATTGAACAACTCAACCTTAGCAAAAATCAATAACCCGTTAACAAAATAAAATCAGGTTGGGAACTTATCAAAATCAGATCAAATTAAGCTCCAATTGCACAGGATAGAACAAAAAAAATGGAAATTTGAATCAAGTAAAGAACCCTAGCTTCCACAGATCTTACGTATAACCATAAAAAAAACAATCAGTTAGGTCAAACATTAAACTAACAAAGAAATACACAGACTTACCTAGAATGTGAGAATCCGAGCTCAAAAAAGAGAAGAAGAGAGAGAGATTACAAGATTCTATAAAGAGACAGTTGTAATCATGGATTGATGAGAATTATTATTTGTACTAAAGACTAATTACTTTTGTTGCTAACTCTCTCTCTCTCTCCTGTGGTTGGTTCTTGTTTATCCTCTCTCTATCTCTCTCTGGGAGTTACAGATTCTCTCTCTCGAGAAGACAACAAAATCCACCTTCTTCTCTTTCTTTATTTTTTTCCTCCTTTTTTTCTCACATTCTATTTAATAACTTGCATTGCCCTTAGAGTTTTGATTAATGGCAATGGTGTCCTGTGTGGGCATCGGGATTCTTTTCAGGTGTCGGGGGTAAATCTGGGAATGAGATGGTAAATGAGGAGTAGGCTGCGGTAGATTCTCATCTCAATAAAAAAAAAAAAAAAGGAGAAAAAAAATAAAACATTAAAAAAAAGTATGGGTAATTTATAAATATTCTCTCCTTTTAAAAAAATTAATTAGAAAAAATAGGTGAACGAAACGGAAAGCAGACATGGATAGGTATATGTGACAACACATGCTGAGTCATTAGCAGGTAGCAGCCGCATTTCATTTTATTTTTTATTTTTTTTTTATGAACTAAACTGTGTGTCGTTTCTACTATAGCAAATACTCATAGTTCATTGTGGATTAAAATAATGAAATTATTATTTTATTCTTCAGTGTGCTGTCATTTAAGCCTTGAAATTAAGGGTATTTTTTATTTTTTCTATTGTTGTGCACAGTGTAATAACCGAAATGCTCTCTAATAAGACAAAATACAAGAAAAACCGGCGAGGTGTCCCGGTAATTACCCAATTTATGTGCACAGTGCAAGACCGGTTTTAGCCCCTAATAAGACAAAATAGAGGGCTTGTCGGGGGCTATTTTCGGGTTTTCAAATTTTTAAAAAATATATAACTACGCATATTGCCCCAGAAAAGACAAAATAGAAGAAATAGAGGCAGGAGTGTTTAGGTAATTCGCCTTTGTTTCCAAATATTTAATTTGGATCACTGTGTGACGTGTCCCCTGATTTGCCGAACCTTTTTTATCGCACACTCCTTTTCGACGGCAAGTGCGATGGCTATCGGTCATCAAAAATGTTCGTCCAACCTATCTCCGGGTGCGTCTCCGTGTCTAATATCACGCGGTGGTGTACCGATGGCCCGATAAGTGATGGTGGGCGGTTGAAATTGGTTTTGTGCATTTCTCTCTCTTGGATAGTAAATTGTGTGTGTCATCCCCTTTGTTTATGCTTATTTCACAGTAGTCCATTCTCTTTAAATTGTGCGTTCTGGTCCTTATTGTTGTGATAAAAATTTTGATTTGTTTCAATTGTGTCCTTAGTCTTTTAATTTTTCGGTTTTGTTTGAAATATCTTAATACTTTTCGGTCCAGATGTTTTTGTTTGTTTTTATTCTTTGATTAAAATTGGTGATACGTTATGTTTTCATTTCAACCCTTATACTTTAAATTTTAGATTGAAGTCTTTTATTGTTTTCAAAAATTCTTCAATTGCCTCTATTTTTAGTTTTATTTTTTCCTCCTTTTTTTAGCTAATATTTTTTTAAGAAAATTGTTCTTGAACTTAGATTGTTTTTTTATCATTCGAAATTAATATTTTTTTATTTTTTTTCTTTGTCCTTTCTATTAGTTTTTTAATTATTTTTTTAATAACTAAAATTGGTCTTTCAACATTTAGTTTATTTTTAATTGGTATTCATAATATGTTTATGTATAGTTTATTTAAGATTATCATTGTGTGAGATGAACGTTTTAAGAGTTAATTAATGCTTAATTTTTTGAGTTTCTATTTTTGTTATTGATATATTTTTTGTGCTTAAATTTATTTTTTATAAGGTTATGAATCATATGTTTTGCAAGTTAATCTGATGAACCAATCCAATATATTAACTTTGTACCAACATGCATAAGTTTTCTTTTTTCTTTTTGTATTTCTTTATTAAAATAAATTTCAATTTTACAACCATGTATCCGAGTAAAGAACATAATATCTATCTAACTAGTTTGCTCTGGCTATGAGTTGAAACGACGATTATAAGAATGAGGAGAGAGTCAACTCGCTTACCTCATGTCGTTCACCGTTATGTCCACCTTGGTCGAGGCATCATTATCTTCTCCTTTCCTCCTGGAGACTTCTACTTCGGGCCTTTTCTGTTGATTATTTATGGCAAGAGAGTGGGGCTAACATACTCAATTATTTATTTTAATTTTATTTTAATTTGTCAATTTACATCCTAGCATTATGTATTAAATTTGCCTCTTACAAAGGTTAAAAACCTAGGCTAGAAGACCTACTAAGTTTTTTTTAATATATATATATATATATATATATATATATATATATATATATATATAGTTAGGTGAAAAATAAATCTTAGTAAATAAAATATATTAAGTTTGGTTGAGTCCATGATTCAAATTGCAACTTTGACGAGTTAAGCCACAATATCTATATTATTATTTTTTTTCTAGTTTAATATGCATTATTTACTCCCTCAATTTTTTTAAAAATACAATATCACCCTTTATTGTCAATGATCCTTTTATATCAACTTAAAACAAAACAAAAAACACTTTTTTTATAATTTAGCTTAAAAAAATAAAGATTGTTTTTCTATCTTCTTCCCACGTGTCTATCCTAATTATTTTATTTTTGTATAATTAAATAAAAAGTAATACATGGAATAAAAAAATTATTAATTCAGTTATCTGCATGACTTGCTTTCTAACATTTTTTGCAAGAATATCTTTACACGTTTTATAGATTAATCTAGGTTGATTTAAATAAATCTAGCATATTATTATTTTAGTATTAAATAAAAATACCGATCAATATATAATTATCTCAATATTAGAAAAATATTATCCCATATACAAAAAATTAATTCATGAATATGTTTTTAATAAAAAAAAACGTAAGTTATACCTAAACACATTTTTTAGGGTTTAAAGTAGTGAAATATTCTAGTGAAATTTTATATAAAAAAAAAATTAAGATACATCACCAACACCATGGGAAAACAACAATTGTTTTCTTATTACGGGGATAAGTCAACACCACACATAATGTGGTCAACGGTCAGCAATCACTTATCTCTTGAAGTGACGAAACAAAGCTCTAAAGAAATTACATTTGCCTTGATGGACTACAATATTAGGAAAGCTGGGGTTTCTCTTGCATTTTTTTTATATATAAAAAAATAAACTTTATCTTCAATTTCTTTTAATTGAATGCTTTTTATATTTTTTATTCAATTTTCTTTCTTTATACTCTATCATTATAATTCATTTATTTTATTTTTGAAATTATTATAGTCTTAAATAAACATCTTGTTATTTAGTTATTATTTAATTTTATGAGCATCTATCTTTATATCATAATATTAAATTAAAATAGATTTTTTTAAGAAAATAATAAAACTCAATAAAGTCTACGATATGTTGCAGGTATGACAAGTTAAAATGCGAGGTTTTAGTTAATCTAATATGTTGATACCTCAGTATTTTGTTATAAAATCATTATATTTTTTTTATAAAAAAATCAATCATGCTTTTACTAGTCATCTAAATTAGCTTTAGACTCGCCAAATGAACTAGGTCACAGAGAGATAACTCTCACGTGCTTTAATTTTAAACTCATGTTAAACAAAAAAAAAAAAAAACTAAGTTACGAGGTTTCAAGGTTGACTTACAATTTAATATCAATACCAAATAGTTTTTTTTTAAATCCATTTTCTATTTTTTGCTTGAATCCTTTTTTGATTTCTCTCTCTCAATTTTATCCTTCAATGTTTTCTTGATTTTGAATTGATCTTGATTTTTATTTGTTATCTTTATACGAGATTATTACAATCTCAAATAAATTTCAAGCATTTGGATGGATCTTAGTTTTACGAGTATTCAGCTTTGTATCATATCATTAAGTAAAAGATAATTATAAAAAACAAAGTTGTTAAACTCATTGAAGTTTACTATCTAGGTCATGAGTATGGTGGGATAAGTATTGACATCAATGTTGATCTAATATGTCATCTTAATACACACAGACACATACACACACATATGTATGTATGTCTCGTGTGTGTGTGTGTATCTTGAATTTTTTTTAAAAGTTCAACAACATTTTTTACCAATAATTGAAGTTGCTTTTGAACCTGCCAAGTTGACTAGATCAAGTCAGAACAACACTCGAGCGTGTTAATTTTAAACCTCGTCTAGGCAAAGAGTCGGGGCAAGAGAATTCAAGGTTGGCTCATTGGGTCATGTTTAACACCAATGTCAAATAGTTTCTTATGGCCTATACATTTTATTTATAATCAAACTAATTTTGATATGATCCACAACATAGTGCGAGCTAGAAAATTAGTATTATACTTTCTATGTTGAAAAAATTAGGGTGCAATGCACTACCTTCACTACTCATATGAATAATGAAGAAGATGATTTTGTTTTTGTATTTTACCTTTTTTAAAAAAAATAGTTAACTTTTTTTTTTATTTCTATCTTTTTTTCTCAATTATATCTCTCAATATTTGCTTGATTTTGATTTTAATTTCATAAATTATTTTAGTTTTCTTTTTATGAGATTATTGTAGTCTTAAAATAATATCATGATATTTGGTTTATTCTTCATTTGTGATTGTTTGTTATCATATAATTAAGTGAAAAGTAGTTAATAATAAAAAAGTTAAATTGAGTGGAATCAATCACCTAGATTACAAATTTAACATGTGAAGTCATGAAATCCAAGTCAATCCAACATGATTTAATTTTAAACTCGAGTAAGGTAAGACAGCCCATTGGGTCAAGGTTGATAATAATGCCATATACTTCCTTACGATCAAGGATATTTTTATGTTAAAAGAAACCTTGATTCAAGTCATAGCAAAGTGCAACCTTGTAAACTAATTCATTGCTAAAAACCTTCGGGTGCAATGCGCCTTGTTTACTATTTATATGAAAAATAAAGGAGGTGACCTTGTTTTTTTTGCATCTTTTTTTTCCTTTTCCTTTCATTTTCATATTTATTTTCTTAATTTTATACTCATCATTCACCTAATTTTAAATTTGTCATCATAAATTATTTAGTTTACTCTATGTGAAGATACTATAGTCTCAAACAAAAATATTGACATTTAGTTAGTGCTTGGTTTGTAATCAAATTTGAGTATTTATTTTTTGTTATTATATAATTAAGTGAAAAAATATTTTTTAAAAAAATTTTCTATGCAATAGGATACCTAGTATTCACTAGATGTAGATCTATTGGACCAAAACATGGTATGAGAGAAAATTATTGCACTTTCCCGCACAACGAGACCACGCACACGCTAGAAAATTGTATCGATCTTTCTTTAGAGTCTGTTTGGCACTGCGGTTAAACCGACGTTTGACTAAAATTCATTTTTTTTTCATTTTAAAAATGAAATTTTTTTTGGTGTTTTTAGATTATTTTGATGTACTGATATCAAAAATAATTTTTAAAAAATAAAAAAAATATCATTTTAATATATTTCTAAACGAAAAGAATTTTAAAAAACAACCGCAACCGCTCTCAAACAGGCCCTTAGGCATGTCTCCATCACCTAACATTATTGACTTGCCATCACAGGATTCTATTATTCTCTTGGGATTTTATTTTGTCGATATATAGTAAAATAAAGGAAACATTATAATTGGATTTTTTAAATAATATATCGTTTGTGATTAAGATGAGTGAATATGAATGGTTGATTTTCAGTTTGTATATAGAGATGATAGTGATCGTTGATAAGATTGTATGGATGTGACAATAATGTTAACCTTTATATTGTGAAGCCGCATGCGCACATAAAAGATATTATCTTGTAGCTATCTATAAATATAATGTTTAGCATTGTGTTTTAACTTAATTTTTTTTTAAAATATTTTTATTTTTTATTTTAAATTAATTTTTATTAATGTTTTTAGATTATTTTGATGTGCTGTTATTAAAAATGATTTTTAAAAAATAAAAAAAAATTATTTTAATATTTTTTTGAATAAAAAAATAATTTGAAAAACATTTTCGATCATACTCTCGAATAGGCCCAAAATCATTTCGAAGAAATTTTGTTCAAATTGTTTTTTTTTAAAAAGAAAAGAAAACGCACAAGAAGATAACAGAAATATCTAGGAAGCTATATTTTCCATTTTCTAATTGGATGGTGGGATCATATATATATAATTAATACTCTTCTTTTTTCTATTTTCTGGCTCCTCACAGATTCATAATCTTCGTGAATGGAAATTGAGTGCATTATGTATGACGCTGGGACCTTGCCAGCTACACCATTATAGTCAATTTGTGTCAGGCCATGTTAGTATTGTCTTGTTAGTGGATGTAGTGTTGTGTTATTCGTGTAAGTTTGATATTAAGATGGATTGTACAATACACATCAAGGCTACAGTCATGGATATATATATATATATATATATGGTTTTATTTGCGGTGAAGCGCAAACAAATTTATTTAGTATATACTATTGTAATGTTAATATGAAGAACAAAAATAAAAACAAATAAACTTGAGGTGTGTATTTATATTGTTTTTAAAGGATATTTCCTCGATAATATATCTAACAAGCTCCTTCTCAATAAAAGAGGGCAACGAAAATACCTGAACAAAGCGTAAAAAAAAAAACATCACATCAACAAGTGTAGGTGATTGCAAAAGTACATGGTATTGTAGACAATCATCATGTAACAATCATTTTAAGATTCTTATGGAATTGAATGGTTGTTACAACAGTTAATAAAATATAATTGTTGAGAAATTAAATAGTTGTACTTGTTATAACTATTAAGGAGCTGTTAATTTCATGATTATTAGAAATTAATTTTCAAGTGTTTGAAATCTTGTGATTCTAGTTCAAGGGTTAACAAAAATAAATTAATGTTGGAGACAAAAAAAATCATAAAATATTGACGTTACCATGCGCAAAAGGGTAATAAGATATTTTTCTCTTGCTCGGCTCAACCTTAGAGATGTGAATTCACTATCCTTTTTTTTTATTGCTTACTATCTTATCTCAAGGTTTATTATATAAATACTTGATGAGAGTTTTATTTTTTTTAATATGGGATAGAGAGTCCTATATATATTTTTTGTACACAAAATATAAATTGGGCTTTTCAATGGGGATAAGGTGCCTTTTAAAATAATTTTTAAAACATGCATGCATGTATCAGAGCAATAAGAGATGTTTTTGTAAGTGAGGCTACGTTGGTTACTTGCAAAATATAAGAGTTTTTCTTTCTCAATCTTCAATCAAAGTAGAATATCGTGCTATGATATCCACTATCAAAAAAATTGTTTGGTTGCGTTGGTTACTTTTAAATACACGAGTTTCTTTCTCATTTCACTATTATATATTATAACAACCAGAATTTTATTTAAATAACTCACAATTCAATTTTGATTTCTTCATTTTATGACCCTCCTCTCTAGCGTCAAATTGTTTATTTCAAAATCCGGCACAATAATTTCTTGATAAATAATAAAATAATTTATATGGTTGTTGATAGGCTGAACTCTTCGTAAAGACTAATTATAAAAATTAATAGATTTTATAGTGTTAAAACTTAAAATAGAATAAAAGTGATGGAAAATGTGAAGCTATTGTTAAAGTACGAAAGCAAGTAAATGGATACCATAAGACATAAAAGTTGGTATAAATATTGATAATAATTATTATAAAATTACATAACTAGAAAGTCATCATAAGCCATAAAACAAGAACATATAGTCATTTTCATTCGTTGCCTTGTAAATTACTTCACTCGTCAATACATTACAATAAAACAGAATCAATGAATTAAAACTATGATGTTGGACTGAAAGGAAAACAAAAACAATGATTATGTCTGATTTTTTTTCTCTTCTTATAAGGGGCCTGTTTGGGAGAGCGGTAGCGGTTGCGGTTGTGGTTGAAAATGGAGTTTTTAAAATGGAGTTTTAAAAATGGAGTTTTGAAAATGGAGTTTTTAAAAATGGAAAGTGTTTGGTTAAAACTGTGGTTGAGTTGAAAAAGGAGTTTTGGTGTTTGGTTTCCAAACTTTCCAAACTGCTTTTAAATTGTGAAATTACTTAAAAGGGTATATATATATATATGTGAAATTACTTAAAAGGGTATATATATATATATACACCCTTATATATATATAATTTTTTTAAATATTGTAAATTTAATAATGATAATAATATTATGAAATTAATAATTCATGAAAAAACAACTATTATTTTTTATTCTCACATCAAACTATTTGCAATTTCATCACGAACATATATTTTCCTTCCATTAAGACTGATATGTATCTACACATTTTTTTTAAAAAAATATATATTTTTAAATTTTTGGTGGGCCGAAGACATTAAATTGGACTTGAATGGGCCGAAAGAGTCTGACCTGCCCAAGCCCGACTTCAAATTTTGAAGAAGCAGCAAACGGTACGCTGACTGCGTCGTCTTCTTTCACAGCTGGCAGCCTGACAAGTGCACGTGAAAGTGGCTTCCGACCGACCACGACGAGAGCTTCAACGGAGGATACCTACGGGTAGAGGAGTCCCGAGGTGGTTCTTCCCGTGGTGGTGGCGTCCCCGAAATGGTGGCCCTGTGGTGGCCGGGAAACGACCTTGGAAGGTGGCGGTACTCGTCTCATCGACCACGACGAGAGCTTAAACCCGGAGAATACCGACGCGGGTAGAGGAGGACGAGGTGGTTCTTCCCTGTGGTGGTTTCATCAGTAAATGGTGGCCCTGTAGTGGTCGGAGTCAGCTGGAAGCTCGACCACCATGCACCCGTGTTCTGCTTTGGGTAGAGAGAGAGAGAGAGAGAGAGAGAGAGAGAGAGAGAGAGAGAGAGAGAGCGAGAGAGAGAGCGAGAGAGAGAGCCCTTGCATGTAATTTTTTTCAAAGTTTTGCATTGTCAATTTTTTTTCATGCAAAGCGGAGAATGAAAAAAAATTGAAACGGGATGGAAAAAGCTCTAATTCCAAACTTCTCCGAAATGGCGTTTTGATCAATTTTTTTGGTGGGCCCCACATGTTTTTAAATGGCGTTTTGCACTTACCAAACATGCTAACGGCTCTTTTCCTTCATTTGGAATGACGTTTTGCAAACGCGCCGGCCTCCCAAACAGGTGCAAGAGCTTGTTTATATTTTGCATCTAAATAAACATATTTTAATTGGAGTGGATCCTTAAATAAATCTATTATTTTGTTTTTTTGTTGTTTCTAACTCGTAACCAACCCATTAAATTAAAGACAGGGAATGATGACACCACCACAGCTGCAACATAAAAGAAAATAGGCATAATTACAAATAGTCCTCAATATATATAGAAACTACCAAATTAGTCCCTTCCTATAAAATTTTGCTAATATCAACCCCTTTTCAATCAACAAAGTTTCATGATAAAGATGTCTCATCTACACCCTTTTCACACCCCTAATTTATATGAATCATATAATAGTTTCACAGAATTTCATTGACAAGAGCAGCTGACGGGGATGAACTTGCTAGATCAAAGACTGTAAAGGGACAAATTAGAAAAACTTAAGAGAATGGAGACTGGTATGATCACTAATATATAAATCAGGGACTGATTCTTAATTACCAAAAAAAGGAAATGCTTATCTGTTTTAAGAAAAAGGACATGATCTAAGAAACGTGACGTGTCAAGCTGAAAATAGATCAGACAAAAAACTAGTAACAGAAAATCACAAGACTCTCTCCTTCTCTACCTCTTGTCTCTGTCTGTAACCAGCGAATTTAGGATATAAATAAAAGGAAAGGGAAGGACAGGAGACCTTGTTCAAAGACAGTTGCATTCATGTTAGCTCTGAATACAATAACTTTTTCTTCTTTTTTTTAATAAAACCCACTAAAAATAACCTATTTATTAGTAACGAAACAACTCAAACTTTTCCTTTTCTTTTCTTTTTTTAATAGATAATTGATATATAGAAAGAGAAGAAGCAAAAGAGGAGTGGTGATTTTGTTGACAATTCGACCCGGATCCGACATCGTCGGACCCTCCTACCTCAATCACCCGCCGCCATTCCCTGGAACCTCCCTTCCCTCTTTCTCTCTGTCTTCCTGTTCTTGCCCAGGGAGACGAGGGAGATCAATTCTTTCTGCAAAACTGAGGCTTAATCTTTTTTATAGGTTGATAATGTTCCATCATCATCACCATCTCTGTTTAGTTGAACGTTTTCGTGTTTTTTCTATGTTTATGTTGATGATGCATGGCATTGTGATTTACCTGGATGTTTCTAATCTGGGTTTTGTTCGAAATGATCATTCTTCTGCAAAGGGATTTTCTTTTTTCTTTTTTCTTTTTCTGTACTGCAATGATTTTCTGTCTTTTTTTTTGTAATTTTATTTATGGGAAATCTGAAAATTTAATTGTAGATCAGGGGTTAAATTTTTTATTTTTTTATTTCCTTATGATCATATTTATTAGGTTTTTAATGATAATATATATATATATATATATATATATATATATATATATATATATATATATATATATATTTGTTTTTGTTTTTTTCATTTTCGTGTTTGTGCATTTCCTTTTCACGTTACCATGTCAAACATCAACTTATCCATGATTTTCCTTCGATATGTTTCTTTTTTTGTGCTGTACCTGTTTTGTCCTCTTTTATCTTATGTGAAGGGGACCCTTTGCCATATTTTTGCTACATCTACTTCAGCTTTCTCATCGCAGTTTCTGATTTGAAACTGAAACAAGTGCTTCTTTGAAATTGAAAAGATCTTTCCTTTCTTCAAAGGTCTGGAAAATTTTAGTACACGGGTCAGATTATTTGAACCATCTATTTATTTAATTTTGTCTTGCAGTTGTTAATTACCTGCTTGACTAGAGATTAGATGTTTGGACACTAGGTTGTTTTCCCAATTTCGGAGGTTAGTCTGAGATTAATGCTTGCAGGATATTTTGTGAATTGTGATCATAATGGTTGCTCAAATGGTTTTCTATAAAGTTTTGTTGAACTAATTAGTAGAATGATACTTGATTACACAATCTCCCTTTTTAATCAATGCAGTTTTCTCGCAGCCTGACTTCCTTTATCTCTCAACAAAATGAATTATATGCTTTTTCACATACTGTATATTGAATTGCTAAAAGATTGTTGAGTTTTGGCGAGCATGTGTTTTCAATCATCAGATTAGTCTTCAAGTTCCTGTTTATGGGCTCGAATCTCTTATGAATAATTTTTTGCTCTTGGCAGGATAGTATAATTAGGTAGCTACAATGGGTAGCTGCGTATCAAACACCACCAAAAAAGATTAAATTGCATAGAAGGTGCCATCGTAAGGGCAGACATCTTGTGAAGATATCCAATACTGTCCAGGATGGAGGTAAGGAAAGGATAAGCGATGCCAGATGTGTGAAAGATTTTACTGTTAGTCAATTTGTTCATATGAATTTTGAGAATGGTACAGTTACTAGTTGCAGAAAATCTGGAGTCTCCAATTCGACATTCCATCTCACCCAGTTGCAATGGTCCCTCAGTCAAGTGGACTCTGATGGTACTTTTTTCCATCTCACTGTTTATCAAGAAATATGCTAATCAACAATTGTTTTGGCATACTTGATTCTGTTGGCTGGATCTTGTTTTAGTCCCAAATGGGAAGCATTCATCATGGCATCATCAAACTAATATGTCATTCTTGCACAAAATATGAAGTCCAGTAGCCCACAACTTTTAATTGCATGTAGACTATACAGGCAATGGCACACTCTATGCTACGATCAATATTTCTTCTTTGACCAATTTGGTAGAAATGTTTTATGAATAAATAGAATTCTTGGTCAATTTCTTATAAAACACACTGTGATTTTGCAATGACTTCCTATCTTTTCTTCATAAGTTAAATGTTTACAATTGAAGCAGCTGAAGTTCATTACACGTGCATATCCCATCAAAATTCACAGAAGATTTTAAGAGTTGATAATCCAAATATTGTTCCTTATTGTTCTGTTTTGGCTAATCTTCAAACTTATAGATGATTCCCTGTTATCGTGGTTCAAATTGATCATCCTGTTGATTTACACCCTGTTAACTTTGAATATTTAAATTTTTGGGTACCTGGTGCCAGATGAAATATTAGGAATTCATATTTTTATTTAGCAAGAGCAAATGTGAAAAATTAGCTCTTGATTTAGTGTTATTCCTTTCAGTTTCGATTTGCATGTTCTTGTTGCTGGAGTCAGATATTGATGGTCACTGCTATAAATGCATGTGTATTTACCTGACTGGATTTTTATCCATCTCAAAATTTAAAGGGACCTTGAGATGGAAGCTCCTCTGCATTTGTTAATGCGAAATTAATGTATTTGTATCTCTAAATATGGAGTCTTTGTGTAATCTTACGCTCTTTTTTTTTTTTTTTAAAAAAAAGGGGTCCGTTGATTACTGATTATATGATAGATTAAAACTTACCAATTTTACCATCTATTCTTTCTTCTTCTGAATGTTTAACCCACTGGAACAATCTTTCAGACCATTATATAAGATGATTGCAGCCTTTATTGTTGCCTCTGTAGTCCGAACAGGGTCCACAGACACCTGTACATACTCTTCTATCTGCTCAAGAACATGGCAATTGACTTCTAAAAAGTCTTTGTTTGCAGTACTCCAAGAGGAACCATGGTTTGATACAGTCAGTATTTTGGAGTCAGATTCTGATGATGAATTCTGCAGTGTTCTTGGAGGTAGTGAACGCTGATATCTCTTTAACTACTTTCATGAGATGTTACTCTCATTTCATTAAGATTTCATGAAGATAAATAAGGGTCTTTTTATTAATGATGAAGTGAATTTAATCAAAAGTGCCCTTCATGTTTTTTCATTTAAACTCAACATATAAAACTGAGATAAAATCTAACTTGCACTGATTTCTTCAGGACATAGTGGTAATATGTCGAAACTCCCTAGCTAAATGTATTTCTAGAGGTTTTATGTTGACAAGTTTCCTGCCATATCTCCCTTCATCAGTTGTCATTTAACATGTAGAGTATGTGGTAAAGTAACTCCAGTTGTTGATGTTAATGTGAAATTCTTCTTCACCAGTGTACACTATATATATATATATATTATTTGCAGACCGCTTTTCATCAGTGGGCTCTACAATTGGGAACATCTCAAGCGGACAAGTGCTTCAATATGAAAGCTCTTCATGTTATGCGGATGGCAGTTATAAATATGAAGAATACCATGAAAGTTATATGAAGATAGATGGGTCAAAAACAGGAAAAGATGAATACAAGGAATCCAAAGGATTTGCAGTTATTAGTGCTCAGGGTTATGATCTTTCACATTTTAGTAAAGCTGATGAAATTCGGAGGAAGAAATTATTAAATAATTCCTATGGAAGCTTCAAAGGTCTAAAAGAGGATAGACGTGATTCTCAGGAAAATAACTTGAAGTCTGGTCGATCTCGATTGGTTCCTTCTGTAAGTTTCAATGACAAGATTTTATCTGCTTCAGCTCCAAAAGGGAAGCTATCAGTTTTTAGGCTTTCTTTTAAGAGGAAATCAGGTGATGGAGAAGAAGCTAGTGAACGGTGTAAGTATTCAAGTTTTGTTGCACAGCTGAAATTCAACTTTTCTTTATCAACGTGTATTTCCATGATTTTCAAGCACCACTATTCTCTCGTTGTCTATTTTTATTTTCCTAATGTAGCTTATAGATTGTTAAGGTAGCATGAGTTTTTTCAGAGTCTGTACATTTCTTTGAGTACAGTATTGAGCCTCAATTTTGGACTTTTCACTCAAGTTTATGTGCTTGAAGAACATGGATTGCTGACATAGAACGTTAATCTTGTTGATGTATATGTATTCAGGCCCTTCAAAAAGATTCTTGTACCGTCCTAAAGCAGGATTTGTTATTCCACGTGCAACGGGGGAGAAACCAACTAGCAGGATGTTGGTCTGAGATTCCACCCTCAAATTTCAAACTTCGTGGCATGACCTATTTCAAGTATGCCATCGACTTACTTTAATCTTCCTTATTTGGTTGGTCAGGCTATTATTACTAGTTGTTATTCTATATTTTTTTCTATGATAGGGCAATGATATAATTTTGGAATGATTTACAATGCAGAGATAAGCAGAAGTGCCCTGCTCCAATTCACAGTCCATACACTCCAATTGGTGTTGATTTATTTGTCTGCCCAAGAAAGATAAATCACATAGCTCAACACCTTGATCTTCCAAACTTCAAATCAGATGGGAAACTCCCTCCTCTGTTAATAGTAAATATTCAGGTATACGTTTCTGATAGATCATGGTACTTGTTCAGCGTATCCTGTGTCCTGCAAAAATAGCAATTATAATATTGTTGACTTGTAAAGTTAAGCAGTTTCTCATGTTATATTGAACCTTCTTGATGCCTCGCAGATGCCAACCTATCCTGCTGCAATGTTCCTTGGTGATACTAATGGGGAAGGGATGAGTCTTGTACTGTACTTCAAGGTTTCTGAAAACTTAGAGAAAGACATTTCTTCCCAATGTCAAGACAATATCAAGGTATCTCCGTTTTAAATTGTCTTTTTCTCACCAGCGTGCTTTATTTCAGTGATATAAATCATAAGGTGTTAAACTTATACTTTCTTCTAAGGGTTTACTGAAAGATGCTAACCTTTCAGTGTAGGTGTTACGTTTATTTTGGCTTCTTATGTCCCTTGATGTTGCAGATGCTAACTTGATGCAGAACTATGTCTAGGAGAAGTTTGCAGATGGATATGTTTAGGGTTAGGGAGATGTTTCTTTTAATAGAACCCCATTTCATTACCATAAAAGAAAAGAGAGTGAGAGAGCACTGCTAAGCATAGTGGAGACTTCATCTACACGATATGTTTGTCATCAGATGCTGACTTTGCTTCAACAGTTCCCAAATCCTATGCTCTTCAAATAATTTTTTGATGGGTGCTGATTGACTCCGGGCTTCTAAGCTTTGTGTACAGTATCTTGTTGATTAAGATGTGCAACATCGAGTGGATTGTCTATCATTTTTGTGGGACAGATCATTGAGCTGTCATTAGATGTTGACTTTGCTTCAACAGGATCCCAAATCCCAAGCTCTTGAATAATTTTATCTAGAAACCACCACTCATTCGAACATTTGGATTCAGACAACCTTCGTAGCATCCTTTGGTAGCTACCCTTTTGTTCTACCAAAGGACTACGACATCAAGGGGAACCTATAATGTCATGGCATAATGAAAATTAAATGGGTGATTTCAATTTCAGTGGGCCTTTTGGGTGATAATCATGTTGAGAGAAGAAAAAAATAGACCGTGCATAATATACATATTGGGGAAAAACATCTGTTTCCCCTCAATCTCATTGTATGAGGAAATCACTATAATATTTCATCCAATGACTTCAAAATATTTTTCATGCTGTTAGAGTTTGTTTTCCTGCGTTTCAACACACCCTGTGCTCTCCTATAATTGGTTGCTATTGTCTTGGTTGACTGAGATTTTCTTTCAAATGTGACAGAAATTGATTGAGGATGAAATGGAAAAAGTAAGAGGTTTTGCAAAAGACACAACTGTTCCATACAGAGAAAGGCTAAAGATCATGACTGGGTTGGTTAATCCTGAAGATCTCAATTTGAGTTCTACTGAAAGAAAGCTTGTTAATGCTTATAATGAAAAGCCAGTTCTTTCTCGTCCACAGCATGAATTTTTCAAGGTAAAGCATGATTTAATTTATTTTTGGTTCAGGCAAATGTCAAATTAGTTTGCGGACGATCTACTACTATGCTGTTGAAATTTCATTGGATAATAATAGACTTGAGGTCTTCTTCTTTCTCATATTTTGCTACAATACACAGTAATTACTTCCTAGTTAATTTCTTCTCCTTTTGTTTCCGCTGTGGAATATGCTAGTATTCCATCCTAGTGATTACGGGATGTCGCTTTGTATGCAAGACTGTAATCCAGCAGGTCAAAGGGGAAGGATTTTGTATCATGTACTGCCAAAAAAGGGATAAAATCTTGATCTTGTACATTCATTTATTGATGCCAACAGGTCAATAATTTGCTTTTCAAATTTTCAGCACTAATGTCTCTTGTCTGTACAATATGGCATGAGCAATAAAAGGAGTTGACTTTTCAGTTTTTTTCCCAAACTCCTGTTCTTCTTGGGACTGAAACAGACGTTTTTGTGTGCGAGCACAAACACACACATTGACCCTTCATTTTGAAAGTGTGTCAACTATGAAGTGCTTAAGGGAAAAGATATATGACCATGCCCATCCTATTGTTCATGCAGGGTCCTAATTACTTCGAGATTGATCTGGATATCCATCGCTTCGGCTACATATCAAGAAAGGGACTCGAGTCATTTCGAGACCGTCTGAGAAATGGAATACTTGATCTGGGTCTAACTATCCAGGTAATCAATCTAACTCGTCGCATGCACTCTGCACCGCAGTACATTCAGGCTTGTCCGGCATCAGTGTCTATCCATGTTAAAGTTTCCTTGTGCTTATGCTAAACCTAAGATCACTAAATTTGACCCCCACCTTGATCACCTGACCTTGATTGTCCTATAAGGTTGCTTCCTATGAACTTGCTCTGTGCACAAGAGGAGGATCAAGGAATTGGATAGTAAATTATTAAGCCGCCGATACTTGATCACGGCACTCCGAATCTCTCAAACTCGTAACATTTGTCTTGTATTAACAGGCACAGAAACAAGAAGAACTTCCAGAGCAAGTGTTATGCTGTCTGAGAATGAACAAAATTGATTTTGTGGATCGTGGTCAACTGCCGAGGCTTATGACCCGTGATGATGACTAATATGGATGGCGAAGTGGGCATGACAGTTAAAATAAGCACATGGAGAAGATGAAGAAATCATTTCTATATCCCTGCTAATAATGGAAGGGTGAAATATGTTAATTACTTGATGTACACGTAAATAATGAAAATACAAATGTTGTAATAATTGTTTGTGTTCATATTCTGCAACCAAGACATGACTCCTATTCATTAGAACTTGTATCTGTGCAAGTTGGTAATGAATCTTATGAATTGGAGGCGGAATCTCGAAGGTTGTCTCAAAAAGGTTTGATTTCTTCTTGAGATCAAAGATGGAGAGAAATTTATTGTCTTGATGTATTATATTAATGCAGGGAGTGCCTTTTTAAATGTTCATAAATCAATAACCTTAACAATTCTTTTTTGCCAACTATCATCCATTTCTCATATGGGTGTCCAAAGAAAAACAAATTCCCAATTGAGTCCTTAGGTATTTGACATTACCCAATTCACCTTCTAGATAAAAGAGTGTAGGCCTTTATTGTCCCATGGATTCCTTACTGCTTGATAGATTGGGATTCAATTGAGAATTGCCCTTTTGTTTTGTACCAATTTGAGAATTATATGATAGCTGGAGGACGAATCTCACTTCACCCCTTTTGTGGAAGAATAATTTTTTTTATATTTTTCATGCAGTCAATTTTCAAAATTTTAATTGCAAAGTAAAGAGAGTTAATTAAATAAATTCAAAACAATAATATTTAAAGAATGTTTTTAATGAAATTAATGACTCCTTTTAAGATTTGAGTTAATCAAATAATTTTTTTAACAAATCAACAAGTTAAAGGGAGTTAATTAGATAAAAAATCAAATAATATTTTTTAAAAATTAACCAAGTTGGAGGATATTAATTAAAAATAAATATATTAATTTATTCACTTCAAAATACATACATTGTTTAATCAAAAACCAGAGAGCGCGCCTTGCTGGGTGTTCCCGTACGGCACCTCCTGGAACGGGATATTTTTATTATATATATTGAAATAAAAAACGAAAGGGATACAAGCGTAAATATGGAAAAAGTATAGTGGCAAAAAAAGAAGAACGGAAATTAGGGTTTCTCCGGTATAAATAGAAGAGAGTGGCGAGGAGGCAAGCTCTAAAGCAAAGCGCCCAAGGCCGAGCGCTTACCTCTTGAGTTAGGGGTGGCGTGGTATTCCACGAGAGAGGGTATACATCGTGGCGCACGTTAGTGCGTTGGGCGCACAATAACAAACAAGGAACTCCATGGCCGCTTTGCTGCTCTAGTTGTTGCAGTCAAGGCGAGGGTATTCTCCTACATCTTTTCTTCCTTAGTTTTTTCTTCATCTTCTTTTCCCAGAATTTGTTTTGACTTTTAATTTCGTACAGAAGCTATTTTCCGGAGATTAAAACTCTTCAACACTTTTCAAATTATATTAATAGTTATTGTTTTCATCTTTTAATCCTATTAAATAAATAATTAGTTTTTGAGCAATATTAGAAAATTTATTTTTTATTTGTTCATAATAAGTTGTAGAAAATCAATCAGCCAGATGCTGACTGACCCCATGAGTTTTGTTGTTGCAGTGCTTGTGATTTTTGAGTTAATAACACAGGATTTTACTGACAATGATTGTCATGGTGCTTTTTGTAAGAGGAAAGATGAATTTTATAATTGTAGAGATTGTTCATCTTTTCTTACTTTAAATTCAAAACAATATAAGAAGTTGGTCTATTAATCCAAGAGCAAAAAACATCACAAAAAAATATGGATTAACAAGAAAATAAAAATGATTTTTTGTTTTGCTGCGAAAGCTCTGAGCAAGGGTAATGATCATTAGTGTTTTTTATATAAAAAAATGTATTATAATGAAGTTTTTTAATTTCTTTAAAGATATTTTTAAAATTATTATATGAAAATAATTTAGAAACTTTAAATTTTTTTAATTTATAAGAAAAAAATAGTAGTTTCTTTTGAAACGCTTTTGAAAATCTAAATTGATTGAGACAACTTTAAGGGAACACCATCTTGAAACAACAACATAAACAACCATGGTAGTTTGTTAATTTTCAGATTTTTATTGATTAAATATTTAAAAAACAATTATATATATATATATATATATATATATATATATATATATGCATGACCGCTCTCTTATTTTGTAATTTCACATGTTTAAAATGTTTAATTTCAAAATGAAAAGCTTTGATAACAAAAAACATATAAAATTATATTTTTTCAATCTCAAATTCAACTATAATTTTAACTAAATATTTTATTATTTATTTTGAATTATAGTAAAAGTGTTTTTTTTTTTTAAATTGTTTTTTTCAATCACAATAATTGCAATATCAAACACACCCTAAATAGCTATATCTGTTTTGGTTTATATTATTTTCGAAATATTCTTTCATTTAGAAATATATTAAAATAATATTTTTTATTTTTAAAAATAAATTTTGATATTAGTATATAGTATAAAAAACAATCTAAAAATGCTATTTTTCTTAATTTAACATAAAAATAAAAATATTTTTTTTATTTTTTTAAATTATTTTTAAAAAATAAACACTTTTTTATTATCATAATAATAAGATGAATGTTTTTATTTGGACTTTCTCAAGCTTTTATAATATTGTATTTTAAAATAAACATGTTTTAAATACCGAAATAGTGTCTGAATTTCAACTTTTTTTAAAAAACAAAATCTAGTCAAGTTTTTTTTTCTTGATGTCGTGATATATAATAGATGATATTAAAAATATAGTATTTCATGGAAAAAAGCGTGTTGATTTACTAAATAAGATTAAAATAACTCCTTTTTTTGTGAAAAATGTTTTCTTGTATTGAAAAAAAAAGAAAAAAGAAATGTTGAAGCAACATTGTCACAAAACCCAAGATGCCGCCGGATTCGAAAGAATTAATTTTTCATCTAATGGATGATGATACATGGTTAATTTTTTATACATGTTACAATTGATTTTTTTTTTTATGTTCTATTTATTAAATGGATTAGGATTAACTTATCATTTTAGAATTACAATATGGTATGTGCTACTATGCAAGCCAAGCCAAAAACATCTTAACCAAAATAAAAATTACATGAACCAAAAGGTTATTTTTTTTTAAGAAAAATATTTAAAACTCAAGTTATTAATTGTATTAGTTTTAGTAAACTCGATTAATTTAATAACATGATTAAAAAAATCAATAACAATAAATGATTTGTTTTTTTTTTAAAAAACTTGCTAGAAATTCACATCTCATTATAGACATCATCTCATGATCTGAAAGAACTAATGGAGATGACTTTTGCACCATTGTGAAATCTGCTCGCCGACACTAAAATTTAAAAAATAAAAACTCAAGGTAACATGTGTTATTTCTAAAATTAATAAAAACTCTCATAGAAAACGAATAAAAAAAAACCAATCTCTAATATGAATGCAAATGAGTAAAAAAAACAAAAAAAACCCTCATACCTTTGATTGAAAATTTAAAATGAGCTTAATAAAAAAATGAACATTTCAATATTGAAAGATGAAACAAAAAATATAAGCTAAGAAAAATTGCAATAAAAAATAAGGATTACATTTGATAAAAAAAAACTAAAGTATGATGAAATTATAAAAAATACTCAGTTTTATAAATCATCTCAAATAAAATAAATAATAATTAAAAGAATGATGATTAAATCTGACAGATGAAAAGATTGGTTGAGGATAAAATTGAAAAACAATTCAAATTTCATAGAATATTGCAAATAAAACAAGATAATGAAAATAATTGAGATCAAATTTGAAAAAGAAAGCAATTTTAAAGGAAGCTTTCAATATTTTTATTGGAACTGCAAAAATAGACTAGGAGATAGGGGAAAAAGAGAGATATTGGTTCTAATCCAAGCACCGGTCGACCACATGTGCTACTCAAAAGTGGAGGGGTTAAATAAACGATTTAGATGTCACCTCGTAAACTATCGTTTGGCTATCAGACATAACTGTATATGTTCAAAACTCATAAGAGCATCTCCAATGGGAGTAGGCATTTTGGAGAGCCAAATCTTTAAAATGGATGTTTGAATAATGTATATATGGTTTTTTTGTTGATGTATGCTCTAATGATAAAAGCCATTTTGGAGAGCCATTTGTTTTTATATATTATTTTAAATATAGTGCAATTATTTTGTATGTAATTTAATTATATAATTAAGTATACAATTACTAGGAGTAAGTTATATAATTAAATAATTACTTTTGAAAAATCCTCCAACAATAAAATTATTAATTTTTAATATATTTAAATAAAAAAAGAATTTAAATATAATTAAAAGACCCGTAATATTTGAAATTTAAAATATAAGCTACTTATTGTATTTTTTTTAAATAGTTTGTATGTTTTTTTATGGTTGTTATATTTGAAGTTAATTAATGTTATTTATTGTTTTTGAGTATTAGAAAAACTTTAAAAAATAAAATGAACACATTAATAAATAATCAATAAGTTCAAACATAATTAATTAAAATACATTCCATTACACATAATTCAATCACATTAATTACAAATTAATACCTCTATTTTTATACTAACAATTATTATAATAATATAATAATTATTATAATATAATAATTAATAATAATTATAATATAATAATTAATAATAATTATTATTATAATTAAAACTCACCCCACCCGTCCATTCCCTCACTCAAAGTTAAAAGTTAAAAAAACCCTGCTCCCCAATTCTTTATCCCCCTCCCTCTCCATTTTGAGTCATTTTCCACTTTCTTTGACTCTTTCACCCAAATCCATACCTACTCCTTATAAACAAAACCCTTTAGCCTCTTCACAAAGAAACCTTCTAAAATTCAAATCCCATAGTAGTAGTAGCGGTAGCTCTCTCTGTTTCAATTCGAAATCTTAAAATTCAAATGGTGAGCTAGTCAAGCCCTTGTTTTCACTTCTCATTTTCTATATTGCAATAATCCCAAGAATTTGTTTTTATTTTCTTTTTGATGATATTTATTAGTAATTGGTGTAGGCTTTGCTGAATCAGCAAACTGTTGATTATCCAAGCTTCAAGCTTGTGATTGTTGGTGATGGTGGCACAGTTATGTATTATTGGCCAAACAAATATCTCTTCATTTCTATTTTTGTTAATTAGCTCATTATGTTGCCAACATTCCAACGGCTAGTTTAATGGCTATTTTCATTTTTTGCCTCTGGATCAATATATGTAGGAATGCCTTCAGCCGAGAAGAAGAGGCAAAATGGCTCCTGGGATGGCTCTCCCGTTGGAGAGCAGAAATTGACAAAAACAGCCATATTTTTAAATATTTGGCTTTGGCTCTCGGGATAGCTCCTCCCGTTGGAGATGCCTAACAACTATTCATGCACTAATGCGTGCAAGTGTTAGTCATTTTTTTTTTTTTATTATTATTATTATTAATATTTGTTAAATTATCAAATAATCCTTAAATGAACTTGAATATAATGAAAACCATAATAAAAAAAACACCTTTGGACACTAGCTTTAGGGGAAAAAATTATTTTATGTTATTGTGAAAAAGAATAAAAGATGGCTAAAGCTTTTTTGCATACTGAATATTTTTAAAAAGGTATTAACATCATTTTACTTACTGTGCAAAGTTATTGAAAAGATAATAAAAACCCTACTAATGAAAGGTACATGTTTTTCTTTTTTAAAAATAAAAAAATATACATACAAACCAATTCATAATGCTCAATGGATTCCTGGAAATGATAATTTCACTCCCACAAGCAAGCTTTCTTAGTTTTCAAAAGATAAAATCGTAAGAACATTCTTCAATCCCCAACAATGATTTATGTGGTGGGTATATATATATATACAACTGTGACTGGTACCAAGAGAATATATATATGAAGCACTCACAATATATAATCGTAAGAAGTAGTTCACCAGCAAGTGTGGAGAGAAAAACCCAGCAGTGCCATTAATGTCACACAGAGACCAAATTGTTACTAGCAGGAACTGTACAAATTTGCAAGAAATAAAAAAATAGCTATATATGATGAGGATGATGAGTCTGCTAGACGAGAATAAGAGGGTTTAAGATAGCGGAGATGGAAAAAATGATGATCAGCAGGAACATGAAGACTCCACCGAACCCCATGGAGATTGCTAAAATCACACGGTAACAGTAACTGGGCACTTGGCTGCAGATTGGTGGCCACAATGCCTGAGAATCTCCATTCTTGTGCAGATACGCGGCTGCCATCGCCGCTGAATCCATGGCAACGAGGATTCCGAACATGATCTTACAGAAGATAAGAAAAAACGTATAAAAAACCCTAACATCTTCATAAATAACATCTGTACTATTCCATCGTTGATTACGGCTGGACCCAGTTTTCTCAAGCAAGGCCAATGAAAATTATAAACATCCATGGATAAATTAACAAGAAAAAAAATGCATTAGAAGACAACGCAAGAGAGTATATATATATACCACATCTAAAACTATGGCCAGTCGCCAGAGCAAGCTCTTCGGAGGAAGGCATACAAAGAAGAAGCTGTAGAGGCTCGCAGCAATGTTCGAACCTAAAAAGGCCCTGAATCATGGATATATGTATGTATGTATAGATTAGAGAGAGCATGTATGGACTAAAAAGTGTTAGAAAAAAGTAGTAGAAGACTAGAAATGATATATATGAAGGTGCAATTAACGTACTTGAAGAGCATGAGATCAGCATAGTCTGCTTTGTAATCGAAAGGGAAGATAGCTTTTTCATGGCTGGCAGCCATGAAACTAGTTGCAAGAACAGTGGCAAGGAAAGCCGAGCCTCTGAGACCTCGAACAATCTGCTTAACGAGTGCTGGTATTTCTACATCACCCATTTTGACTGCAAAAAATATATATATATTTACATGCATACACGCTTTATTAATTAGGGTTTTTTTTAACTAAACAGATTCGTGTTTATCCAACAGATTACATCAACTCTCTTTAATGTTCAAATATATATAGATATATTCACCATATATATATATCCAAGGATCACAGCTAACCATCGTTATGTACTGTGACCTATCAAATCTCAAAGAAATAAATGGATCGAGACAAATTGAAACTAAATCTTTGATAACAAATCTTTGTATATGATGATGGCATGTAAGAACTGTTATTTTCATTCTTGCGAGAATAGTTTATCAGGAATCGATATTATTTAGAAATCTCATGAGTTCATATGACTACATGATTATCAGCCAAAAAAGTAGTAATTAAATAACTATGGCACAGTAAATGCCGTCAGAAATAATTTCAAGAAAAGAAGAATGCTAACCACTCAAGGGACGGCTCTCGCTGATAGCCCCCTCTCTCCTTTTCTTCTGAGAACAAGACAGCTTCCTTCTGTAAAACGAGAAGGTGAAATAGGGTTTCGTGTGTGTATATATAGATATATATATATACACACGCACGCACGCGCATATTTGCTTGATCGAAGGGCATTGATATTTCAGGCTCCTGTGCAGATTTGTTTTCCTTTTATTGAGATTTTCATACGGCTGTAATTTAATGATATATGGATTTTTTATTATTTGGTTCATATTTTCCATTTTTGTTTTCTTCTTCTTGGGTTGAGCTAGAAGCCAGTATATGAAAACACAAAAACAAAAACAGTGTTGCGTGCATTTGTATAGATTTTTTTTTAAAATACGTTTTTATTATATATACATTGTTAAACAGATAAAAACGTTCTTTTGAAAGCATTTCTCAACAAATGCATGCATGCATGCAACACAGTTTCTGTGAAAAAAACGTTTTTATCTATTTAATAATATATATAATAAAAACGTATATAATTTCCAAACATGATTATATTGTCAAATCTAATGTTTATGATGCCATAAAATTGATTTAAATAAATATCAAAATTAAAACTCAATTGAATAAGAGAACAAAACCTAATTAAAGCGAACATTTTTCTCTCACTCTCTCTTCTACCACGTGTCATCGATAAGAAAAAAAAAGTTTCTCCTCTTTAAAAGGGGTTTGTTAAAAATAAAAATACGAATATATTGTTCATTTTTAAAACAAAAAAGACTAACAATTATGTTTTCCTTTCAAACCATTTATCATTTTTCTTCTTCACTCTAATTGTTTCTTGAGAAAAAATATTTTAGAATCAAATAGTTGATGTTTCAATTAGTTTTGCCAATCAAAAGAATTGTTATTTATCTAGAGCTATGATCAAGCTTATAGTTGATGATTTTATCTTGTTGTGTTGTCTATAACAATATGGATAGTTTTTTTTTTCACATTAAACTTTGGACGCTAAGAAACAATGTTCAAAGAAATAAAACAATGAGATATGAAACATATTTTTGAAAAACCTATTATAAATTTGAAAAAAAAAAGAAGTTTTGAGAATGTCATTCATGGTGGAGAAAAACTAAACCCTTTTAGTGGATGCTAATTGGTTCCTTTTATATCCTCAGAGGTTCGTCTTTTTATGGAAAGAGAAAAGATTCATGTAATAATAAGATATCTATGTCTTGTCTGAATGAGATATCTTGTCCTATCAAGATAAAATATTTTTGTCTTATCAAAATAAAATATCTGTAACTCAAGATAAAATATATCTGACTTCCTAGATAAAATATCTCTAACCCACGCTTCCATTTGGGAGTCTAAGATTCTCTTAGAGCTAAAAATAACTCATATACGCTTGGTCATAATATTTGGCCGAGTCCGATGATAATGATTCACAAACCCTTCTCTAGTCATCCTTTTCAAGGGTGGTTCAAAACAAAAACCATAAATGTCAATAACCTTCAAAATCTTTGGGTATTATATGCAAATATTTTGAAACACTTTTATTAGGAGCAAATGAGACCATTTTTTTATCTTCTTCATAAAATTTTATGTGCCTTTCATAGTTTATTGGGATCCTCAAATCTAGGTGGTTTTTTTTTACAGTGAGGGGATTGTCCAAGGGAATAAAATGACAATCAACTTTTAATATAGTATTTGAGTGGTATTCTTGAGATATTTGATAACATAAAAGGTTTTTCATTCGATGACGAGGATGAAAGGATTATTTTCCTTATAACCCTACCTTTTCTTGCTCTTAACTTTCTTTTGTTTTTACTTAGTGATTTCTAAGAGAAAAATTGCTCTAGTAGAGAAGACCCCAAGTCACCACTTTTTTAATCTAAAAAATATTTCATGTAGACATTCTTGAGACCTTTTTCTATAAATATTTTTCGAATAAAAATAGATTATAGAAACATCAAATCTATATCAAAAAAAAAAAGAAACACTTGTTTCCCTAATAAAGAGTCTAGGTTTCAACCGAAACATAAAAGAAGTGCCAAGGGACAAGGGCCTCTTATACTAGAGCCTAAGACAAAAAGAGGTACCACATTAGCATCCTCCTCTAATAAAAAAGAGAGATCTTCTTGCAAAACCTTATCTTTTTCCCCTATTAGAGATGCTCATGGAGAAGGTCTCACATGAGTCTTTCTCTTCCTCACTAAAGACACTTAGGAGGAAAAAAAGGTTTCCACAAATTCCTAGGGATGCCATCCCTAGTAATGTATGTTCCATGGATGTGGAATTCATGACTTGTCATCAACTTGATGAGTACTTGGATCAAATACTCTATCCTGATAAATGTATCAACAAATTGACCCTAGGTCCACTTAGGGTTATTTTTTAATCACCACCCTTATCCACATGTATGAGATGAGAAACTCCTTATATCTTCAAGGGTTAATAAGGAAAGTGTTCACTTATTACTAACTGGTCCAGGCCAACTACATCTCAATAGATGGACAATTTTGTATTCATTTGAAAAGTTATGTAGAATTGTTAAGTTCGATTTAATAGTCAATGCTTTTAGGAGTAGCTATCAAATGGTCACTGACACCAATGATGACAATGATATGTAGTGATTTTCCACCTTCGCTAAGAAAAATAACAGAGTCATGAAGAACATGTTGGTTGGAAAGCCAACAAATATCAAGAACTAGAGGAGGAGATGGCTAGTCATAAAATAAATTGGGACAATCAATCCCATGAAGAAATTATAACAAATACAGGATTGTTTACACTATTGAAGGGTCCCCCTAATGAGTTAAATAACAAGCCTCATTTGAGTTCAAGTAAGAAGAAGAAATGGTTATGTTAGTTCAACTTCAACTAATAATAAAATAGCGAAAGGATATTACTAGGCCATTTTGAAAAAGTATATTGCCACCCTTTTTTTTTCCAACATGCTATAAAAACAAAAACATGAACTTTCTTTGTCTCTACAGGATTGATAACTGAAGGAGAAAGGGAACCTTCAAAAGAATCTTCTGATAAGGGTTTGCCCGAGGGTTTTTTTAATCTCATATAGTTAGTGAAGATGAAGGTGGAGAGATGATTCAAGACTTTATCCTTATCAAGGAACTCCCTAATCCTACAAGGCTTGTCTCTATAGAGAAAATAATAGGCCCATAACCCTTGTAGAAGTTAAAGGTCATGATCATTTCTCATTTAGGAAAGAAGTAAACTTGGTTTTTCCTGTAATAATTAATTGTGTTGCTACCCATTTTAAGAGAAAAATAATCTTTACCCTAATGTTGGCTCGTTCTCTAGTCTCACTGATAAAGGCTCTTGCAGTGGTATTTTCCCTGCCTCAACTTTCCACCTTCTTGATTGAAGAAACAAGGTTAGGACTTCCATTGGGATAAACCCCGAGGAGTTTAATGATGTTTTTTTTTTTATTTGACCATTGTTCGTAATCCTTTTGATTTTTTAGTCCTAACAAATAAGGAGAGGTGACTCATGAAGGCTATAATTTGAGGAAAAAATGGCCTCAATCAGGCTAGTCTTGAGGTAGTGAGGGTGTTGAATAATTTTTTTACCATCCTATTAGATATCTCCATGATGTATGATGAAAGCTTCCACCATTATTTGACTTTAAATGACTAAGTGACTTTTAATGTAAAAATTCTCCTTTTTATTTAGTTGGACTAAATGACTTTCAAGACAGGTGTTATAGAAAGATTTAGAACTAATTGCAATTTGGAGATATTGTAATAACTATGGCCTTATATTATAAGGTTATTACATTCAATTAGGATGCTCGACAAATAGGTAGTTAAATTTGGAGAAAACTAAAATTAATTTTGTGTTTCTTTTGCATATCTTTCGTTGGCTGAATTAAGACAGGTTAACAGAGGTAATCAACTTTTTTCTCATGTCTTCACAAAGCTAGGAATAGACTCAACAACTCATCTCCACATCTGCAATATCATTGCTAGATTTGGTGCTTCTTTCAAAACTTGAAAAGATAAATACACCTGATAGCTTTCATCTTTGATTCAAGAACCCTAATGACTATGATTTTCCTCTATTAGAATCATATGTTATGAACAGTACATCAGACAAGGCTTTTTCCTCCTTTTTTCTTTCTTTTGGTTGAAAAGGGCACTACTCTCCATTATATATGTGATCGGTCCAGTACAAATTCAAAAACCCCATTTTTTTGCGGAATTTGTGGATTTGAACACTTGTTAAAAGGTAGCACTAATAAGCCAAAAAGAAGCCGTTTGAACTCGAGAGAAATAGAAAGCACTATAAAAGACACAAGGCCTATGATTGTCCCGAGTTGGCAAGGAGTTCTGCACAATTTATAGCCTGTTTGAAGGACTTTAAGGATTTTTCAATCGTAGAATCCTTGCATCACATTTCTGCAAAAGCAAAAGCAAAAGCAAAAGAAAAATCTTTTAAGTTTCTCATTTAGTAGAGAAAATATAAATCCCTTAGCAGGTGCATTATATTTGGTCACTTCACTAGAGCTTCGAGGAAAGTTAGTCTTGGCATTCAGGATTATATGAGCTAGACAAATGGAAGATCCTTCAACATGCAAATATTTCTAATTTGTAGCTGATAAAAACTATCTCAGGAACTCAAAGTATCTGACTGCATAGACTTGCTAGAAAAGATGTAGAATCCTCACCAGTAGCCAACCTTGTTCTTCGAGCTGCTCGACGTATTTGACTTTCATTCCTTTGCAAGAGTTCTTCAATTTTATTTGGCCTGAATAACAATGGTCCTGAAAATTCAATCTTCTCCCTTTCTTTACTGTGGTCCTACCAGGTTATTTTAATGCAGTTAGTCATAACACCAGAAATTGTTCAGTTTTTTTCTAAACATTGTTGAAATTTGAGAATAAATTAGTGGGCTGATGTCACATTATCGGATTACTTCTTACCACAACTGTATCTTCAGTTCTATTGAGATCATTAAAATAGTATACCTCAGATGCATCGAGAGAGTCAAATGGTTCAGATTGGTTATGCTGCTTCTGCATCACATGCTTGGCAGAAGCCTCAGGGAAATTCTTTTTTCCATTCTCAGAGTCAGTGAAGTCAAAGGAACTGTTTGCAAAGTTGAACCTTGATGAATCTACAGCACTAATTTGACTTGACGAGACAGATGGATCGTAAGATATTGTGGATGTAGAATCCTCTTTCAGTGTCTTTGCCCATGCAAAGCCACTTGATGCTGTGACTGGTGCTGGTCCTGTGAAAGAATAATGTCCTTTTGTTGCCTGGCCTGTCTCTGAGATTGTGTCGGAAAATAAATTTTGCCCTCTGATGATCACACCTTCTCTATTCATATATGCGTTATTATCATTAGCCAAACGAACAAATTCCAAGTTATCTTTCAGTTCCTGAATAACCAAAAACAGAAAATTAAGAGTTATCTTTCAGTTCCTGCGTAACCGAAAACAAAGTATCAGGAACTAGCTCACTTCTCTAGAGAGAAAGAGAGAGAGGAGGTACCTCCTTTGGTGCAAATTTATTGAAGTTTTGTTCTTGGAATGTCCGATGAACTCTTCTTGGTTTTCTTGGGAGTCCTGGATCTCGCATTCTACCACCAGCCTTTTTCCTGGTGGGACAACAGTTATTCAGTGGCAAACATATCAAAATCCTGTTAACCTAACAGCATAGTTCATAGAGCTGAATACATCCCATGGACATATGATTCCTTGATTGTTGATACAACTAAAAGCTGCTGGGCTGTTAGACTGAAGCATGTGAATTACATTTTAGCCACCTAATCAAGCGGGGAGATTCTTAGGTCACTGATTTAACAGAAAATTTGACTCACGAGCAGCTTTCCTAAACTTTTATTGATGTACCACACATGTTAAGTGATAACATAGCAAATTAAAAGTAGGTTTAACACAAGCGAAATCAATTGGTGTACTAAAAAAAAACCGAAGATAGATTTTGAGTATTTTTTCTCAGCACTCAGTAGGACCAATTTCACTCGAAAGGCCAGTATCCCGCCCCTCCCCTACAGCCACACACAAACACAAACACACTTACACACACAAAAGTGTAACAAAGTGTGTACCTTCGTGCTTCCTCTCGATATTTGGCATCCATTTCCTTGTTAGGTGGATACTTTGGTAAGCTTGATGGGTCACATGCATATGGCATTGTTCTGAAATACTGGAAAAATAGGGAGAAATCTAAGAGCAGAAAAGGTGAATGGCTCAATGTTTGAACAAAAAAATATAAAATTGATTGAGTTTATAAGGTTTTCATAGTTCTAAATCTGAAAAACTTAGGGAGAACACCACTCAAAAGTGAAAAGCAAAGGCTTCTGAAGCATCAGAAACTGCAATAGCCAAAGGCAATATTATTTTTCAAATTAGATCTTCAATCTTGAAACTGAAGGGTTAGAGGAATGGTTTTAGTTTGGGAAACCTGAGACAAAAGGGCAGAAGAGGCAGTCCCACGCTTTACTGGTTCTATGGAGAGAAGAGTTTCCATCAGGTCCACAGCAGTTGCTGGAATATCTTTGCACCTCTCTTGAAGAGAACTTTCATAAGGGTGCTGGGGTTTGAACATGGTAGCATTGGAAAGCTTAGATCGTTTCCAGAAGTCATCAGAAGGTGAACCACAAAGCTTGAAGATTTTGTGTAATTGTTCAACCTGCAAGTTGAAGGATCATGATAAATATATTGAACTTCCAAAAAAGGGTTTTGAAGTAAGCCAATTAAGAAACGATGAAAACATGCAATCCATAATAAACGTTGAATATCTGGTTTTTCCATTTTGATCTCAAGAAAATTGTGTTTGCCTTTTTTGATAAAGATAATATCCATGCATATTTGGATTTCCATTATTTTCAGTTTCTTCTTTTGCACCCTAATTCTCATCAAATGCTAGTAAGGGTAGGCAAACAGAACTTTCAAAGTTGTGTATAACAGTGAAATTTAGAAAGCAACAGAGCAGATACAGCTTCAGGAGTTATTTTAGGGCCTATAGTATGAGAAGAACCAGAGGTTATATATAGAAAAGGATTTAGGGGACACTAATTTGGTTACATATCTTTGCAATTTTTTAGATTCATGCATTGCTTAGCACAAAAATATGTAGGAATGAAATATTACCTCAGTTCTCCCCTTAAGTAGAGGCTTCCCAAAGAGAATTTCACCAAATACACAGCCCACACTCCACAGGTCTACTGATACACCATAACTTGTTGAGCCCATCAAAAGTTCAGGAGGACGATACCATAAAGTCACTACACGACTGGTTAATTGGTTCTGGTTCCTTGAATTAAGAACATTGGCCAATCCAAAATCTCCTATTTTCAGAATTCCATCATTGTTTAGCAAAATGTTGGATGCTTTGATATCCCGGTGCATTATACCTAGTGAATGGAAATGCTCAATTCCACATAATAGCTGCTTCATATAGCACTTAACCTGCAAAGAAATGTCAAATTAAACTTGTCAGGCAATTAAATGAAGAAAGATATGGATATTTTCAGTGTCGTGAAAGAACGAAGATGGTCAAGAAGAAATGACTCTGATTTGTGTTATAACAGTTGTATATAATATCCAGAAACATAACCTCAATTGTAAAATCCTCACAAATGAAATGAATAAATAGAATGCTATCCTACCTGTGACTCAGTGAACTTGACATCTGGAGATGACAACAGTCCTGAAAGATCATGCTCCATGTATTCAAACACGAGGTAAATGCTACTTGACATTCGAGAAGTAATTATTCCCTCCAACTTCATAATATTTGGATGGTCAAGCCTGCGGAGAATCATTATTTCACGGGCCATAAACCTAATGCTCTCTGGTTTAAAATTGTCAAAGCGAACCTTCTTCAGGGCAACCATCCTGCCAGTTTCAACATCACGTGCTTGGAACACGCTGCTGTAAGTGCCTTGTCCGATCTAAATCATGGATTAGAGTGAATAACTATTATGAGTTACAAAAATGATCAAAATATAAGAACTGAATCACTCATTTTAGCACAAGTATTGAAAAAGGAAAAAGTGAAGCACCCATCAACTGATAGCAGAGGGTCATCCCACTTTTAAGATTGGGTTCAAATTCAAGTTGTATTTCAATCAGGAATCTATTTCTGATATTCATTACGCATCTTAATATATTTGCAGTGTATAAATGCATTTTATTACTCAAGAAATTGAGGTTCACGCCTAACTGAGCCCACAATCTTACTGCCACAGGAAAACAATTTGAGCAGTCAACCTAATGAAAGTTTATTGCCTGACAGCACAAATCACCTATAATTTTCTTTCGATCTCCATAGCATCAAGAGTAATGCATGGACTCATACAATTCTCTCTCAATTCCATCAACACCCTTTTTCCCTTGCCAAGCATCACCACCATTTGGCTTCTCTGGACCTGATTTTAGAATAGAAGATTCCACATATACTTTCATCTTCTAGCTAAATAGCTATTCTCACCCACCAACCCGGCCAAACTAATTTTATCGAAAACCACCTACCAGGCCAAACCATATTCTAGCACTAGATTAAGGATGTTCCACCAAAGGGAAAGTAAAAGGCCAGCACATAAACTAAATATAATTCATGATCAATGAGTAAACAAAAATTGATTTATGGAGACCATAAGATGCAATGAACAAAAACAGAACATGAAAAATCTACAAGAATCCACAACAATTATGTTTCTTCACTTAAAACCAAATCAAATAATCATCATCATAAAAACCTTGAAAAACAACGAAAATAAATCGAGAAATATAAAATACCTTATCTAATTTCTCAAAAGCTTCAGCTCTTAGAGGCACCCAACCATGAACGGCTTCACCAGCTGCAGCACTAAGCCAAGAAGGCCATCCAGCAGCAATCTGTTCAACCCCAACATTCCTACTCGAGAACCCCAATTTGAAACTAATTGATCCACTACCAGAACTCCTTCTTTTCCTCAACCTCTTATTGTTTCCATGATTGCTACTTTGATGATGATGATGATGATGACGTTGTTGATCTTCATATATCAACCCCCCTTCATTATGGCCACCGTCTTTATATGACGAGCTATTTTTTCTACAAATATTATAGCCTTTGTCTTTTTTATCCTTGCTGTATTGATTCTGCTCAAAATCCAATGATCCAGATGGATTTGCTGAGTCAAGATCAAAAACAGCCGCTGAGTATGGTGGTTGTAAATTAGCAGGGGTGGCAGCGACCACAGACACCGCCCTTTTGGAGTAAATGCAACCCATTAACCCGACCCAGATCGGGAAAATGGGTTTATTTTCTGTAGGCCACTACCACATTACCTCAAGATTAAAACTTTTGAGGGCATCCCCATTAGTAATCAATCCAAAAAAGAAGAAAACCAGAGAGAAAACAGAGTACTTAATGTTATTTTTGGGAAATGTAGGAATATTGTGTGTTGTGTAACCTGCGAGATTTGCGTAGGGTTTCTGTGTTAATGTGTCAAAAAAATGAGTCTCCTCCGAGATTAAAGGGATAGACAGGAATGTTGTGGTCGTGGGTCCGATTTGTTTCATGTTTTTTTCTTTTCTTTTCTTTTTTCCAAGACAGAAAGTACATGCATGTAAGTATGTTGCCTTTGCCTTTGCCTTTGCCTAAAAAAGAAACCAAGACTGAGGGGAGAGAGAGAGAGACTAGAGAGAGAGATGGAGAGAGAAGGTGAAATGTAACCGTTGAGGTTGGGGAAGAGGCTCTGTTATTATTTTCAGTTAGTTAATTTGCATTGGTGGTGGTGTTTAGGTTTCATTGATGATGAAAGAAGGTGCGAGTACGACCTCTTCCTACAGTGGTTGCACCCCACTACCTCCATTAACAGCTACACTGGACCCTGTCAATAAAAACCATTACTATTCCTAGCGTGGTCGCCTGGTAAACCCAGAGATGAAGGGGGTAGGTTTTTTTCCATTTAAGAAAGAGTTAGTGGATTAGGTTATGGATGGCAGCTTCTTCTCTTTCCCTCCTTTTGTTCTTCTCTTCTCTCTTACCATCCTTGAACATGTTCAAACAAGCCACTGGATGATAGTTTCTTCATGAAATTGAAGAGTTTTTTTTGTTTTTCTTTCTTGACATTTGCTTCGATGCCTTCGAAGATTAGTGGATTAGTTAAGAGCAGATCTTGCGCGAAACACTGTTTTTAGAAGGGAGAGGGGGGATGGTTAGGGTGAAAAATTCTATTAATATATGATTTTTTTTTCAAAAACAAAAACAAAAGGCTGGGTGGTTTGGCTTCACATGTAAGAGCAAAGATTTCAATACTGTGCTGCGTCGGTGATTTTTTTTTTAATTGGAATAAAATATTTTCATTTTTGAGTGTTTCAGCGAGTTGTTTTGAGGTTATACTGTTTATTTGTATGTATATTAATTTAAAATTATATAATTTAATTTAAAAAAACACACAATAAAATGATTTTTCTGAACAAAATTATAAGCAAGTACAATATTACGAGAATGTCATCATTAATCTCGCAAGGTCATTAAATTCGCTAATTTTTTCTGAAATTTTAACATAATACATATAAATATATCAAGAGACTCCTCGTAAAATTTCATCTCAATCTAACGATCACATTAAAAGATATGATTGATATTGTAAAATTATTCATTAGTTTAAAAAATATTATTTGACCAAAATAAAACAGATAAAACAAAACCAAAATACTTCAGCCAAAATTTCCAAAATGATTCGAAATTTTAATTAATATAAAAATTATACAATTTTATCTTGTTTTTTTAATTGATACAAACTTTTCGCCCTGAGTGGCCATTGGCTAGCTCTTTTCCATCTCTGAATCTCATCCCACCCATCGCTGTTTGAATTTCAAGTGAATCTCACGTCTTTCACCGAGAAGGATAGCATTCACAGAAAGGATAAATTATATTCAACCATGAGTTATTGTCATCTTCACTTGAGCGTGAATAATCAATCATATACAGCAGCACTTACAGAATCAATCGTACGTGTGTATCAGTTACAGCATTTCTTGACAAATGGTCAACAGATGCAGCAACTATTATCACTACATTTTATCCCAAAAATGTAAGAAAAAACAAAAAAACAGAAACAAAACCAATATCGCTGGATTCTCACAACTTCAGATGATTATTCTCTTCTCCATGACTCTTCTTTGTACCATGTTAGTTGGCTAGAATTGCCCTCATACTTGTCTACCAGCTATCAGCAGAGTATTTTATACAGCAATTTTTTCTTCTTTTAGCCGTAGAAGCACTGGCCTTTGGTCATTGTTGCCAAACTCCATTCCTTTGAGCAAGGGATGGTTTTCAGTCACCACCTTTTGACGTTTCACTTGGGATGAACTGGTGTTGGCTGTATTATGGCTGCTGTTTCTGGCCGCAGGGACATCGTGGTTATGCTTTCCCTCGTATGTAGTTATGACGGCTTTGGGATCTGCTGCGGCCCTCTCGACATGCTTTCGCACGTTGCATCCTGCACTGGTGCATTTGTAATAACTCCTGGGGGCATAAATAATGCATCAGTAGTGTACTCACAGGAAGTTATGAAGGAAACCGATATGTTGGAAAACATGCCAAGATTTGATTGAATCGTCACAGGCAACAGCTGTGAGTAGCTATACTGAGTTAACCAGAGTAGAATCTTGGAAATCATTGCGTCGGGTCTCAAAAAATTAGAGCTAGGAACAACGCGGTCCTAAAGAACTATATCAACATGGCATTGTGTAGGATTTTGGATAATTATTGAGCAACAGACAACATGGGCATATAAGAACAATATCAATGAAGATAATCAATGAGGATATTAAGGTAAACATAACTCTCTGGGCCAGGACCTGGAGAGAGGCGACTCCCATGCCCCTAGCACAAGTCACAAGTACTCTTTAAATTCACATAGGAAGCAAATAAAAAGTATCAAATAAAAAGAAAGAAGTATACTAAAAAATTCCCAGACTTGGTTGGTTAATTGTATCAAAAACAATCTTCAAGCCAAAACTAAAGGATTTTTGTGGACTAACAAATTAATAACCAAGCAAGAGGGATCACAGATGAAGCAATGTGAGAAACTCTGAGCTAAAACAAACACATAAATACAAAAGTCAGCCACAGAAAAGATGAAACAGGCATATGGCCCAGTCAGGCATATGGCCCAGTCGTATGAGAAAATTGACAGCAGCTCATGATTTAAGAGCAAAAGAGGCTCTTTGCAGAAGGAGATAAAAATCAGAAATAACTTCAATGCAACCCCGATGATAGAAATAAGGCTTTTTAATAGTTTTATCTGCAATCAATAATAGTTTTAACTGCAATCAATAATAGTTTTAAAAAAAACAATGCTATGCAACTTTGATTGACGCTTCAAAATTTCCCTCTCTGAAACCTGAAAATCTTGATACAATGGAATGCTTTCACTTGCAAAATGAAATAAATAAGAATCATGTGGTCAAATCATTTAGAAAAAAGTTCTGCTAAAAAAAAGGTGGCCTAACACATATCCGCAAGTTTCCATAGAGAAGGATCAGCAATGAAAAAAAGCTGAAGGATTGTTGTCATGAACCAGGCAAACAATGTTCTGAAAGCTACTATGCATGTTATGAAAAGCAAAATAGAAAAGACAGATAAAGTTCTGCCTTGGTTTCTTTCCATTTTCTGAAATTCAAACGTAGCCACCAAGTTAATTGCTTGAGCCACAATCATGACAGGCTTGAAACAGGGTCCTCTAGTGGCCTCTATAGATTGCCATAGCAGCAATTATTTTCAAGTATGACAGCCTTTATGCTTCAAAAGGATTATCTTTATAGCCAGTTCCGTCTCTCGTATCTGCTACTTGATTCATTTTTCTAACCCAAAGTTTAAACCACCATCCTCTACCTCTTACTTTAAAAATCAGCATACAACTCGTAACTTGAAGATTTAAGGTTCTATGTCAAACCAATTTTCTTTTGGTCTTTTTTTTCTCAAAAAACAATTGTTAAGAATATAAGCAGAACTTTTTCTCCCTGATGGTTCTAAAGCAGAAGTTAATGTCCTGGTTTGCAATTCAGGGCTGCAAATGGGATCTTGACAGCCACTTCATGCAAAAAATGCTTGCTTGCTCTCCTCAATTTCTTTTTGGTAACATAGATTTATTGAAACCATAACTAGATTTTAGCCTTCTCCTATTCTAGAATTTATATCTTTTTCAAATAATAAAAGAAACACATTTAGAGGCGATGAAAAAACTTTCCAAATATTTTTAGTATTTTAAATTGAGAAGGGACTAGCACAGCTGGATCTGGGATGAAGCATACAATGTAATGTGCAAGTATTGTGCTCACAGAAAGGCCCCTAGGATACACTTGGATAGGGTAGAAGAACATAAACAAAAATAAGTAAGGCAATAACCACCTTGGATGAGGATTCCCTTTGACCACCTTCTGGCCATATTTGCGCCACCTGTAGCCATCATCTAAAAGATCAACTTCACTTCTTGTTTGAACAATGATTTTTGGTTCTGTGACTGTCTTGTGCGGTAAAGTTGCCTCAGATGTCACAACATTCACTTGCCTGCGCTCCAAGAATAAATTTTCTCAGAAAATTATCAGGAGAAGTGAATGCATGATTTTAAATAGTGAAAAATTTTAAACTTGCCTTCTCTTTGGGTTTGGTTCATCATCCCCCCTCTCTTCTTCTGGCACAGCTGCATCACCTGCTTCCTCGCTGTCACTGGATCCAGGTGGCTCTGAGGGGTTTGCTTTGGTAGATTCTTGATCCCTCCCAGTTACTGAATGAGCAGGTAATGTTTCAGTCAACTTGATTGCAGTACCAGCTTGAGCTTGTGAACCATCTTCAGGCTTAGATTGTGAACGGATGCTTCCATTTGAATCATTGCCGTCTTTTGAACGCTTGTTGGATTGAGGCGGGTCATGGTTGTGCTCGCCTTTGTAGATGATCTCAGTAATTTGTCCATCGCTGGAACGCTCAACCTTCTTTTTGACTGGACAATTTACATGTGTACATTTGTAGTAGCTTCTTGGATATTCACTACCCTTAATTGGCTTTTGCCCATATTTTCTCCAGTTGTAGCCATCATGAGTAGGTTTGTCAACAGCAGCAGGAGGTTGGTATTTCCTTTCAGAATGAGAAAACTCTGCCAGTTCCACCATGGAATTCTTGGTGTCAGAGGTTGAGTGTGGCATCTGCTGCTGCTGTTGCAAAGCTTCACCAGGGTTAAGGGATGGATGCCGCGTCAATAACTCTGTAGGTGCTGTTGCTGAAGAAGTCTGATACTGAGAATGCATATGCATTTGAGATTGGGCGAGTAATGCAGCATGAGCTGTGACCTGTGCCAAGGCCTGCTGGTGAGACATTCGAAGGGGACTCTGCACGGAAACAGATGTATATATATTTAATTACCTAACACTGGTCACTGCTGCAGTAATATGAAGCAAGCAGCATGTCATATGCTCCCAGACTTGCAAAAATGTCCACATAAGCATCCATTGTGGAAAGCCCAGCTCTTTCTAAGGTTCTAGATTTGGTATTCAAAATCATAAAATTCAAGAGATTTTCAATTCCATCATATAGATTGCACCAGTGGATCACTCCACTAGTTTCCAAATAACTGTTACGTGGTAAATCAATATCTCATCCGGCTGCCAATTTTTTTTTTTATCAAATTATTAGCCCAGACCATGTTTTCCTATCAGCCGAACTAGCCAAGTCAACCAAAAATTTCCAACTCCAGGATAAGCTTATGCTACACAAAGGTCTCATTTGAGAAAGAACATAGAGAGCAATGATAGGTAAAGATTGAAGCCGCACACGAAATTAGACCTTTGATGATATTAAGCCAATAGAGAGAAGTGTCGGCCACAATTTGGATGAGGAACAGATAAAACTTCGCTTGGTTTCAGGCTTAGAGTACGAAAACAGAATATGATTTTTATCAAGTGACACGATAATCGACTTAGTTTCTTTTCAGTCCAGATGTTCTAGCCAGCAACAACCAACAAATTTTGAAAGATTCTTTTTCAGAATCAAAACACCTAACAAACCTTTCCTTTCTGAAACTTTATTGCATCCCTAAATAAAGTCTTCTACTAAGAAAATAATTCAATTCAGTATCATTTAAGCTCATAAATGCAACCCCTTCCTCGATTACAAATCAACAATCACTCAACTAACATCTCTCTCTTTAAACAAACCTGACAGGTAAACCAAGAAAACAAGCAGCACCAAGTAATAAGCTAATATTTCCCAATCTTAATCAAGGATTTTCTAAAAATTACCGCAAACAAAATCAAGCTAAAAATCCTCACATGAAAATCCATGGATCGAAAAAGGGAAAAAAATAAATATACACAAAGTACCTGAGGAGAAAAGAAGCCAGGAGAGTTGAGCAAACCAGAAGGGCTCAACCCAGGAGGGACAGTAAACAAAGGAGAGCGAGCCACTACCAAATTCATAGGCCTACTTTGCTTAAAACCCAGACTGCTATTACTATAAAAAGCATCATCTTTTGAAGAAGTAGCAGTAGCAGTATTAGTATTGTTGTTGGGTATTGGAAGGTCAGTGAAAAAAGCAGGCCTGGCAATTGGAGAAGCCATAGCACCAGCAAGAAGTTGGGAGAAAGAACGGTAATCTGATTCAGGGTAGGGGGTATCAGCGAAGAAACTGGAGACTAGAGTCATGGGACCTGGACTTAAACCACCTGTGAAAAAGGTCTCCATGGACGGTCTTGGTGGAAGAGTTATTGTTGGTTTTCCAGGTGCCGTTGCTGTTGTTTTTGTGAGGTTTTGTTGCTTCTCAGCCATTTTTCTTCTTCTTCTTCTTCTTCTACTACTACTACTACTTTTCTAGGTAAAGAGAAGTGAAAGATTTCTGATTTCTGATTAGGTTTCTATTGCCTGTGAAATCTGACAAGAACTGGAACTCCTCCACCTCCTCCTCCTCCTCCTCAACTCTTTCTTGCTCTCTAGCCTTGTCTCTTAGTCTCTGTCTGTTTGTCTGGAACCATTAGAAGAAATCTCAGTGTCTTTCACGTATTTATCTATCTGCCTTTTCGAGGGATTTCGTGCTATCTTAAAATTCAGTGGAAAGTCCACGGACCCCAAATGAATTGAAAAACCATCTCTCTCTCTCTCTCTCTCTCTTCTTTTTTTTCCTGTATTTTTTTTATTTCAGACAAAACTCTGTGGAGAAGCCTCAAGATGGTCCTTAAGTATTATTACATCACAAATAAAGTTCTTAAACTTTTAGTTCTTGCATTTGTGCCACTGATGTCAATGATTCTCAAAGTAAATTTGTTTATTGCACGTATACTTTGCTTTAGATGGGAATATTGAAAACATGGATGGAAGGACTCGATTAAATAGTTTCTGACATTTCGAGGATTATGTTTTATTTTATTTCCTGGGATCTGGTTTTGAGGACTAATTTTGAGGTTCTTCCAACTTTCTCTCTTCATTTATTGTTACAGAAGGGAAAAACAAAAGGTTGGTTTCTATCCATTCGGGCTGGTATTATTTAAGAATATGTTTGTTTTTGTATTTTAAATATATTTTAAAAAAAATTCTAGATTTTTTTTATTTGAATTCATAAGGTAGTAATAGTTGTTTTTTTTTAAAATGTTTTTTTATTTAAAAATATATAAAAATAATAGTTTATAAGTATTTTTAATATCAGTAATTTAAAAATATTGCATAATAAATATGATATTATTGCATAACAAAAAAAGAAAAATCTAAGTATATTCTATTCACTGTCAGCCTCATGCTTATTAAGCACAGTCATAGGAAGATAAATAAGGAAAAACACCCTCACAGAAAGGGCTTCCAAACAGTACTTTGGCTTTGTCCTCACTCGAGCAAATAAAAAATCTTTAAGAAGTTTATATTTATCCGACTTTGTTTTTTCTGTGTTTTATTTAACTCATATAATTTGATAAATAAAAAAATTATGATTTCTTTTCAATATATTTTTAACAGTAATATATTAAAACAATCTAAAAATATTAAAAATAATTTCAAGCAAATAAGATAAAAGTATTTTTATAAAAAATACTTTTAAAAGACAACAATAAATATACTCGAAGATGATTCTATTTGACAATGGAAGGAAAACTATAAAAGGATATGTTTATCCTCCAACTACCAATTAAATCTCAATTGAATCCTCAAACAAAAATATTTTTAATTGAGCCCTCCATATAGACATCCATTACCCAACTAACCATCACTCTATAAAACAAGAATCTAGATGGGTTTTTTTTTATCATAAATTATAGTAGTGGGGATAATTAGGCTATCGTTTGATAGTTAAGGGATGCATGTATACTTGGATTAAAAATAAATTAAACTTTCTATATTTGATTTTCTAGATTCCCTTCTTATTATGTAAATATATAATAAGAATGCAATCTAATAGAAAAATCAAGGAGCATGCATCGTTTAGAAATATTCATGTAATGTAGTCCTCGAAGAACGTGACGCGATGAAAGAGAGCTTCCGAAATGAATAACAAGCTTTTGAGTTGGAGTTAGGACTTGTATCTTTTATAAAAATCTGGAACAATTAAAGTTTTACTCGCTTAACTAAATCAACAAAATATAGTTCACATAAATAATTTTTTTCTAATATCCAAAAAAAATAAAAAATCCGTGAAAATGGGTTCGAGAAGGGTGTAAGATTCCCACCAAACTTGCTTAAAATTGAAACAAAACCATAAAGACCGGAAAGAGAGCTCTCTTCTTTCAAATTGACTTGTTGCCCTCCACGACCGTCACTCATGACTTTTAAATACGCCTCAACTTGGAGAAATTGGTGCCCTACATCGTTGACTATAAGCCTCTTTGCTTGACTTTTTTTTCCCCATTATATCAATGATGTATATATGTTAACTTAGATATGATAAGGATCTACGAAAAAAAACTTATTTATAGATGAGAAGGTTTATTTCAAAAAAAAAAAATTAGAATCCCACATTTTTCAAAAATAAAAAGAAAAAAACATAAGAAATTACAAAGAAACCCTTTAAATTTCTTTTTTCTCCATTATCAATTTGTCTTGGTGCCCACCATGACTGAAACTTCATCAAAGAAGCTGAAAGAGATTATGGATTTCTATAATTCTTGGTACTGGACCCTTAAGAGATGATATTGAAAGTTGTTAGAATCGTTTTTATGAAAAATATAATGTAAAATCATATCGTAAAATTGAAAGTAAGTTTTTGTAATTATATATTGGTAATCTCGACCAGTAAATTAAATTGCATTTAAATCTAATAAAAAATAATATTATAATTAGTAATTTAAATAAATAAATAAAATAGATAATATATCAAAATAAAGACTTTCAACACAGACAAATCACTAAATGGAAAAAAGTACACACAACAACTCAGTGACAACTTAATTGTTTTTCATCATAACAAATTCTAATAAATCTCTTTTAGTTTTACAAGTTAATGTGTCTAAACTAATAATGAATTAACATAAATCGAATAACTAAAATAAACTACTAAACAATGTTTAATGTGCTCAAAAACCTAAACTATAAACAATTATTCAACATTAAATAAATAAAATATGATAATAGAAACACAATTTAGAGGGGAAATTAGAATTGGTGGTCTCCAGATTTTGGGAGAGGCGTGGAGGAAATAACATAAAACGATGAGACAGTGACAGTCTCTCAGTAAAGAACACCATCGCGGTGCCTTGCACACATCCTCAAGAAAAAGAAGGAATTTATTATGAGCCCTGTGGGAGGAGTTATCCAGTTGATCGTGTTGTGGGGTCCCATGAATTTATTAAGAGCTCAAGTTGGCTGGAGACAACTGGGCATGGATCTTGGTTTTTGTTTTTGTTTTTTTTTGCCCTAGATTCACAAGATATTTATCGTCCCATCAAATCTGAAAATCTCGTAATGTTTCGTGATGATAAAAAATTTATAATTTATATAATAAATTTTAAATTTAAATTAAGATATATATTTGAGTTCAAATCATGATATATATATATATATATATATATTTGTAAAAATCTGAGATAATCAAGATTTTATTTCATTTATTTGGATTTATAAAATAAAATTTTTAAAAATAAAATTGTCTAGCATAAAAATAATAATAATAATAATGCTCCATGCAGGTCCCATTAAATTGCGGGCCAGTTGAAATTTTATTCGTACAGAAACACGAACAAGGTGTAGTTTTTGCTCTGTAAACCAATTTTATTATTGTTTTATTTCTTCTTAAAATGAATTAATATGATAAGAAGAGAATCCACTTCTCTTTAAGTACTCTTTATTGGCATGAGTTAAACGAATAAAACCTTTGATATTCCAAATTCTTATACGATGAGTATATCCTAACTTGAACTCAAAACTTGGAAGACAAATCTCAAACTCTTTATTTTAAAATCATGTTATAAAATTCATGATTATTTTTTTTTATTATTATTAATCAATACCTAAAAGTATACACCAAAGCCAAACACATAAAGAAATGAAAATTAAAAGGGCTCTTTCAGCTAGTCAAATGCTCCTTCTAGCTTCCTCCTTTTTATATATATAAATAATAATTTTGAGCCAAAATATTATTGTTCAGAGCTGGATCAGTGAAGTGGCGTCCCAGACTCTAGAAAGACATTTATTATTTGTATTCTGATACATTTAGCCATAAAAATTAGGATTGTTCTGTTTATTTATCACAAAATTGAATTGGGTAAGCTATATAGCTACAATCGTGATAGGTTATGATGAACCTACCAATCTATGTGCCTGTTTGGGAACGCGGTGCAAACCTCGTTCCCAAAAATTTTGATTTTTTTTTTTTGTCATTTTAAAAACCGGCGGTTGGTGTTTTTAGATCATTTTGATGTACTGATGTCAAAAATGATTTTTAAAAAATAAAAAAAATATCATTTTGATATATTTCGGCACGAAAAGCACTTTGAAAAGCTACCGCAACCGCACTCCCAAACAGGAGCCATGTATATGCATGACGACTTATAAATTTTTAAAGTTTTTATTTATTTATTTATTTATTTTTTTTTCTCAGCACGGTTTGGACCTAGCCTAGCTATCATGCTAACTTAAGAAAATGGCAATCCTCGTAAGTGGACCGGGTCTTGCCTATTTATATATTATTAATTGTGATTTTTTTTAAAAAATAATAATAAATAAAGGAGGAAAACCCTTGAAAATTCAAAATGGAAGAGCATAATAAATAATTAAAGAACGTCATGGCAAAGCACACAGAAAATGGTTGACATAAATGAAAGGCAAGTGGCAGGAGCGCCGGTTGTTGTTGAGGGCACATCTGGGTCACTGTTAACAAGACGTGGTTCCAAGTTTCTAACCTTTCGCTGTGGAGGAGCATCGCCGGTTCACTGAGAGTTAATTACGTTGTCGTTTTTAAAAGTAATTTTTATTTAGAAAATATATTAAAATAATATTTTTTTTTAATTTTTTAAAATTAAATTTTGAACCAAACTCATATAAAATACCAAAAAATCTATTTTAAAGTAAAAAAAATAAAAAATAAAAAATAAAATTTTAATTTTTTTTTCAAAAATATTTTTGAAAACACAATGTTAAACAATATTTAAATTGATAATTAACCAAAAATAAATTAAAAAAAAATACTTGGGGTGTTTTTACAGTACAAAATGCTGTGAGTAATTTCACAAAATATTGTTCATTTTAATCAAGTGACTGTTTGGGAGTGTTGTTAGTTTGTTTTTTTGAAAAGTGTTTTTCGTTCAGAAATACATCAAAATTATATTTTTTTATTTTTTAAAAATTATTTTTGATATCAGCACATGAAAATGATAAAAAAACACTGAAATTTTTAATTTAGAGTAAAAATTACAAATAAAATTTCAATTTTTTTTCAGAAACTCTTTTGAAACGTAGTGTCAAATATTCTTATAAAAAATATTTTTTTTTAAGAAAAAAGCTTTTGATAGGGCATATAAGAAATGCTAATTTTGATTTAAAAATAGTATAGAATCCAAAAGGTGTATTTTGATTTGATTTAATAGAGTTTTTTTAACTAACTAAAACTTAATTTAAGATTAGAAACGAGATTATAAAGGTTTCATGGATTTTTTTTTGTTTTTAAATTAAAATAAATTAAAAGTAGATTTTTAAAAGTAGAAAAAACCGATAATTAAAAAAATATTATAGAAAATAGGGGTTTTTGCCAGGTTAATAATTTAGAGAAAATACTAAAAAATTGTCTACATAAATTGCATGATTCTTTCCTCTCCTTCTCTCATAGGTTTTGCAGTCGCTATCCTCCTCTGAATAAACTATTTAATGGCTGCTGGGGATAAGAATTGAAGGCCCATGAGGGCCCAGCAACGTTGTCATTCCCATCAAGTTTGAGAGAGAGATGCTGTCATCGTCATGGACACGACTCCATTAATTTCATAGTCTAAGATCTTCAAAATCTATTGTTGACTAATAACTAAGGAATGTTAACAAAAAGAAGAAATAATATAGATCGATTTTTTTTATTAACAAGGTTGTCTGGATCAGTTTGCATGCATCTCGATTAATTTTATACTATATAAATTTTTTATAACTGTCATATTAACAAACACATAATTCTTATTACTGAACAATCTAGTAGATAATTAATATCGATTGATTCTTTTATCGGGGAAGGAAAATCATCAGGAAAACCATCAATGGCTGCAATAAGAACATGCATGCATGCTTGAAACTAAAATAAGAAAGTTTGATGAATAGTTAGAAATTAAAAGATTAGCTTCAATTAAAAGTTGAGAATTTATTGCTGATAACTAAAATAAATACAGCTTAAAGAATAGAGTCGGAATCAATCTAACCTAGATTTTTGGTTGCGAGTTAGGTGAACAGGACATTTAAGAATTTGATAACTGTTGTGCTGTAAATTATTTTTGTTTAAAAAAATATTTTTAACATTAAAATCAAAAGAAACAAGAAAGATTGTATTTGAGGTCTTGGAGAGATTTGTTTCCTTCCTCTGAGTCCGGGTTCAAGACTTTTTGTGCATACCTGTCACCGTTTAGTATTTTACTTATCCACCGAGCTTACAGGATATTTAGTGGATTCAAGAATTAGTTGTGATGTACATAAATTGACCATACACCTCAGTTAAAAAAAAAAAAAAGAGTAGGAAAGACAAAGCATTATCTTTTGGCAATGCCCCCACAAATTTAGTCGAGCTAAAAGATTCATTCCTGAATTCCTTTTTGGTCAAGATCTATCTGCACTGTCCCCTAAACATTTAATCGAGCTAAAGATTCATTCCTGACGATTCCTTTTCTGGTCAAGTTCAACAGGAGGTTCTTTAGACCATGCAAGAGGAAGAACTAATGGACAATCTACAAACGATGAAACATGACAGAGGCCTGGATTCATAAAATTATGATACAGGAAGCAAGCTTACATGAGTAAACAACGTATTAAAGACCAGGATTTGAATCTGGAAACTTTTTTAGCACAAACTCTACAGTTGTTGGCATCTTTCAAATCCCATAAAGCAATCATACTGGTTCTGCTAGCTGCTCAACAACACCTTCGTTATGCATTGCTCTGTTCTGAAACAATTGGAAACCTCAACTTCCCTTCGAGTTTCCAGGACGTATGATCAAATGGGACCATGTCATCTGATCCAGTGCCAGTCCAACGCACATTAGTTGTAAGAAATATCCTGATATTCTTTTTTGTTTAAAAGAAACGAACTTGGGCTATGACCCTGAAGAACTGACAGTAATTAAGCAGTAAAATGAAATAAATCGGTATTTTTTGAAATGAAATAATATGATTGAATATCATCAGAAGCCCCAAATCAGGAGGGAACAAAAGGAGCTGAGGCTGTTGCATATATGGGATAGGCCTCTTGATTCTGATGGTGTTTTCCAGGACCAAGATCACATTGCTCCTGCAGATGGACCTGACAGACAGATTTTCTTATTTTCTGAGACCATAATGAAAAGAAGAAAAGGATAAGGAAAAGGAAAAACAGAAAACTAAAGCAAAGGAAAAGAACTTGGAGTGTCCCATGCCTGGATTGGCTGACCCTTATCATCGATTTCAGGTTTCAGTAAGGTTGAAAAAACAACCGAATGAAATTACAATTGAGTGATGAAACAGAGCTCATAAAAAGCTTAATTTGCAAGCTCACATTGGAATCAGACATAAAAGTAAGTCTTCTGCGAACAGCACCCCAGTAGTTTGTATAAAGGTTGTCAATTCCATTTCAGTTAGTGTTTCTTTTTTTCAATTGGAACGAAATGTTTCGGTTTTGGAGCATTTAATCTCAAAAAAGATACAATAAAATAATTTTTATGAACAAAATTATGAACATGTATAATATTACGAGAATGCATCATCAATCTTGCAAGGTCATTACATTCTCTGATTACTCTGAAATTTTAACATATTATATATAAATATGTCAAGACACTTCTCGTAAAATTTCATCTCAATCTAATGGTCGGATTAAGAGATATGATTGATATTGTAAAATTATTCATTATTTAAAAAAAACACTATTTGGCCGAAACGGAACAGGCAGAACGATTCTGGAACAATTCGGTCAGTATTTGACCGAAAAATCCGGAATTTAAACCGAGGTAAAAATAACGCCGTTTTGTCTCCTTTTTTTAACTAGTAAGAATCGTTTCGGCCAAAACAAAACAAGACAAGACAACTCTGATTTGTATATAACCACTAACTGGTGCAAAGGACTGCGAAGATAGAGGTGGGCTAGTTATTGTATTGTATTGAGTTTTTTATGCAGAAATACGTAGAGAAGACACCAGTTATGAGTCTATACAGAATGCGCTCATTGCTATCTGGATTCAGTGAATTAGTTGCACGAGCCCAAGATTTCTTCTATATATATATATATATATATATATGCTTTCAACAAGTGTTTCAGCATTCTAACAAGCATTGTCTGTGGACAATGCTGTGAAAATAAAACAAGAAAACAGATTCAACAATGTTCCAAGAGGCCAAAGCTTCTAGTCTGCAGAAATATTTGTCAGAAAACACCTTAAAGATCTACCAAAGATTCTCATTTGGCAATAAAATGCAAGTTCTCTGACAGTACATGATCCAGCCAACTAATCAAACAGACAATGGTTTAATCTACAGACTGTCCTAGCCTATCACAGACAGAATTACATGAACCACTTCCCACAGTAGCAAGAAAAAAACAATCAAAAAGGTTTTACTGATATTTTTCATGATATTCCACAGGTGCCCTTATTCTGAATATTAGTCAAAGCCTCAAGATCTTCCTCGTCATGACACTCAGGCTTAAGACTCCGAACAGGAACTTTGAAAGAGAAGATGGTCCCCAAATCTGAATCTGCTGATACACTAATCTGGACTTTATCCTCTGAGTCTATCTCCAGAATATCAGATAGAGTATCCACAACATTTCTCACGACCTTCTGCTTTGCCTCATAAGTGATTGCACAGATCCTCCACCAATCTGATCTTTAATCCTACCTGCAAGATGCAATAAAAATAAAAACTGCAGACCCTTCACCTGCTGTTCATTCTGTTTGTTCATACACACCAAATTAGAATCACCATAAGGACATGATTCTGATCCTGAATAGTTAACTTTTCCTTTTCAAAAGCAGGCTGAACCAAACTTATCAAACAAATATCTGTGGACTTGTATATATAGCTAGCTATATAAGGTTATTAAAATTCATGTCCCGTAAACAAAATACTTTCTTCAGAATATTGTCTTTCAATGCATAGACGTTGGCGTGGATAATTTAGCTTCCAAGAAAAACTGCTCCTATTTCTCATATCGCAACTTCACTTCACTTTGATATTCCTCCTATTTACATGTCTTTGCATTTAATACATAGTGAAGCATTCTTCATACCATTCTCTCAGCATCTGTCTTCTTATACGCTATCCCCTTCATTTTTGCCCAAATTTGGATCATGAAATCATCAATGTACCATTTGATAACATGAAGAACTACATGATTAATTATACGTAAATAGCCACAGAAGTGTGATAGCTAAGGGTTAATGCCCACTTACTGGTTTGCAAACATAAAGGAATGATTTTTAGATTCTTAATCTAAGTAATGCGGACTGATTAGTGGAAAGGGATAGGATTCTGTTGCCGATGGCAGCGCCAGCTGCAGTGGTGACACTCACAAAAATGAAGAACAAGTATTGCAGTATGAAAGGAGAAAATTTAGCTCATAAATTTCATGATAGAGATAAGAAACACACCGAATTCCTTAAGATAAACCTCATTGTACTAGAATGCAAGAGAGGTGAGAAATTAAAGGGTCATAGTGTCTCCACTCAGTTTTTGGAGTTTAAATTCTCCAACAAATTGCAAAAAGAGGCTACACGAAAGGATAAATGAAGGTATAAAATCAAACCCACTTTGGAAATGGTTAAATAGCCTCACTAAAGGCAAGCGAAACCCAGAAAGGTTTCTCGAGATGCTTCTTGATACACTGTGCTGGCTAATCTACTGCTATATATTAGTAAAAAGAAGAAAAATATGGCAAGCACATATAAAAAGCCTCTAATTCACATGATTTTGAAGTGAAAAGGAAAAGAATGGTAAAAAGGATTGGAACCTTAGCTGATGCAGAACTGAAATTGGACAATTTTTGCTCACTCTATAGATTATCAGGTACAAAAAAATGCACTCAGTCCAACAGATGAGAGGTGAAAAACCAAGCTCAGAATCGCAAATATCCGATCAAACCCTTCCATTTTACCTGTAGAACTTCATCACATTAACCACTGTTGTTCACTAAAGGAAACCCACATGACGATTAAAAAAAAAGGCAAAGCATCTGACAAAGTAAAAGAAAAAAGGAAAAGGAAAAGAAATTCTGAAGTTCATGTGTCCATGATTCTAGCTACTATTTTCCCGCATTCTTCTTTCAATGGCCCAGCCACTCAGCTGCTACTGCTTAAAGAAAAAGGACGAACCATGCCATAGCAACACAAAAAGCAATCAATACAATCATCTGCCTGCTGAGTATATTTGATGGGGAAACATTTTTAGTTGATGCAGGTGCTGGGGCAGGGGCAAGATCTTCAACATTGATAGCAACTTTCATTCCACCCCAGCAATACCCTCCACTGCTCAGGAAGTAATAAGGCCTTGCCTCCGTCAGTTGAACCACATCCCGGCCGCCGCGAGTAATGTTCTTTATGAAGCCTTGGTCATTGCAGTTCTCATAGTTTGTCTCGTTGACCTCCAGGACATTGTAGGAGTGTTTGTCAAACACAAAAACTGAAAGAAGGAAGAAAAAAATTTAGAAACAAAATCTCTAGTGTGTCAGATTCTATCTTTGTTAATGGATAAGCTCAATGCAATGCAAGAGTAGCACAAGATTATCCGAAAGAAATAAAGTCTTACCTTGTTCATTTCGAATACCACCAATCATTGCTGGTTAAAAAATCATTCCAAGACTTTGTTCATAAGAAAGTTTTTGTATTTAGCAGAAAATTACCATAAACAGCAAAACAATGGTGACCATCCAAAATCTGGAAAAGGGCAATAACCTGACCTATTCCCTCCCACCCCAGGCTACAGCTCAGTCTTCAATTTTCTGACTCAACATCAGCTATTACTGTTATCAAAATTTTCAAAGTTCCTGATAAAATGAAGGGTTCCAAAATTTTAATTCTATCTAATCCTCAACTTTCTAATATACATATATGTTTGGTGGTGCAGATGAACTTGAGTGGATTAATGATCTTAATTCCCAATCTTTTATGACTTCATCGGCTCAAATATCCCTTCCTATCCCATGAAAAAGATACAGGAATCTCCAGTTTACATCCAATTCAAGCCAAAAACAATCTTAATCATTTGTTTAATTCAATGGGAGGAACCCCTTACAGATAATCCTCGGACATCTAACATGTTTGTTCATTTCGAATGCCAAGAACCCAGACAGCGTAGAAGGAAAAGGCTAGCACATGTATGAGAATGAAATCGATAAGAACATTCATGCTGGCGAGACAGAAAGAGAGAAATTTTACATACGAAGCCAATCACCAACGTAGAAATGCTCATGCCTCTGATTCAACCAGTCAGTGTAATTATAATCTGGGATCCATCCTCTTGAGCCCACCTTATGTAGCTGCTCGGCAGCCGCCGCACATTCCAAAATCACCATCACAGCCACTGCTGTTATGGCCATGGACCGTACTGTTTTTCTAACTGTCGTCCTCCCTGAATCCTCCATTGCTGTCACTCTCTCAGGACTCTACCAGAACCTGCTAGAGGGTGTATTTTGTAGAGTGTAAATATATATATGTATGTATGTATGTATATATATATATAGGATGTTCACATGAAAATACCTGACCATGATCGCTTGCTTTAGAGTCAAAAATGGGGAGGATCATTTTTGGTAAGGTAAGTTGGCTTATCAGATACCTGTGTGCACTTTGACAGCAACGTCGCATGGGGCTTCCTCGCTTTTTTGACCTGTTTATGTGCATTTGTGGCCAAGTGGTGATGTGTAACTGTCATCTGATCTGGAAATAATAAATAAATAATTCATTAAAGTTTAAAGTTTAAAGTTTAAAACTTATCTATGATTGTTGCATGATTATCTTATTTGTTTTTTTTTAAATAATACATTTTTACTTTTTTTAATGATAATTTTTTATATCAACAAATCAAAATAATCAAAAAAAAATTAAAAACATAATAATTTAAAACATAAAACAAAATCATTTATTTAGAAACGTTTCTAAAGCGCAATGTCAAATAAACACTTAGTTTTTATAATATAAAAAAAATATTATTTTGATGTATTTGTAAGCAAAAAATATTTTAAAAATCAACTTCATTACACTCTCAAATAGTGTATTAATAAATTAAAAGAAAAGAAAAAAAGTCTTTAAATTAAGAGTATTTGAGAACATGGGACTGATTGAAGTAATGAGCCTTCCAAAATATTTAGGAGATTCATTACTTCAGTTAAAATAATAATAAATATTTTATTTTATTATAATTACAATAAATACTTTTGGGGATTGATGTTTTGTTTGTTTGTTTGTTTTTCATCGAAGAATACTGAGGATGATGAAAGAAATAACAAAAATAAAATAAATATTAGTTTTTTTTATCACTAGTATCATTTGGTTAATCTGCTAACAATATAAAAGAATATTACGGTGTAGTAAAAAAAAATAAAAAAGAAAATTAAATGGATAATATAAACTCTTTGCACCGAGCACCATGGTTGTAGAACTGGAACTTCTAAAATGAAGTTCGAAATTCAAAATTTAAAAATATATATGGAAAAAATACAAACAAACAATTTTCTATTTTTTTAATCTCATATCCAACTTTATTAGGTTATTAATTTAAGACCCTTCTCTACCTTTCTAATCCTTTCTTGATTATCCTCCATGCATTTTCTTCATATTAAAATTCATAAACACACATGTCATAAAATAAAAAAATTCAAATCATTTACCCCCACAACTCACCTCAATGGCCTGCCATCTTTCAAATTTTTTCACTATTTCAATCATATTTTTTTATATCATAAACATAAACTTTGATTTAATTTCTCATTTCTCCAAAATTCATCATGAATCCCTAATCTCCAATTTGAATGAAGAATAATGGAGACTTGATTGTTATAGCAACGACTTACTAATTTAGTGTTTAGATACCTTACCCAAAAGAAATAAACCTCCAAATGATAACAAATCAAAAGATTTTTTTAATTATTCTTTGCTTGATATTTGTCACCTTCTTTCTTTTCACTACTAAGAAAAAGGGTCCTTAGCAACGGCTTGATCCGTTGCAAATAATAAAGGAATTCGTTGCTAATATTAATTAGCAATGAAATTTGCAAAAGAAAGTAATCCGATGCATTCTTGTGGTTGTAAATTCATTTGCAATGGATTATAAAGGATTATATTGTTTAAATCATGTAGTATCACTATTTTCCAAATCTTTTCTCAAGAAAACTCTAAATATAAAGGATTGTATTGTTTAAATCCTTTAGTATCACTAATTTTTCTTCTTTCTCTTGTTTTTTTCTAAGATTTTTCAAGAAAATGGAACTCTCCCTCTCTTCTTCCTTCTCCCTTCATAGCGGATCAAGCAAGGTATTTTTATGGCTAACAAATTATCAAGTTCGCTTTATGTCCTCTGAATAGTAATATTTATAATTATAGGGGTATTATTTCCACCTTCCAAGCTTCTTTTTTTTTATACCAATTTATATCTAAATACTTTTTTTTATCATAATTCACTTTTGTTAAAAAATTATTCACATTTTGAATGTTTTTAATTTTTGAGGTATTTTTCGCATTTTTATTTATTTACTCGTCATTAATTGTTTTCTTTTAAATATTAAAGGTTTATATCCCTTCCTTTAATGCAAATATAAAATTCCAAATTTTCATGTTTTATTTGTCTAAACCTCTTTATACCCTTTCTTTATAATTTTATGAAATTCCTGAGTTGTACTGATTTTACGAGTTTTTACCTAAAATATTCACAAATGATAGCTTTTTGGATAAATTTTTGTATTCCTACTTCTTATAAATATATTTGTTTCTCATTTATCAAAAAATATATATATTTTTCACCTTATTGTTTTTCTTTAATTTTCTTGATTTTCATGCTGAAGATACACTGGGATTTCAATAATAATAGTCGTGTTGGTGTGATTAATTATAATGTGAGAATGTTAAAAAAAAATGGTAGTAAATTATGTTTTAGAATATGAAAATAAAAACCACTTTTTATTATTTTCATGAACTTGAAATTTTTAAGATTATTAAAAAAAAAATAGTGCAACACATAAAAAATTGGTATTGTTTTTGTTTTTATAATTTTTTAATTAAAACATTAAATATAATATTTTCTTGTCAGCTATTTTTTATTTTAGAAATCAATAGTTGTTTGTTGAAAATTCTCAAAACCAAATAAGGTACTTTTTTTATTTTATAAAATGAGATTTACAGGCAAAAAAAAATCCCAAAACAAACAATTCTTTGGTTTTTAATTTCCAAACTTTGAAAAAGAAAAAAAAAGAAACAAAAAGGGAACGGCAGCTGATTCCAATCTGGCCCCCCAATAAAACCTTTTATAGAATTCCCAAATCTTGATTATGAGAAAAACATCCACATGGGGTAGCCATTTGTAGAAAATTAACAAAAATTAATTTTTATCAGGAAAAAAGAAGATTTGCAGGTTTCTATCAACATTTTATTAAAGATTTCAACATGTGGTTTGAAAACACTGTAGCAACATATTTATTAGTAATGTTTACTTGAATATTGTAATAGTGCAAATACAAAAACATGATTGACAAAAACAAATACATTGGTTTTTAGGGATATTTTTCCATGAATTATTATTCATTAAATAATATATATATATATATATATATATATATATATATATATATATATAAATAATTTTTGTGAGTACAATAAAATAACATGATTGACTTTCAAATCAAAATTCATGACTCTAGGAAGCAAGGGGGAAATGCCTTTTTATTTATTTTTTTTTAAAATGGAGTAAAATGACAAGTTTACTGTTTTGGAGTCAAAACATTGTAAACGATGCATTCATTAATTATTTTATTTTTATTTTTTTGAGTAATTAAAATAAAATCTATTTATTCAACCCGGTTTGGTTAACTCAAGCCATCAATTCTTATTCCTTTTGCAGCATTTAAACATTAATGTTTCTATTAAAATAAAATAAAAAGTAGAAAAAAAAAAAGTAGTCCGGCCCCGATACAAAGCCCGGGGGCTCGTTGTTGGACTAAAACACTCCGTATAACATAAATGTATATATTGAAGGAATGAAAAATAAAAATGTGAAGATATTTTTTTAAATGTGATATTCAGATCAGCTTCCGTACATTTTAACTAATCTTATAAATTCTAAAGTTAAAATTGGGAGGTTGCCTGTTCATTCTCCACTGCTCGCCTCTGTTATTTTCTTGTAGCACTAACTAATATGGGCCTTTTTCAAAAGGAGGCCTTTTATGAATGATAATTGTCAGCCCATATGGCCTTCAGATCGAATCATAACTCAAGTCCTTGATGATTCAACAGGCCCAACAATCAAGGTAATAGACATGTAAGATACTTATGTGGCATTTATTTACTGATATTAAATAAAAGGACTAGTCTTCTTCTTTTTAATCCCATTTGGATTAGAAAAAAGGTATACTAGTAGAGAGTGGTAAATAAATTATATCAAAATGCAGGACATTATGGAGCTGGAATGTCAGAGATGGGCAAGCAAAGGGATGAACATACACTATGAGATTAGAGATGGCAGAAATGTTTATAAATCTTGGTCAAATTGATTAGAGGCCAAACAAATAAACAAGTGATCAGAGAATAATACCTTAGAATTTTCCTAGGAAACTATGAGAGATCAAGAATTTTCCCAGAAAAACTACTAGAGACCAAGAATTTTCCCCCTCCTAGAATTTTAACTTCTTCTACAGCGGTGCAAGAAGATCCTCTAACCTCACAACAACCTACAATGAATGAAATAAAAAAAAAAATCATATAAATCACTCCTTGGTTGCTAGTTGTTGGTTGTTGATATTGATTATCGTTGTTCAATTGATAAAAGTTTTAGCAACTTGCTGGTTGCTAGGGTTCAGAAAAGGTAAGGAATGACAGGGGAAATTAATTGACACTTTTTGCAAACTCGTAAAATTAATTAGGAGCCAAACACAAGTTTGATAGTTTTTTAGTTTTTAGTCGGATTTGTGCACGTTTTGATTTTACGAGTTAATTCGTGATTTTGACAACATTGGATATAGATTTATTTGAAACCAATAGTTCATTACTTTAAGGTTTGTTTGTGCTTTAATTGAGATTATTATGGTTTCGGATCATTAGGGTTTAAGATCACTTTGTTTAAAATAATGTGAAAAGATAAAAATTAATGTTGTTTACAATATCATGTTGCCCTGTCTTATATAAATTCCAATGCAGCATGCCTTTGGATTTCAGGATTAAAACCCCACTACTTTTCAAAAACTTCTACTGTCTCGAGATAAAAGCTTACCAATTCATGAAAACAACACGGTTGTTGAAGCCGAAACATTTTCCTGTTGAAAATTAAATGATGAAAAATATATATCCAAAAATACTAAATAAGCAACAAAGAAATGTTTGAGGGAACTAATTAAAACATAAAATTAAAAGTTTTTCTAAAAAAATACATGTTAAAAAAGGGTATTTGTAGGTAATCCTGAGATGGTGTGTGTTGAAAAGAAGTATTGTATATAATTATAATTTTTATTAATCATTACTAGAAACTTAATGGTCTGCAAGAATCTAGGTAAAAGAATTTTTTGTACAAGAAAAAGACACATCACCCCTAATACACCCCACCTAAAATAAACTGCATCGTTGTTTGATTTTTTTTCTAAATCTAATTTATATTTGTTATTCTTTTCTACGGTTTAAGATATGTCTTTTCATAAAATAAATCTCTATTTTATTGGATAAAAAACCTAATAGTTCTAAAATTTGAATTTTAGCATTACATTTTATTTTTTACTTATCATTAATACCTCACGGGTTTACTCTCTTGTATAGTTTTACACCTACAAATATTAGAGTCTGCAATTTAAAGGGACTTGAATTGTATAAATTATAATCTTTTTAATCTGAATGTATTTTAAATAAAAACCATGGCACAAACTTTATTTTTGGCATGTTTTTCATTTCAATTCCTTTTCTTCCAATTATATTTTTAAAAAAAAAGTCCACATTCAATGAGTGCATGGTTTGAAGAAGTTCCTTTAGCAACTTTTTAGTGCAAGTGGGAGTCTTAGCCTAGCGGTTAAAGGAACTTGTTTCTTTTCTCTGCACCCACCATGCACGTCTCACACTCATGACGCCTTTCATGTTCATCTGGCTTTGCAGGGATGTTTACATGAGTTCAGAAAGTTTAGTTATAATGCGTTGAAACTGGGTCCGACACCCGGTTATATAAAAAAAAAGTTCCTTTAGTGTTCTCTATAGTTAAAACAAATTGCTACGACATTAAAAGAAGTTTTGCCTATACTCTTTTAGATAATTTCGGGCTCTTTGGAGTTCAAGTTTCTCAAAATGGGGAAGACAAAAGTCGATTCACAATCTCAATCGCATCCCGGAAAATAATGACTTATGGAGTGGACCTCTATATTTTAAGCATAACACACCATGTGAATGATTGAATCTGGTGAGGACTTTATGCCAAAATAATTGAGTTTTGATCAAACATTCCTACTACGAGAAAGAACATTTAATAGATCGACCGGCCTTGCGTCGATCCAGCTCCCGCAATCAGTGGCCAGTTTTCACATAAATTAGGTCATCTACCACATGGAAAGTGACCCATAAAGTTTCAAACAGCGCATACACGATTGGCATTGCCACAAAGCTCACGCATCTCAACTCCACAATATATAGAAAAAAACCATGCCTTGGTGTTTCAATTAACAAGGTCAACACATCAAAACCGTGGACTGAATTACATCAAGACGTCCAAATTTCAGTAAACTATCATGAATAAAACAACACCCCAACAAAAAAAACAAGGGAAAAAGAGATTAAAGGAGACTAAATTTCCTTTCATAATTTGGTTGAAGGAAATGATGAAGGCATAGAAATGCTGGGACAACAGGGGCTACAAGAACCGGAGAAATGCATCCCATAGAGTACCGATGACGAAAACAGTCGGTAGAACATACTGGCTTGTGAAAATGGAACTTGGAGAGCCACTCTTCTCATTTAGAGGGGAAGCAGTTGGTGGGGGTGGTGGGTTTTCTACATGGACAGCTATCTTCATGCCTCCGTAGCAGAACCCCTTACTACTAATGAAATAGTAATCACGAGTGACGTTCAGTGGAACCACGTCTCTTCCGGCTCCCCTGGTCCAATTGTGAACAGGATGTTCAGAGTTGCATGTCGCATAATCTGTCTTGTTCACCTCTAAAATATCCATTTGGTTCCTATCATACACGAAAACTGGGGCGATTTTGAAGTTAGGTTTAAGCTTTGGGAATCAAATGAATAAATTCCACATGATACACATATGGTACTTAAACAGGAAAACATGAGCAAAACATTTGAAAGGAATACTTAATTAATAACAACTTCAAGGTATGTCTCATTAATCATGAAAAAATCTTATCGTTTGATTTCGTTCATCGACATTAGCTAGTAGTATCAAAACATGCTGATTTTTTGTCTTGCTGATGTAGCAATAAACGCTGGTAACGAGCATAGCAGCAATCAAAGACTAGACCGTCACATTCTAAATCCATCTATACTGTCTAGGTACCATTGAAGGAAAATTCATCAAAATGAACTGGCCATGTGCAATGATAACAAGTAAGAGTTGAGACCCAAATTTGGACTTAAATATAATGCGTAATTTGGTGTGTGGATTTTGGCAATGTATATGTTCACATCTTTGTACAAACCAATCATAGCGCATTAGAAAATGATGGCCAACTAAAAGATGTCAATTAATAAACTTGGCTAGCCTAAACTAATGTTGGTTACTTGAGTCCATAATCTGTTCGAGGCATGAGGATCTGTACCAGGTAAGGCCACTACAGGCTGAATTTGCAAGCATTGGTTGGCCTCAGCCTCAATCATGGGTTAATAAAACAAACACTAATAGGCATCAGCCTCGATCAGCTTTGTTGAATTTACTATGCTTTCGCTTGATTGAAAGGTCTTTGTTGGATCACGTTACTCTATGTAGCTAAAAGCTTACTAATTGCAATGGCTAGACAGATCAACTGCCCTAACTACTGAAACAAGCTACTTAAATGGAAAATTCACAATAAAGTAAAGAACAGTTCAAAAGGAGTAAAGCAAGAACGTTAAAGAAAGGGGAATTTATCGTCAAGAAGTCTAAGAATGCAGAAAAGCAAATGACCCTTTCTTATAGCAGCAATAGAGGGTAAAATTTGTGATCCAAGCTCAGAAAAAAATCAACGACCGAAAGGCAAACAATAATATATCCATAGACTCATCAAATCAAGCAATAATCGCATTTTGTTCATCATATATGATGTAACTTTCATTATATAATAAGTTAAAAGAAGCATTCAATCGATATCCATTAGCTTCTGATAAAACCGAAACGAAACAAATAGCAATTTAAGCAATTTTCACTTTGATTTCTTTAGCATTTTCTCAGAAGTCAAATTTAGTAATTAACATACGCACATATGAAGAATTGCAGGCAGAAATCTCTTGAAGAAAAGCATACTAGAAGCTTAATCCAAGAACGAGTGAAAAAACTCAAAAACTTGAAAACTATCAGCCAGTTCTAAAGGCACCCCCACTCATAGATCTAACCATCTAGCTCCAGGACCAAGAAAGTGAGCTAAAATCAAACAGCATTACACCACCTTTCACTAAAAACAGCGAAAGCATGCAGCTAGAAAGCAGAGAAACTTAGTTAAATAAACATAAAAACAGATCTGAAACTAGACCCATGCAAGAAAGAACGTCTGTACTTACAGAGCCAGTCACCATTGTAGAAATGCTTTCCTTGAGCCCAAATAGTGTAGTTGACATTACTAGTCCAACCCATGTTAGATCCAACTGTCCATCTAGTTGCAGACACTTCAGGCACCATCACCACCATGGCAAAAACAAGCACTGCCAGTGCCACCACCATCGTGGATGAACCAAACCCACTTCCTCTCTCCATTATCTCTCTATTTCCTTAGCTCAATCTCGCTAGCTAATGAGTCTGTGGCGTGTTGTTATAGGCCTTTCTTTGCTGTGCTGGTGCCTTTCAAGAAAAAGGTTTCTTGTAAGCTTCTAGAGATCCGCAACTACCTTTGATTTTTTATTCTGAATAGTTAATCTTGGTTCCTCTGTTTTTCTTATAGTGTTTTTCTAAGAAAATATATATTGGAATAGTAATTTATATATATATAAATAATATCAATACATAAAAAATAAATTATAAAAACACAAAATCAAAACATAACTTTGTTAAAAGGTAATTGCGTGCACGTGTTACAGCGTGAGGAGACTTCTCGTGGTTAGACAAACTTCAAACGTTTTATGCTTTCTTGTCTCCTTGGTGCTCTTTTATTTCTTTTCTAATCTCATTTTTAGCTGTTGCCTGTGCTTTTCATCTTTTCAGTACTATAATATAAAAACCCTAACTTTCGTAGGCAATATGGATTCTGCATTTCAATTTTTGTTTCAACTTTTTCCTTTTTTATCCGATTCATAATTTTGTTTTTTATACGGTATATTTGGGAGTAAGGTTGTGGTTATTTTTTAAAGTATTTTTCTATTTAGAAATGCATTAAAATAATATTTTTTGACATCAACACATCAAAATTATCTAAAAACACCAAAATAAATTAATTTAAAATATAAAAAATCAATTTTTAAAAAAACACTTTTGAAATGTAATGTCAAACACCGTCTCAATTCCAACCGCAAGGTCTTTAAACATTCCTATTTTGATCTTTATTTAAATGTAACTTTAGTTATTTACAACTTTATTTTAGTCCTTTATAACTTTAGTGTTAGGTTATAATAGTTAATTTTAAATGTGTTTTTTTTTATTTGAAAATACATTAAAAATATTTTTAAATAAAAAATTGATAATATCACCTCAAAACAATCTAAAAATATAATTTTTTTTTAAAAAAAAATAATAATAATAATTTTTTTTTCAACGGTGCTTATGAACACACAAAAACAAATTGACTCTTAAACTATCTTTGATTTTATTTTGATTTTAAAAATAATATATAAATCTAGTCTCTAAATATCTATAACATAAACAAAACTTTTATACCAACTCAATATATTCAACCTGTTCAAATAAAACAATTACATAAATCAGGTTTATAATCAGTTATTTCTGATGATTTATTTATTAATAAAATATGATTTTAAATTTGTTTAATTATGCATACGGAATACAGGTTCATAAATTTACGTGAAGTGATGCGGTTAGTCAGTGAAACGAGAAAGAGGCCGTGATCACGTGTCCATTGCTCTCGCATCCGCAGCATCATCATCGCCGTCACCATCATAATGGAGCCCACCACATCCAAATCTTTTTACATTTTGTGATATGAAAATGTGGTTTAGATTAATTTTGAAAATATTTTATATTTAGAAATATTTTAATTATCAAAATAATTTAAAAATAATAAAATTTAAAATATAAAATAAAAATAAAAAAAAATTCATTTTTTTAAAAAACAATTTAAAACACCTGATTCTATATCAAACGCAATCCAACGGAAATATTTCGGTGGGGCTTCTTGTGTTCTTCCTGTTTTTAAACGTCAATTTTTAAGAATTGAATTAAATAATTGTTTGGGAGTATGATTGTGGTTGCTTTTGACATCATCACATCAAAATAATCTAAAAATACTAATTTTTTTAATTTAAAATAAAAAATAAAAATAAAAATAAAAAATAATTTTTTTTTCATAAGCACTTTCTGATCGCAATGTCAAATAGCGTGAAGAAGTTGAAAAAGAAAATCAATAATCTAAAAAATAAAAATGAATCCACGTGATGAATTTTTAAAAATTAAAATTACGGATCCCATAAAAAATTAAAAAAAAGGAGTAAGTTTTGATAAGGTGCTTAAGAAACAAAACTAAAATTAAAATACGAAACATCAAAACTTAAATATCATAAGGGCAAAATTGAAAATTTCTAAGGCCACAATTCCACAAAGAAATAAAAAAAAATTAAATCAAAATCAAGACTGATGAAAAATATGAAATAAATACTAATCAAAAGACTAGGGACCATTTATGATGGAAAAAAACTAATTAAATGGTTGCATTGAATTTTTTAAGGACCATATTTAAAAGCTAAAACAATACTTTCATGAATGAAATTGAAAATAAATTATTTTGTTTTATAAAATATTTCAAATAAAACATCTAGTAGTAAAAAAAACTAGTTGTTTACTTGAGGTGTTTGACATTGCATTTCAAAAATATTTTTAAAACAAATTGAATATTTTTATTTTTATTTTAAATTAACAAATTTTGATGTTTTTATATTATTTTTCATGTGCTGATGTCAAAAATAATTTTTTTTTAAAAAATATTTTGATGCATTTCTGAAAGAAAAAAAACACTTTAAAAATAATCTAAACTAGTGTTGTTAATTTCATTTTGTTTTGACTAAAACATTTCGTATTAGTTAAAAATACGAGATAAAATGACGCAGTTTTTACCTCGCCTAGTATATTGGCTCGTTCCGTAAATTCCATCCAAATTTCAACTAGAACATTCTGATTTCATTCCTCCTGTTCCTTTTAGTATAGTTGTTAAATCCGTTCCGTTTCGGCCGGAACGTTCCGTTCCGTTAATAAAACCGGGACAAAACAACATCATTTTCGTCCCAGTTTTAATTCCGGTCCGTTCTAGAAATTTCGGCTCAATTCCGGCCGGAACGCCTCGGTTCCGTTCCGGGTTCATAAAAAAAAGTCAAAAACCAAATGAAGAGGGAAGTAGACGAAGAGATTCACAGGACAAATCATTTAGCGTGTTGATTAGACTGGTTTCTTTGGGTCGTAAGAAACCAGAACTCTGTTCTTGTACTGCAGCAGAATTTCACCATTTTTCAAGACGCACAGAGCTCGAACAACCCTTCTATTGGAAGCATTCTTCCAGATCTTCAGAGGCCGGACCAGATTTTGCTTCAAACCCTTTGGCATGTACACTCCGATTTTGTATTCCTTAACCCACGACCCCTTCTCATTGTACTCCTTCATGACCCAGATCTCCAGTCTTCTATAATTGCAGTAAACGGCGATGGAGAGATAGCCTCTCGGAACCGCTAGATGATAGTCGCACCTGTTTAGGCCACCGCAGTCCGGTTTCGGGACTTCTCGGAATTGCTCATCGGTCAGGTCGAATGAGACCAGCCTCCGGGCAGGCTTGTTTCTACACGGCCGGCTAACCCAGTGAAGCCTTCCATTAACGAGGGTTTCCGATGCCCGACGAACAAGCCGGTATGACACTTTGTCGAGACTTTCGCCACACGGGGCAGCCTAGTGTCAAGATTTGTACTTGTGATAGTGGATAAATGACTCTACGTGACCGAGGGTAGCTGCCATGCCCATTCCGATAAAACTAACTGTATTATAATACATTTTTTAAAAATCAAACGGTGTTTTTTAAATGTTTTTAAAACTTCAAAGCAAGTACGATAACACGGATGATGTAATTTAATTTGCTAGGATTAATATGGTAAATTAATAATTCATTAATTTATAAGATAATAAACTTTGAAAAAAATACATAGATTCCAGTTGATATATAAATTATAATTTATTTATACATCAAAATTATATATTGACATGTTTTAATGAGGAGAATGAGCTTGGTGGAAATGACCAACTATTGGAATGTCTAGTTGATGACTTTTTTTATATTCCACCGCAAGATCAAGATCCTTATTTTTATATTAATGATGTAGAAGATGTTTGATTTATATTTCTTTTATTTTAGAACATTTTACTTTCATAATATTTTGAAATTTTAGAAATGTTTCTAATTTTGAGATTATATTTGTTTGACTTTGTGTTTGTATTGTATAATTTAAAGTTAATTTATCTTGAATTTTAATTATACTTGTTAAATTAATATTTTATTTTTTTCATATATATATATATGAACAGTACGATACCGAAACGGCACGCCGGAATGGTCCGAAACCGAAACGTTCTGTTCCAATCGAAAAACCGGAACGACGACCAGAACGGTATTGACAACTATACCTTTTTTACCAAATAGTATATTTTTTTAAGAAAATAATGAATAATTTTACAATATTAATCATATCTCTTAATTCGAATGTTAGATTGAGATGAAATTTTACGAGGACTTTTGACATAAATATATTAAAATTTCAAAGCAATCAGAGATTGTAATGAACTTGAGAAATTGATGATGATATTCTCATAATATACATGCTATTTTGTTCAGAAAATCATTTTATTATGTCTTTTTTTAGATTAATTGCACAATTCTAAATAATTTTATTTTTTATGTGAAGTATTTTTTTTGAATATATATATATATATATATATAAACAGTACAACCCCGAAACGGCACGCCAAAATGCTCTGAAACCGAATATTCTGTTCCAATTGAAAATCAAAGCACCAACCGAAATGAAATTGATAATCTTGATCTCAACCACACTCACAAACAAACACTAGGTATCAAATCTAATAAACAACTAATTAAACGGCTACATTGATTGAAATAAAGCTACAAGTTTTGTCTATAATTAGGCACCACCCATTTTATTTTTATTTTGTTTATTCGTAGAAAAGTTAGGTTTGCAATCTGACACAAATGAAGTGTACTTTTATACAACACAACATAGATTTGCTTTTCATAAATCAAACCTTCCCACCAAAGCAGGCATTGCAAAGCTTAATCCAACCTTCTCAGTAAATACTGAACTTGAACTTCCTTTGTCAGCGGCATGATCCATTCACTGTATAAATCAGCAACCAGGGTTGGTCGTATTTTGTACACGGGGTCAGTTCCATCTATTTCTCCTTCCTTCGTCACTTCCTGCCCAAAAGCTTTGGCTTTCATCTCAACTCTCTCTTTCACTGCCTCCTCAACTGCTGGATATGTCAGAATTTCCATCAGTCTCTCGCTGTCCTGAAAATTATGAACACCCCACCAAGATGAGAATACAGAAGTATACATTGTGAGCTGAATACATTGTGAGCTGCGCACTCTAAAAGGGAAAAGAAAAGAAAGGATCATGCAGTAACAACTTGTGCTCTAATGGCAGCCTCGTATGCATCTGGTGAAGCCCGAAATTTAGCCTCTGCTACAAATTCTCCATAATGGATTCTTTTTGAGAGAGCCTGAAATCACATGAATGCATAAGCATGTCAACTAAAGAGTTACTGGGTGTAATCCATAAGAGAGAAGAGATGCTTCGAGTTAGGACATATTATAGTTCTTGAACACCATGTACATGACTATGTTCTGAGTTTGTTCGTATACCAGCATTAAATTATATTATAAATAAGAAGCATAAGATACATAAGATACATAGATATGGAAGCAAAAAATAACAAAACAGTTCATTGAAAAAGGAGATATAAGAATTGGGAGGATAACAAGTTTTTGGGCTAAATTGGTCACAAAGTTGGGAACATAGCAGTTGAGAAGTAAATACTACACAGCCATATTCACATCAGAGCCCAATGAAGTTAAAAATGTTCACCAGAAACTTGAAGAGTTGTGAAAAATTGTAGAACAGATTCGTTTTCTTTCAAATTTCAGCCAAACATGGAACTGCATAAAAAGGTAACTGTTCTTTTTATCTTCTCTTTTCCCCTTTTAGCTTGTACAGATTTTATATCCCTTGTGTCAGAATATACAAGAAATCTAATTTCTTTCAGAAAAGACATGTGAGAGGCACAAAGTACCGCAAAAGGGATATGAATCCAAATTTAATCCACTGATGAATAAGGCTTTCATTAGAAATAACTTTGGAAACTCAATTTTAGCAAAACTTACTCCATCAGCATTCCCAAGCCATGTAATCCACATTACCACAAACTGATTAGCAATAGTGCCATCAAAATGCCACCTTTTGACTACTTGAAAAAGTAATAAAGCCCTCGCGAGTCACTTCTCATGTAATAACATAGTTTATGAGAATGCAGGAGGTCATTTTTAAACTGATTCATAGAAATGAGTACTGACAACATATGCTTCACTGTCCTAGAAATGTGACTCGTGTTGTTTAATTCCCATCAGCAATAACCATATATATGAAGGGGAAATGATAAGGATTTTGTTAGGTTAAAGATAAGACCAGCTCCTTGCACGTATTTGCAAGAGTCACTATATCGTAGAAGAACCAACTTTGGTTCAGTAGTCAAATGCACCCAACTACATTTATCCATTTGTTACCTCATTAACTCCAGGAAGATTCTAAACAGCAAAGGAAGACTTATTTTAATAGTAGGATCTGTTAGAGCAGGCCACTAGAATGAGTCAAATGCAATTTCCAATTAAGAGTCTTAGCCCCATTCAAAAAGTAACAAATTTATTAAAAATATCTTCCCAGGGCACATATATACAAAGTTCACAGACCAAAACTAGAACTAAAGCATCAAGGAAGATCAAGAAAATAGTTTGTAAATCTCTTAGGTTGACAAAGATCAGTTGTGTCTAGGTTGAGATTTGAAAGGATCACAGTAGTATCAAGAGCAGCCCAAAGTTAATTAGTTAAATGCATACCTGTAGACAGATTGTGTCACAAACAGCTGTTGATCCACAATTGCCATCATCTCCTTCTTTGACCAATCTAGGAATGAGCTCTTTAAAATACATGTCCCATACTGTCTTATTTACATTAATTGAATCAGCAATGGGATGTAGTACCTGTGTGGCAAGAAAGGGAACAGGTTTGAAGAGGAAGCAATAGAAAATAGATAAAAGTAAAATCTGAACATGCGGCAAGAGAGAGGGATAGAGAGCTCTTTTTTTCTTCTCTTTTTTTTTTAAAAAAAGTTAGCATGCCAGAAATTTCTTTCTTATGCTCAAGCAAAAACTAAAAGCTAAATCTAACTACAGGTCATAATTTCTGAATTAGATGGGATTTTGTTGCATATAGCAAGAGAAAATAAACAGTGTATATCTTGAGCTGTATGCCCATAATGGTCTGATGAAACTAATGAAAAACAATGCAGTGAGTTTTTATGGCACAATCCTCACAATATATCAGCTAAATAATCAGTTCCAAAGTTGCACTGTTTCAATCACAGTACACGCAGTTCCTCCTAAACTGAAAGGAATCATCAAACTGAAATATAAATATGTTAAGTGGGAGCTTGGTCCATGGCATAATAAAAATGTAAATTTGGATAAGACAGCTAATAATATATCTACAGAATCTATTTACATGTCTTACCTGTGGGTACTGCAAAGGTGGCAACACTGGCTCAGGTAAGTCATCCGGGAAAAAAGGATGTTCATCAGGGCTCTTGTATCTGCCAAGCTAATGACCAGATGCAATTCAAGAAAACTTCATGAATTCTCTAATTGATATCTTCTTTCTTTAACAGAAGTTAAAAGGAATAAGCACAACATACCTGAGCATGTAGCTTTTCAGTTTCCTTAAGGATGAATTCTATCAGAGAACCATGGAACCCTTCCAATGCAAAAGCTTCAGGGTCATAGGTATCAGCATTATAACAGTATTGAGATCTCTCCAAGAGGCTAAATATTATACTATCCTCTTGTAGAATCAAGGAACTCCTTATGTTATCTAGGGTCAAATTCTCACTGACATCCACCCTTTTCATCTTTGTCAGCCTACAGAAATAAGGAAAACTACTTTCAAATTTGACTGGCAAATAGCAAGTTGGAAGTTGATATGCATCAGGCCCTTCAATATAAAGCAACAATTTGTGTCCAAAACAGAAACAATTTTAGCTTGTGAATCCATAGATCATAAGAAATAATGCCAGGTTACATACTATAAATATACATTGCCAACCAGCCCAAATCCAAATTTCACCCTCAAAACTTGAAAATTCTCGAACAAAACAGCCAAAGAAAAGTCCAAGAAAACAAAAAACGAACAAAAAAGAAAAATAGCAACAAAAAAGGGCAAAATCAAAACCAGAATAAAACATGAAGCTGCTAATCAAGAACACCAAGTTAACTAATTTAAGCAAAAGGATCAATGTTTCTTTACCCCATGGATGCAGCAGATGCTTGGACTGACAGAATGCGTCTCTTTGTCAATTTTGGACAGCTAACTCTTAAAGTCGTGCCATTCTGCCCGGTTTGCAGACCCAAACTATAGTTAGCCCTTGAAAATCTTGATTCTTTAGAAGCTAGAAAAACCGGGCAAGAAGTTCCTAATAGCTTGGCCTCCATAATGTATATAGAGAGAGAGAGAGCGGCCAAACAGACCTGCAAAGTTGCAAAATACAGAGAAAAGCTATAAACTTTGAAGCCCAAAACAGGCCAAAAGGTTTCCCCGTTTGATTGGGGAGTGGTTGGTGGAAAAGACAGATGTTATATTGGGGTTAGGTGAGAAGACAGGGAACTGCACCTTCCACCACTGTTACCTCCACTGGCAAATTAAAAAAAGGAAAATTCGTAAAATTCTTATATCTTTTTAACTTGAGAATATTTTTTTTATTATTTTTTTACTGTTTATATCCTATTATTTATTAAGTTAATTTTATAATATATTTTGAATTATTGATTTGCCACTCAATAAAAAAAATGTTAAATCCTATACCTTTGTTATTATAATTTTGTTATTACCAATGTATCTTTATAAATAAAATATTATTTTTCTTCTTCCTTTGTCATCTTCTTCTTCCTAACACCATTTCTATTTTTTATTTTTTTTATTTCATTATCAACCACTAATTACATCTTCTTCTTCCTAACACCATAACCTAAGAGTTTGTTTATAATCAATTACAAGTGGAGTTGAATTCAATTACATATGTGATTTGAATTCATGTAGTTTTTATATTTGAAATAAAATACTAAATATCATTATTGAATTTAATTATATTATTTAAAATATTTATGAAATTGAATTGAATCAGCAATCTTAATTATTTTGCTTTTAATTTAGAATTGCATGAATTTTCTAGAATGCAAGGGTTTTATACAAGGATATTATTGTTATTTAATTGTTGTGTTTGAAGCAAGGCAAGGGTAACATTGATTATGATATTGAAGCTTTTCAATATGGTAGCAAGTAAAGAGAAAATATAAATTATTAACTAAGATGGTCATGTTTAAATGGAGGTGAAAGATGTTACTAGGAATGCACTTTACCTTTTTATGTGTTCTTCTATATGATCATAGTTATACATCATGTTTATATAAAACTAGATTTTCCAAAAATATATAGTTTTTAAATTTGATATGAAAATGATAAGCCAAGATTATGTTTTCAATTAAATGGAAACTATACATAAAGAAAATCACAATGCTTATTGTTTTGAAAGGTGTCTTGGATTAGATGCTTTAACTTTTATATATGACATGTATTTCTTATTATAGTGTGATCTTTTATCTTTGCAAAAAAAATTAGATGAAGGTGATGATTAAAAAGTACATAAAGATCTTGGTAATGATGTGTCAAACATTAAAACATAAAAAGAGGGAGTCATGGAGCCAGTGAGATGGTTGTTCATGTTAATAGTAATAATAAAAAAGGATGTATTTTTAGAATAATGTTTTGAGTGATAATTTTAAAAAGAATTAATTTGCGGATTAGAGGGTCTCCTCTCTGATTTATTTTAATCTATTTTTTATTATTTGAATTTCATTTGGAATTCTAATTAACATCCTTAAAAGGATTCCAAACACAAGATTTGATTTATTTCTTGGATTTAATTCAATTCCAAGAGTGCCATATAACCTATAAATAAACTCATATTTAATAGAGCTACCTTTACTTAAAAATGTCAACATATCTTATACCATATTATTCAAATCTCAATACTTGAAAGCTATTGAAAAGTAGCTTATAAAGCAAAGGGCATGACCTAAAGCTTATTAGAAATCACACGAAATTTATAAACAATAAAACTAGTATTTCTCAAGGCTTTAATAAACAAAAAAAAACAAAACTCAAATGGTTAAAATCTAGAAATATATAAAAAAAAACCATAAAATTGACCTAAACACACTTATTAGCCTCGCTAAAAATAAAGAAAAGTTATTTTTAATAAGAAAAAAGCTAAAAATGTTGTATTTTGACATTAATTAAATAAGAAAAAAAAATTTCAAAATGAGAAATTGAAATTTATTCCTTTATAAATGATAAAACTCTATCATAAAATTTATATTCTCGATGCTTAAAATTCTCAATCGCACCATCTATTGAAGCTTGATTTAAATTTAAAGCCAGATATTTGAGATGATGTCCACTAACAAGTTATCTAAAACTTAGGTCCTTCAAATTTAATAGAATCATATGAACTATGTTTATAAATATTTAAACAATAAAAGTGGTTATGGTGGCGGTAGTGGTGGCAACGAGATTAAAGTCAAAAGAGACTAAGAGTTTAAAAAAGATAAAAGATGAGAGATAAATAAGAATTATAAATTTGATGTGAAAATTAAATGTCTCGACAATTTGTTGAGCATGGAAAATAAAATTTGTTTTAGGCTTTTGAGAAGATGTTATTTTGTTTGGTTCTTGAAATTTTTTTTAATTAAAATTGATATGTATATTAATGGCTTTTAAAGATAGAGATTTTTATTTCTTTGTTAAAGAGAAAGAGAAAAGAGAATATTTGTGTTTGAGGTTAAGACTTGGATTATTAATAAACATATGTATTTTTATCTTTTCATCATTATTTTAAGCTAATATGGACCACAAATAATCTACATTGAATAAAAACATGGTATGCTAGATATTCTCGTACTTAAACTTAGGATTTTATTTAGTATTTTTTGTTTTGTTTTTCAAACTCATGGATAACTGAAGATATTTTGATTGTATTTGTATTTTATTCAAGTTAAACTTAAGATACCTTCCTAAATAAAACTAGTAGAAAAATTTTATTTTTTATAACACCTTCTTTATTTGTCACAAATAAATTCTCAAAAACCTAAATGAAATTAGTTTTTTTATATATTTTCATCCTTACCATTTTAATAAGTTCATTGAGAGAGATTTTGATCCCCTTGATATAAAAATTTGTTTGCACTTTGGAATAATTTAGTTAGATTAATATCCAATGTTTTGTTTAATATGATGTCCTTAGGCTTATTGTGAGGATATTATGCATCTTTGAAACATGGGATCATGGTTTGGTTTTGTTTTTTTTTCTTTTATATTTTGAGAAGTTTTTTAACAAGTTTTATTTTTACCTAAAACAAGTCAAATTTTCCATATAAGATTCAATTACTAAGCTATTTTATTTCTTAGTAAATTAGAAATTAAATTATTAATGATAAAATAATTAGTAAAAAAGAACCCAATTAAAAGGGCAATCCCTATAGATTACTAATCTAATAATGTGAACTCATCCCCTCTCATTCTTTTTACTTCAACTTGCACATTGACATTCATTTATCTATTATTAACATAATAAATGGTAGTAGATTTTATTGTCCTTCTTTAAGGAAAAAATATTGAAACAACCCCACTTTAAAGGATAATAATGTGAATTTTTATCCACTTTCAAAATTAAAAATCAATTAGCATTTTTTTTTAATTTTGAACATTTGGTATTTCTTATAAAAGGTTATATTATATGTTGTACCCAACTTTATGGTAGAACTAATGAAACAAAAGCTATCATGAATAGTGTAAAAATAGAAAGAGAAGTTGTCACCTAGATTTATGATCACTCAAAATTCTAATTTGTCTTTATAGATATAAGGTAAGTGTCTGGTTATGCTAAAAAATAATATATTATTGCCTTAAAGCATTTCACCTAAGGGAAATTGTATTGCCACTTATCTTTATTCCTAATAATTTGCGTGTCTAATCTATCAATGGTATATTAATAAGAGCTTTACTATGATTAGTTAAAAGTAAGGTATGTTTTATGCTTATCCATTCTAAAATCATGGTTGTTTCTAAATCGTTTAGTGAGATGACATTTATATGTCCAATTACTTAAAAAGCATGATTTATGACTATCAATATTTTTTTTAAACAATGTTAAAGAATAATTAGGTGAGCTTTTATTAGACTCATTGAATCTAGCTTAAAAGTGTTTCTTAACCTCTTGTTTATGCAATAAGCATATAAGGATCTGTGGATAATAAACCACTTGAGTTTATTTATTTTTATGTTTCTTTCAACCTAATGTTTGTCTAATCTAGCCCATGAATTTTAATAGTCTCTTCTTAAAGCTATATTACAAATTTGAAAAGTTTTTTTCAGCTCAAGAAATATAGATTTATAGCCATTGTGATAAGATTTAATTCTTGTTTTATGGTGACTAATAAAATGTTGATGATGTGAGAACTAATTCTAATTATTATACATTGGAATTGGTCATAGTCTAATTGCTTTGACTTGACTTAAAAAAAATATTTTAAAAAAAAATAAATAAAAATCCATGCACCATCAAAAAACAAAATTAATGGTATAACCTAATAGAATTAGTAAGTTTCATACTACAATAAAATGCAATAAGGATCATAATATAACATAATAAATTATATTAATCTTAAATAGGGAATCAAATATATTGAAACAAGTTTATCATACATGAGGTTAAATTATATTGCCACTATTGAGCTACAATAATTATTTGCAATAGCTTATTTATTATTTAAACAATTAGTGATTGATCACATATGAATGAGTTATTCCTGATTGACACTTATAGCAAATGATAGTCTTTTAAAAATTCTCAATAAATAACTTAGCGAACCTTTGTAGGATCATGTTAACCCAAAACTAAAACAAATGTTAGAACAATGACATATGATGGTTTGTTTATCTTGGTGGAAAATAACTTGTAATTTTTGTTGAATGATTTTTATACATTTATCTTTATACTATGGAAATAACCATTATTGATTTATCTATTAAAGGAAGGATCTAGAAATATCTAAAAAAGAATTATGGTAACATTGATAAAAAAAAACATAGAATCCTTTTAAAAAATAAGTAATCAAAAGTTAAAAATGAATCTATAACTCATGTGTGTATCAATAAAATAAGAATTAAGCTTGTATCGAGTTAATAAACCTTTATATCTTATATCAATATTTGTTTAAGATTAGAATTACTTATATAAAATAGGATTGAAACTTTATAATAATATAGATAAGCTATAAATTACTATAAATAATAGATAACCTCATATGTTCAAGTTCCCATCATTTATTCTTCTTATTCCCAAAGAGTTTTTTTTAACAATCATTTATTTACAACATTACTTAACTTATTTTATGGACTTTAAATTTCCTATAATTCCTTTTCCTTTAAAACTCATTTGCTTTTTCCATGGTGATTTTTTTAGAACAAATAACTATTTGTGAGGGTTTCGAGATCTAAAGTCCTCAATGTTAATAGTAGCTTTTTATAGTCAAATAATTATTATACATATTATATTTATTTCCTTGTGAAAAAAAATAGTCGCTATCATAATATGTAAACTAAATAGATCCTCATGAAAATTTATATTGGGAGATCACTTGTTCCTATAGAAAGATTCATGTGATAGTTATGTAATTGATCATTATACTTAAGATCATCAAGTTATGTTATATAGAGAATGACTAGTTAATTACCCACACTACGTTGCGGGCCGAACAAATATTTTTTATGATTATTGTGATTCAAACAATTAATAAATTTTAGTAGTTTAAAAATAAAATATAACATCTATACATGCAAGGTTTAATATAAAAAAAAACACATCAACACACCCTATTATAACAACAACATCGAAGGCTTAACAACTAAAAATATTATTACTATTATTGCTAAAAAAATAAAATTTATTAAATTATTCTAAGGAGAATTTTTTTTTGAAAATATTAATAAAAGAGAAAGCAAGAAAAAAACTAAAATTATTATTATTATTATTGCATGAATAATAGAAAAATAAATTCAATAAAAGAATAAAAAAAGCCCAAAAACTTTAACAAAAAAAAAATTATTAGCTATAAAAACATTATTTGACGTGAAAATAAAAAAAACTAATAAAAAACTAAAAGAAAAAACAAAGGAAAAAAAATAAATGAAATATTAATTTTCAAATGATCATAAACACAAACTAAGATTTAAGAACAAAGTTTTTGAAAAAAAATATTATCTCAACAAAAGAGAAAATAATAAAAATTAAAAACCAAAACTAAAGGCAAAATATATATAAACATGAACAAAAATATGAACTATTTAAGAACTATAAAAAATTAAAGGAATTAAAATAAAAAAAATTAAAAGTATAAGGGCTGAAACAAAAACTAAATATATTATCAATTTCAATCAAATGAAAAAAATTAAATAAAGTATAACATCTATACATGCAAGGTTTAATATAATGAAATACATCAACAAATCTTATTATAAGAAAAGGAACATTGAAGCCTTAACATCTAAAAATATCATTACTATTATTGCTAAAATAATAAAAATTATTAAATTATCCCTGAAGAAAAAATAAAAAACATTAACAAAAGAGAAAATAAGAAAAAAAACTAAAATTATTATTATTATTACGTTAATAAATGGGGGAAATTCAATCAAAGAAAAAAAAAAGGTCAACAACTTTAGTAAAAGAGCAAACAAAAACATGAAAATAAAATAAAATTATTAGCTAAAAAAAATCATTTGATATGAAAATAAAAATAAAAAACTAATTAAAAAACAACCAAAAGAAAGAAAGAAAAAATGTATAAGTCAAAAAAAAAAAAAAAGGAAGAAGAAAACGAAAAAAGATAAAAAAAAAGAAAAAAAAACGAAAAATGACAAAAGAAAATTAAAAAAACAACGATATAAAGAGAGGGCATAATCAGGCGTGCTAAGTAGGGGTCAAACCCCTGCCCTTTAGCTTAGGACTGCACTTTATCCACTAAGCTATTGGTATATTGCTATGCAAACATTAATAAAAACCAATAAAATAGCGAACCGAAAACGACCCGACCCGACCCGACCCGATCCGAAAACTGAGTAACACTATTACAAATCCACAGTGATTCTCCTCACATGGTTCAGTAACCGAACCATGATCTCTTTTAGTATATAGTATAATATGTTTTGATCCTAAATACACATTGTCTTAGCAAGAGTAATAATAGGTAAATATTGGGTATAATATAAATTATATTAAGATATTTAAGTGATCAAGAGAGGATTCATCACCTTAGGTGAATTATAGAAAATGTTCCACATGTTCTTGAATAATATTTATTGTGAGAATCTTGCACAATATGGAATAAAATTTGAAAAAAGTTTCAAATATTATTTAAATAACAAATGACTATGATATTAAGACCAAACATGATTTGACAAAGCAAATGCACTTTATGGTATAATGTATAAATGAGAACATTCTTAATAAAACAATAATAATAACACTAAAAAACTAATAATTGAAAGTTTAAGTCAAACCAAGTCTGATTTTTCTAATATTTAGAGGATTATAATATGTTACTAGATATTATACTTGATCTTTAAATAAAAAAAAAAATAGTTTATTGAATTGATAATGTAAACCTTGGACTAAAAAATGGTAAATCAATGTTAAATAAAGTTATTCCTAATTGTAGTAAATGATAAACGAGGATGAAAATAATTGTGATTTTAGATGAACCCTTGTAAAAAATGATGCACATCATATCTCTTTTCATAGCTGAAATGTGGTTAATCAAAAACTTTCTCGCTCATCTCCCCCCGATAGTTGTCCTCTCATCTCATATTTTGAACAATTTCTCTCTCATGGCTCATTATGTAGGGACAAAAGCTTGATAAAAAAAAATTTTAGGATTGAAACATAAATATCAAAAAATGCATAGGCCAATTATGAAAAACTATCAAAACTTCAATGAACAATTTAATCTCTTTTATACATCAACAACAATGGAAAGTATATTGTAAGGGAACAGTGTAATGCCTAATGGTTTTCTGTATCTTAAAGAACAATGATCATGTAACAAAAAAATGAAAACACGATCTTAAAAGATCTTTTAAATAATTATTCTTAATAATAATTATAATTATATTATAGCTATGGATGGAACACATGGAGCTTGTAAAAGGGATTATCGAATTTACCACGTAATAATTTTCTAAAAAATATTTTTGAAAATAATTTTTTTATTTTTGGTTCAGATCCTTCATACTGTAGATGGATGCAATAACTTCTAATATACTGATAGTCATCTAGTTGCTATTGATTCCAATATACTCCACCACCACCACTAAAATCTCTCTAATTTCATTAAGTATCATATAATTATTGGAGTTTGGTTTATGACCATTGTTCTATGGGTGTGGGCTAGGAGATACGATGGATGTTGGCAGCTAGGGTTTGTGGAATGTGATTTAATTGGTGGTTGATGACGCTCTTGTAAAGATAATAAAAGATTAAATTCTTAGGTTTATATGTTTTTGTGTTTGTATAAGTGTGGAAAATCTTTTTGATCCTCAAATATTTTTCTCTTTGTCTCTTCTCTTATATGTATATATAAATAAAAAATAATAATTTTTGTCCTTGTTTCTCTTCTCTTCACTTTAGTTTATGTTTTTTGATTTTTTTTTCAAAATAGAAAAAACATCAAAGTCAAATGAGAGAGAAAAGACGTTTAAAATTCACATCCTTTTGAGATGACACTAAAAATTTTGAAAACAACACAAATACATCAAAAACATATATTTTTATATTTTTTTTAATCTAAAAAAACTTTTAAAATAGGGTAAAAACTAGGTAGCAATAGATGTCATCTCTTTACAACACCTATAGAGTAAAGACTTGTTATATACATTGCGTAGTAAGTAAGTTTGTAAAAATATATCAACTATCTTTAAAAACTAAAATTTTCAAACTATAACCCTAATCTGATGATTTCATAGCTGAAATGTGGTTAATCAAAAACTTTCTCACTCATCTTTTTTTTTTTGTCCCGATAGTTGTCCTCTCATCTCATATTTTGAACAATTTCTCTCTCGTGGTTCAATATTTAGGGACAAAAACTTGATAAAAATAAAATTTTAGGATTGAAACATAAATACCAAAAAATGCATGGACCAATGATGAAAAACTATCAAAACTTCAATGAACAATTTAATCTCTTTTATACATCAATAAAAATGGAAAGTATATTGCAAGGGAACAGTGTAATGCCTAGTGGTTTTTTGTATTTTAAAGAACAGTGATCATGTAACAAAAAAAATGAAAACACGATCTTAAAAGATCTTTCTAATAATTATTCTTCATAATAATTATAATTATATTATCACTATGAATGGAATACAGAGAGCTTGTAAAAGGGATTATCGAATTCACCACGTAATAATTTTTCTAAAATAATATTTTTGAAAGATAATTCTTTTATTTTTGGTTCAGATCCTTCATCTATTGTAGATGGATGTAATAACTGCTAATGTACCGTGAGCCATCTAGTTGCAATTGATTCCAAGATACTTCACCATCACCACTACAATCTCTCTCATTTCATTAAGTATCTTATAATCACTGGAGTTTGATATATGACCAACCTAAACTTGAACATTTTTAGCATTTTTCTCATTTCTCAAATATTAAATCTTAATTGTACATGTATGAAGCACCAATTCAATGTGAAATTCAAAAGTTTGGTGGACAATTAATATCGGTTTTCGAGTAGATTGTGGCATAAATATTATAGAGTTACTATATACAAGCCATCAAATTAATTGAGAATCGATTATTGCAGGGACAAACTACCTCTCGTGTTTCAAATCTTATTTTTGTTTTCTTCTTCTTCTTCGAAGGGTTGTTGGCTCTCTTAGTGGTGATCGAGAGGAGAGAATGAGGTTTGGTTTTATGATGGACGGTGAGGATGAGGGGCTGTGGCTTGATAAGGGCTGATGTGTTGTTGTATGCTGGAGAGGTGTGAGGCCGAGGTTGTGTGGTGTAAATTGAAAGGAGATTAGGGGAGAGAAAACGACGGCGTCCTGGAATCGTTCGTCGTTAGGAGAGTTGGATGATGAATTGGGAGAGATGAGAGAAATGAGGATGGAGAGTGGGGATTCGGGCAGGATATTTTGAATTTTTGTTTTTTTTTAATAGAAAAAATATCAAAGTCAAATGATAGAGATAAATTAATGATTCGAAAATGATGTGTTGAAAATACGTTTAAAATCCAAATACTTTTGATATAACACTGAAAATACTAAAAGCAACATAAACACATTAAAAATATATTTTTTTTCTTTTTTTTAAAAAATGCTTTAAAAATAAAGTAAAAAACTAGGGTAGTAATAGATGCTCTCTCTTGACAATGCCTATAAAGTAAAGATTTGTTATTTGCATTGCGTAGTAAGTTTATAAAGATGATACACTAATTGTCTTTAAAAACTAGATTTCGAACTGAAACCCTAATATGACGATTTCATAACAATTCAGTTGATTTTATCTCATTGTTCTTTTTCATTGTAGGATTGAATTTCTTTATGTTTTAATTGCATGGTTGACCTACAATTCTACATCTTTAAGTGATTCTTTTAGTATCAAAATCTTTGTAAATAACTCGGTTAATATGAAATCTTAGTTGACAATCCCTTTAACTAGAATCAAAATTTGAAAAAAAAAAAACTAGGTCAGTCCAAGTTCTCCTCCGACAATTCTCTTTAACTAGAACCTTGATCTCACTTGTTGAACAATTTTTCTCTCTCATCTCAAAAAAGTACATGGACCAATTATGAAAAAACCAAAACTTCAATGACAAATTTGATCTCTTCTACAACTCATCAGTAATGGAAAGTGCATTGCAAGGGAACAATGCAATCCCTAATGGTTTTTATTGAAGAAAACTAGCCCTAGTAACCAAAAAAAACAGAAGAAAAAATGATCTTAAAAGATTTTCTTAATAATTATTCTTTAAAATAATTATAAATATATTGTCACTATGGACGGAACACAGGGAGCTTGTAAAAGGGATTATCGAATTCACCACTTAATAATTTTCTAAAAAATATTTTTGAAAGATATTATTTTTTTGTTTAGATCCTTCATAATGTGGATGGATGTAATAACTGTTAATATACCGAGAGCCATCTAGTTGCAAATGATTCCAAGATACTCCACCATCACCACTATAATCTCTCTCATTTCATTAAATGCCATATAATTATTGGAGTTTGATATATGACCAACCAAAGTTTGAACATTTTTCTCATTCCTCAAATATTAAATCTTAATTGTATCTGTGTGAAATACTAATTGAAATGTGAAATTTAAAAGTTTGGTGGACAACTAATGTTGGTTTCCTAGTAGATTGTGACATATCATAAAAATTATAGAATTTAGTCTATAAGATTACCATAAAAAAATCTTCATAAATATACATTTTCTTAAAATCCATCAATCATCTATATGATCCATGTTATTGCCAACTATATGCAAGCCATCAAATTAATTGAGAATCCATTATTGTAGGGATAAACTACCTTATGTCCATGAATAGGACCCCATCCTAGAACATCACATATCAAAATCACATTTAAACTTTGAGACCCACAGATTCTATGCAAGAGTTAATGTATATTTGATGTTGGGAACATATTGAAATCATGGTTGCTCTTTATTCTCCTTTATTCATATTTGAAAACTTTTAAAATTAGCCTTGCTCATTAGTTTCAAATGCTTCCTTACATTTGCTTACTGTGCCTATGTTATGACGGATGATGTCTAAAATTTCATGAATTCTTTTTATTAAAGATATCCCAAAAAATCTTAATGCCTTGAAAATCCATGAAATCCAAATTTTACAATCTCATTCCCCTCTGAAAGAAAAGGAGAAAAGAGCTAAAGTTTATGAAATATATATTTGTTTTAAAAAAGCCTTTCCTAATGCCAAAACTTCTTCTTTTGCATTTCTTATCTTCTCTTAAAAAAAGGAAGAGGGAGAGGTTGACTTGGTAAGAGAAGTTAAAAACTTGTAATAGAGAGTTGGAAAAAAAAAGAGCCAGAGGTCAACTCTTTATAGTGTTTTTTTGGATACTAGAAGCATGATACAGCGAAAAGGGAGAAGATCATGAAAAGAAATATGAGGATGCTTTTTGAGAGAATGAAAAAAAAGAGAGGGAGAAAGAGAGAAGAACTTAAAAAAGGGGTTTAGAGTCTTATAAACCCAAAGAAATCTTCCACTATACAGGTTGATGCTTTTCCTTTTGCTTTGTTGTGCTGTGTTGCACCTACAATTCATTAAGCTACTTGGTAGTATTTGCTACAACAACATTTTTGACCTTCCTGAGATATATTATGTGAAACAAAGTTTTGTATAATCATAAAATCATGATTATAATATTCAGAAAGTTGCCTCCTAGTATTAATCATTTGCAAACGTGATGGTCTACGAGAGTTTAGGTAAAAAAACATGTTGTGCATATAAAAAACACATCATATCTAGTGCACTCTACCTAAGATAAATTACATTGTTGTTTAATTATTTTTTAGGTCAAATCTCTATTCATTGATCGTTTTTAAGGTTCAAGAGAAATCTTTCTTCACGAGAAATTCTATCTTATCATTTCAAATCCTAATCGAATCAACAATTAAAATTTTATGAGGATAATACAGACCTTACAAGAGATGACTTGGATGCAAAATTTTTGGTTGGCGATGTTGATGAGAATATAACCAAATTAGATGTAATTCTTGAGGCGATTCTTAATCAATCACATTGTGAATGATGTGCCTAACATGTGTTCGTGGAAAAGTTTAGAATTGACGAGGATAAATTTGATGTTCTTATACTACATATAAAAGTTATAAAGTAGATTTGCAAATTTTAAAAATCAGTTTCATTGTTAGAGAATTAAGAATATTGTTAACATAACTGATGTTTCTAAAGAAAAAACTTAGCATGTAAAGGGTTGAAGATTTTTGATTAGATATCCATGAGATCAAGACAAAAACAATTTGAACTCAAGGATGAATTCTCTTTAACCTTGAGAGATACCAAGGGATTTGTTAGGAGTTCTTAATTATTTTTATTTTGTATTTAGTTTAGGAGAGTACTTTCCTTTATCATTTTTTTCTTATTTAGTTTTGGAAATCAAATATTAAGATTGGTAATTTTATTTTCTCTTAGTTTGTTTAGGATTTTTACTATAAATGTCATAGGAAGGCAGACTACATTAAAATTAATTATTCAAAAAATAAAAATATGAATTAGAGTTTTCACACCATGGGCCAGGGCTGCCCTGAGTCAACTGCAAACATGACCTCTCTAATATATGGTAAATTTTGAGCTCCTTGTGGTTATTCTTTAATTATTAAAAACGTGACTATTGTATTTGATTCAAGATAAAAAATAAAATAAGTATATTATTTATTTTTTATTAAAATATTCTGTCATAATTAATAAAAATAAAAATATCCAAGTGAAAAATTGAGAAATTTTATACGGGGTTAGAAAATATCTTAATAACAGTTAATGACTTTTTTCACGAAAGAAAAATAATAAAAGTCACTACAATTATTAAAGAACTCCTACCAGATGTTTTGCATTTAATATATTTTTTTTCTTTTTTCAGAGTGTTAACTCATATATCTATTTTAAATGAATATTTTATTTTTATTTTTATTCTTATTCTTACAATGTGCTCCGCGAGTGAGTGTAGATGCGTGTGAGGGTGGAAATGGTAAAAAAACAAGTTGTTAATACTGTTCCGGTCGCTGTTTTGGTTGCTGTTCCAGTTTTTTTATTGGAACGAAACATATTGGTTTTGGAGCGTTTTGACGTACCGTTTTGGGGTTATACTATTCATATATATATATATATGGAAAAAATTAAAATATTAATTTAACAAGTATAATTTAAATTCAAGATAAATTAACTTTAAATTATATAATATAAACACAAAGTCAAACAAACATAATCTCAAAATTAAAAACATCTCTAAAATTCCAATATATTATGATAGTAAAATGTTCTAAAATAAAAGAAATATTATGATTTTGAGCCGGAATGGTACCGAGGTGTTCTGACTGGAATTTAGCTGGAATTTCTAGAATAGACTGAAATTAAAACAAAGACAAAAATAATATCATTTCAAATCAGTTTTTTTAATAACACGGAACGTTCCGGCTATTCTAGCCGAAATGGAACGAAATTAACAAGCCGGTAAGAAGATGCCCCCACTGGAGAGTGGCCAGCTGGCAGCTACTTGTGGAACTGTAGCGATGTTGTAAGAGAGAAACACAGGCGTCTAAATCTTTGTAAAAAGGTACTTTACTGGCGTGTACCCAAAAAGCATGGAAGGTAGAGAGAATCTAGAAAATGTGAAAACAAATGTCCCCATATCTTTCACATCCATGAAATCCCAATGAAAAATAATAAAAAATAATATAGCAATAATAAATACAGAATAAGAAAGTGAAGTGATAGATATCATGGAACCCAAGCTCAAGCAAGGTATTTTAGCGAGACCATAAGTTGACAAATACCAAAGTCGTTGTTTCTTTGTGAAAGAAAATAGAAAAATAATAAGATCTCTCTCTTATTCTTATCTGGGATTGTGGGGATCTTTCAATCCAGTACACACGATATCATCGAACTGGCCCAGAAGATTTGAGCTTCTCTCCTGTATATATATTTCTTTATTACTTGGATTATATTTCTTTTGTCTGCTATTTGATTACAAAGTCACCCGCTTTTTTTAAAGTCTTTGTGGTTTTGTTTTCTTCCTTCAGATGGGATTTTTAATGGAGTTGTAGTCGAGTTCAAGGGTTTATGTGATTTTGAGCTCAAGTTTTGATATGGGGAGGTAGAGGATACTGATATATACAAGGTAAATCATCCCTCACCTTTTTTTTTGGATGATTGATTTGTCTGTATGTTGGTCTCTCAATTATGCTTTAACTTTAATCTATATGCTAAACATGGTCGGTCAATTTTAGTTGTTTAAATACGAGTGTATGAAGATGTCATCTTAATGCTTCCATTCTCTGTCCTTGTTCTTTCTTATTTGTCGGTGGAGGAACAAAACCAATTGCTTCCATTTCCTTGATTTGTGCAGCTGGAATCACAGGCTTGAGTCTGGAAGGCTTTGAAGAAAACTGGATTTAAGATTATCAATTTATCAATAATTCTCGAATACCTGATTTAGAAGAAAGGTCTCCTGGGATTTCAGGTAAGCAACGACAAGAACTTCAATGCCATCGGTATTTGTTTCTTGATGAGGTTAATTACATCAAATGAATGTGATTGCAGTAGTATTAAGATGTAATACCCTTTTAATAGGGCGATATCTTAGTGATGTCAGAATACCAGGGTTCTCTGCTCCATAGTAGTTTCCAAGTGCTTAAGAAAGTTGCTAGAAGATGTTTTTTTTTTTTATTTAGTTTTGCAATTTGAACTATCTTTTTTGGTTGGAGCAGTAGTTGGTAGAATTCATTCCCTTTACACCGGATCCTTTTCCTTATATGCTCAAGAAACCAAGCAAAAAGCTGTATATTAATACAGATCAACACCTAATGATCCAACGGTTGCCAATTACAAGATCATTGATTTGGAATCCATGGAGTGAATTTTGAGTTCAACATACTTTGAGTTTCACCACACCATTCCAAGGCACACACCATTCTCTTTTATCACCGTCATTGGAACTGTTGGCATTGCTTGGTCATGTGTAGGAATGAAGCACTACAATTAAATATCTCCGATATGGGTGTCCATTGAAAAGTGAATTTTTAATGTTTCTTTTAGATACTACTATATTCTGATCTCTCATCCTCACCAAATACACTTCTATTGCCTACAAATTAAATTCTAGTGTATCAACAAAGTGTTTCTTTAAAGCTTGGAAACTGCATTTTCTGAAAAATAGGGATTCATGAATTCTTGTGGTGCTGTTTCTAACTCTTAACCTCTTTCAGTGCTTTGATTGACCTCTTTTTGCCTACTGTAACATAAATTATGGCAGGCTCTAATAGATCAGGTCTCCTAAAGATACTCATCATGCAAAACCCATTGGAACATTCGTTTTGACCCTTACAAATGCTGTCATATATCTAGTTCAGAGCACTTGCAGCTTGGGAGAAGCTCTTGACTGAGGTAACTACATGGGTATCTAAGCTGTTGCATCTACTTCTTGCAAATATATTTAGAGAACATCTTTATTTTTCTTTGACAGCAGAATGGGATCTCTCTCCATAATAAATTACTGAGATATGTCGTTTTTAATTGACATTATTAATGGACTAGATTTCTCAAGATTTGTTCATAATCTGCTATTTTGTTGCTACATTAAGTGATAAAGTGAGTTCTTTATATGGAAGATTTACTAAAAATGTTAGCTGGGATTTGATTTCACGCCGAATTAGACAATGTCATTCATGTAGGAGGAAATGATATGATAACACTGCTTGGATAGCATAGGGTTCTTTCTATGTACTGGGATTGATGAGTAATTTATGACTGCAAAGATGAAGATTTATGTGCTGCATCTACTTTTTTCTCTCCAATCCATATGTTGGCATGTAAACCTTTTCATTTGTGATAGAAGAAAACGAGATATCCTTTGTATCAGTGTTGGCAAGTTAATTTAGAGCTTATTAAGTTGTTTGCAGTCTTTGCAGAAATGGGAACTGAATTTCTGTATAAGATGTATATGCCGGGATATAATTCTACGAAGGATTTAGATGACAGTAGTGGGAATGGTAGCTGGCCTTCACATCATGAAAACAAAGCCTATGAGCAGCACCATGGCATGCTTGCTGCAAATCCAGAAATAAATAGATACTCTGGATATGACAAGGAACACTTGAGGCAAACCATATTGAGGCAAGAAAACACATTCAGACATCAGGTATGATTTATTTTCACTTTTATATTTTGATCTATAAAATTGGATTTTCAATACTTTTCTGACTGAGTTCATGAAATATAGAGTGAAAGAGTCCCTGTTTTGCATCCATAATTTAAATTTGATTGAGGGAAATATCATATATAAGTATATGAAATTCAATTATGCAGGTCCATGAACTGCATCGGCTTCACAAAATACAAATGGAAATAATGAATGAAGTCCGAAGCAAAGGATCAGTCATATGCCTTGATCCCATGAGAACATTTCAATCAAATCCTTTAACCTTTTCACCTAAAGGGGACAGAATCAGGTGGCATGATTCTGGTCTGCCTTTGGTGACAATGAATTGTCATATACCATCTGCTTCAGGTGCTGATAGTGTCCAATCACATTTCAGTTCCATTAATTTGCAGAACGTGCAATCTGGATGTGGTTCTACGCACAATGTATCCACGATTAAGTATGATGTATCTCTTGAATACAATCACAAGAAGCTTCAGAGGAAGTTGTTTGACCTTGAACTACCAGCTGACAAATACATAAACGATGAAGAGGAAGAAAAAGGGGCATTTGGTGGATCAGGGTTGGAATCTGACCCTCCAAATTGGAATTGTAGGGTTACCTGTGAGAAAAATGGCAACATGTCCACCCTGAGTAGTGTTCATTCCAGTTGCAATGGTGATACTTTTAGTTCCAATACAGGGAGGACCCAAGGTGTAACAGATTTGAACAAACCTTTCCAGGTTGAGGAAGCATATGATACAACTCCTTTTCTTGGCAAGGTTACCTACTTGAAAGAAGAGATACAAGGGAGGGATTTATCTGCAAATTCATGCTCAGGCTTCCAATCTATGGAAAAGGAAGTTTCTCGAAGACCCTTTAAAGAAAAGGAGGAGGGACTCAGCCAACAAAATATGCTTTTAGATAATGAATGGGGAAACAAAGGCAGACCACCTTTTAACTTCAACTCTGGTAAGGATTCATTCAGCACACTTTCTAGAGTTTTTTTCCTGTTGAAATCAGCCAATGACGTTTTTTTTTCTTGAATGAGCAAGTTTGCTTGAGTCACTACTTTATTAGTAGCCTAGTAGAGGTTTTTATATGTATATATATATATATATATATGTCAAATCATTGATGTGGTTTCTTATACCATGTTTGTTATCTCTCCTGTTGATAACCTGTGAATTGATTTTTCTTACTCTAAATCTATTGCAACTTAATTCTTTTGAAATATTAAAATATACCAAATCAACTCTTTTGTGACCAAATTTTGAAATGGATCATTAAAAACATTTAGTTCAAGATAATTATTTGCTTTGTTCACACACACAAAAAAGAATCGTTTTTCTGGCATAACCATTTTGTTTTAAGAGTTCTAAATAAGCATCCAAGTACTTGTAAGGAAACGCTCTTCCCATAATTTTACGAATATTGAGAAACCTCAATGGTCACTGTTCTGAAAATTCTGGAAAATGTGAAAGGAACTTCTCATTGTTCTTGATTCTGTATGACTTCTAAGGAATGTCTTTGACTTTAAAAAAATGTAAATAAAGAAAGTTTTGACTGCAAATTACATGCAATTGAATGCACTTGCATGTGAAGGTTAATGTGTGTATGTGTTCATGGATACCGAGTTAAGCTTATGGTATTTGAAATTCCTTTACTCTCTAAAGTTAGATGATACTGCCTTGTCATCAGAGAGTAAAACCTCCAATATGAATATTTCTTTTCATTTAGGTGATTCATAATGAGAGAAAATTGAAAAATCTTGCAATATGTTTATTATTGTGTAGGATCATTCAGTTTCAACTGATAATTTGATCCTTCTTTCAGGCCATATAAGCACCGTAACTCTGAGTAGAAATTTTTATGGAGAGTATTTGCCTACACAAAGTGAATCATCTCATGTTGGCTGCATGAATGCCAAAGTGTCTGATCAGAATAAACCAGAACAACTGAGAAAGAAGACAATATTTGGTGTAGAAATCTCCAACAGAAATCATAATGTATCTTTTATGACTTCAGATGCACTTCCTCCGCCACCTGCTCCTCAATCTAATGTAGGCAATTCTGAGTCATCCTCCATTTCATCTTGGAAGAGGCCTCCATCTAGCTTGAGACAGAATGCAATATTTCTTCAGGGAAACCCTTGCTTTAATACCTTTCCCGAATCAAATAAGAGTTCAGCCACATTGTCGCAATGCCATGAAGTTTCTGCAGATGGGTCGATTGTTAATGAAAAAGTGGATTTTATTCCAAAGCCAGTAGTTGAATTGTCCTACAAAAATGACATCTCCCTCATTTCTCAGCTGAAGTCCAAGGCATCGGCTGGTCACTCAAATGGATCCAGTGCTAGTAATTTTGCTTTTGAACAAGTTCCTAAACATAATCCTCCAAATAACTCAAGGGCTTCAGGCTGGTCTGAGAATATAAAATCTGCAGAGGAAGTAAACCTCAATGCAGTACCTCCAAAAAGTTACCCAATTGAAGCAATTTCTGATTCAAATCTTATTTCCACTGGTATTCAAGAGATGGAAGAAACTCCACTAGGAGCGTTGTCTTGGATGAAAACTATTTCACATTGTAATGGAAAATCCTCTGGTGAAATGTCTGACTTTCAACAGGTGAATTGGGATTCGTGGCAAAGAAAATATGCTGACCAATTTGCTTGCAATGCTGGAACAATGAAGGACCTCTGTCAAAACATTATTCAGGACTCATCATCAGCAACAAATGCACATGATGCTGAAGAAAAAAGAATCAGAGGTGATTGTTCAAGCAATAAGAAGATCCTTTGTGTTCCCACTTTTGAAAAGCCCATTTCCAAAGACCTGCCTTCTGCCAGCTCTGGCCTGAAGCCTGGTTTTTGTGTTTCAGAGACTACTGGTGCTAACTCTATTAAAGGTGGGTTACTTCATACTGATCTGAATCAAGATGCTATGGAATCTGAATCCGTGGAGGTCCTAAACACAAACAGTTTAAATGTGGCAAATTGTTCAGTTGATTGTAGAGCTAATTTAAGACATTCAATTGATTTGAATGTGAGCGTGACTGAAGAAGAGGCTCAAGCTCCAAGAAACAAGGCAAGGATTGCAATTTCAGATAGATTTGGAGGCGCCAATCGTCCTAGAAAATGATACGGACATCGTGTCTGGAGGTGGGTTTCTAGAAAGCAAATTTAAAGAACCATTTCAGTCCATGACAGATGAATTCAAGGACTTTCATGAAGGCCTTTTGATATCTGCAGCTGAGGCTTTAGTGGACATCTCGCTGTCTGGTGTGCACCAGTTTCAAGATGATGCTCGGTGCCAGATATTGGAAACTGAAGTGAATAATCCGCTTCAGTGGTTTGCAGATATAATTTCTTCTTACAAGGGATACATCAAGAATGATGCTGGGTCACTTTCAGTGCACAAGGGTAATAATGATTGTGAAGATTCAACACCAGACAAGGTTGATTTTTTTGAGTATATGACCTTAAATTTAACTGAAACCATGGTAGAAGATCCTGATTATGAGCCTGTGGTTTTGGAAAACACAAAAGATGAAACATCATTGCCAAGAGGTCGTAGGAGAGGTCAGGCGAGGAGAGGAAGGCAGCGGAAGGACTTTCAAAGAGATGTACTTCCTGGTCTTGTCTCTCTGTCCAGGAATGATGTTACTGACGATCTTCAGATGATTGAAGGGATGATTATAGCAACCGGAGGCACTTGGCAATCAGGTTTATCTCAGAGAAACTCCCCTAAGAGCAAGGCAGGAAGGGGGAGAAAGCGTGCGGCGAGTTCTGCTGCTGTTCCGACAGTTACTGCCACGAGTCCACCGCAAGCTCAGCATCCAAATTGTGGAGAACTGGGACTTGAAGTAACAGGATGGGGAAAGAGGACAAGGCGTCCACCACGGCAGAGATATCCTACTAATAACCCTTTACCACACCAATAGCTAGAGAGCAGGTCATTTACATCCAGAAATGAATTGTCATGGCCTTGCCTGCCAATATTATTCATGCCAAGGAGATTCATTTTGTATTTTCTGAGTCTGTAATTTTAACTTGTATGAAATAGGACACCTGTGGCTTCAGCTTCTGCCTCCTTGGTTTGGCAGATCATGAAATATTGATTTTGAGAAATAACTTACTTCAATGAGCAGAGTTTTAAATTGCTATCAGAACAGTCATTCAAGCAACACAGTCCAAACAACAGCGTTATTCATATTTGTACATTGAACTCCAAACTCGCCTGAAATCTTCCTTCATAGCAAGGAGTCTAAGCAAATTTTCTGTGGTTTTGTTTAAATGCAGTGATTGATTATTATCTTGAGAAAATATATTCAGACTAAAGTCATGTCTCTTTGTTTTTTATTTTTTAAAAGATATAAAAATATTATCTAAATAAATACATTAGAATAATACTAATATTTTTTTCACTCCTCCCCTGAAAGTGTTGATTTGTTTTTAGTCAGTTTAGTGTTGTAGTAATGGTTATTTTTTAAAATATAAAACAATTTAAAAGCATAAAAAACATCAAAATAATATATATATATACTATTTTTTTTAAAAAAATATTTTTAACATTTGTTTCTCAATCAATTACAAAAGTTGAGTATGTTGCAGCAACTGCAAATCAAGCCTTAAGATCTTAACATGGAGCTAACAAAAGCTATTAAGATGTATATTGATAATCAAGTTGCAATATACATGCTAACAATCTAGTTTTTCTTGGTAAAACAAAGAATTTTAAGAATACAACTTGTTTATTGCAATACATAAGCATTTATCTAAAGCTAGGTTTGAAACCTTGAGAGGCAATTAGGTGTCTGCAACAAAAGATGCAAGGAGAAGTATTGATGGTTGCCTCATTTGCTACTAAAGAAAAGGTCTTCAAGTATGAAACAATCAAGTCAAAATCAACTCCAATAAATTAGAAAGTCAATTGCAAATGAATTTATTGTTTAACATTTCTTTTTTTGTTTATCATGTCATTATGTTATGCAGTTTTTTAGCCCATCAGTTACCAAAAATCTTGTATAAAAAAGTGCTTATATATATATATATCTATAAAAGTTGTATTGCAATCTTGAGCTGGCTTTTTCTCAGTTTCTTTTGCAAATCTCTTTCCTGTCAAAAACAATATTGTTTGTGTTTGTTTGATATTTTAGTTGAAGTTGTTTTTGAAAATATTTTTTGTTTAGAAATGCATCAAAATAATATTTTTTGTATATTTTATTATCTGTTCATGTGTATCTCTGTGCATACGCATAATCTGGGTTGACATCTAAAATGAAAAATTCTCTTGAAGTTTCATCTTTCATACTTCCATGGGATCGATTCACTCCATAAAAGGAGTGAGGTTTATTGATGAGAAAGAAGATTAAATGATACAAAAAAACATAAAAATTCCAGAACAATGCAAGTTGAAAGATTCAGAACTGCTTCCACATGCTGATGAGTTCAGTCAATCCCTTGTCAGAACTCCCACCAAAGCCCACGGCTTTCCTCGCATCTTCTTTGATCCCCAACGTCTGAATTCTCAACGATTCATCCCCCATACATTCTCTAATCCTTTCTGCAATCTCTTCTCCACTCACCAGCATCTCCCCGCTCCAACCCCAACTCCTAACCCAGGTCCCTAGCCCGATCCTCTCCACAACATCTGCGTTGACTTTCTGGTCTCCATTCTGGGGCCAGGCTAAGATCCTCACTCCATTCCAAGCGGCCTCCATCACTGAGTTCCAGCCACAATGACTCAGAAAACCACCGACTGCTGGGTGGCTTAATATGTCCTCCTGCTGCACCCAACTCTTAACGATCAATCCCTTTTCTTTGACCCTCTCCATCAATTCATGTCCGATTACCTCTTCCAATTCTTGACCATCTTCCTTGTCAACTATACTATTCTTTACCACCCAGACAAACCTGCTGCCACTCTTTATCAGCCCCACACCCAGCTCCCTGATCTGATCCCTCGCCAAAGCGGTCCTACTGCCAAAGCTGACATACAGAACTGATCCGGCCGGTTTATCATCGAGCCAGGCTAGCTGTAACCGGCTCTTCTCGGAGTCGTATGGTGGAAGTGGTCCAATGGCAACAACTGAAGGTGGCCTTTCAAGGACTTCGCCGTCATTTATCTTTCCCAGTGATTCAAACTCGAAACTTGCGAATGTGTTGACTAGAATTCCACTTGATCCTATCACTTTCCCACTTTCTTCCATGAAACTTTTCTTAAGAAAGTTATCGCTCTTTTGCAAGAGTGGCGGGGGAACCAGTGACTTGGGCATCAGCTCAAGGTTTCGAATCTTGATGACACCCGTCTCCTCTACATCATCCAGAGCTCTCGAGCCGGCTAGAGCGGGGTAGGATAGAAATAATGTCATCATTTTAGCAGATGACGTGAAGAGAACATAAGTAGGAAGGCTAATAGCTTGAGTGATGGGAATAACAGCAGAGGCCAAGGTCATGTCTGTGATGAAAACAGAAAGAGATGGGGTCAGAGCAGAGAGAAGCGGGGGAAGAAGGTGACCGGAGCTCTTGATGAGTTCGATATGACTAAAAAAAGGGTCAAACGAATTCTTCTCAGCTTGAAGGAGGTGAAACTGCTTCTGCTTGATTTGAGGAAAGGAAGCGAAGAACGTAGATAAAGCTCGTGACTCAGTGAGTGAGACTGTTGGATGTGGGGTGATGAAGGTGACCTGGACATTTCGGGATACGAGCAAAGCAGCGAGTCTGAGGAAGGGGGTGAGGTGACCCATGCCAGCACTCGGGAGGAGAGCGACATGAGCAAGTTTCCGGCCACCAGAAGTTGACATTCTTCAGTGAGCTGTTACGGTGGCTATTCTAGCTCCCTGTATAAGAAAAAAGAAGAGCAGGCTTGCAGTATATTCTTGAATTGAGCTAGTAGCTGGATGAGATGTCTATATAATAGTAGAACTGAAGGGCTATAGAGTTTTATTTTGAGTTGTAATGTATATCTATATATATAATTAAATATATTAATTTAAAATAAAATTTACTTCAAATTCAAAAATAAAATTATTTAGAATTGTGCAATGTAATCTGATAAAAAAAATAAAAATTTTATGAGCAAAATTATGAACATGTATAATATTATGAGAATGTTATTATCAATCTCGCAAGATCATTACATTCTCTGATTTATCTGAAATTTTAGTATAATATTTATAAATATATCAAGAGACTCTTCCTACAATTTCATCTCAATCTAATGGTCATAATAAGAGATATAATTGATATTGTAGAGTTATTCATTATTTAAAAAAATATTATTTGACCGAAACGGAACCAGCAGAATAAAATCAAAACATTTCAAATAAAATTTGGATGAAATTTTTAGAATAAACTGAAATTTTAGATAAGATACAAACAAAATCAGATCATCAATATTGTTTCGGTCGATGATAGTAAATATTAGAATACAGTTTTCTTGTGAGATCTACCAGTACACGCGTGCAGGTCCCGCCAAACAGTAAAGTCTCGGGTGTTTCTATCTACCAGTTTTAATTTCCAAGACAAATTTAATAAATAGGTCGACCTATTGAAAGCCACTACGTCTCACTGCTTTTAACGATATAAATTTGTTCTTACTGGAAAATAACAAAGCAAAACTAATGTAAAATATTTACCCTATTTTTTCAAATCTATCTTTTCTTTCAACTAGTCAGATTAGAGTTGAGTGCTCTTTTTTATTTTTTTTCACTTTTTCATATTTACCAGTTTTCATTTCGAAGACGAATTTAATAAATAGGTCCACCATTGTGGTCCAGCCTCAAGCTATTGAAAGCTACTTGTAAAATTCTTTTTTTACACCAAGTACACTTCTTTTTTTGTCAACGTTCATGACAGTTCACCTAAGTAACACTTACTATATATATTCTAGCTATATTGCTTGCACGTTGCTGCGGGTATTCTTGTGTATATAATTTAACATAATTAAATCTATAACGATAAATTTATATGATATAACTAGATAAAAATTATAGATTAGGAGATAAAATGTATAAATTTTTACGTAGAGTTTATTGCGCAAGCATAGATTACATCTTTTAGAATGTAGGTTTTGCGTCATCAAAGATCACAAAAGAGCGCGAACTAACATTAAAAAAAGAGCAAAATATTTTTATAAGAAAAAAATAAAAAATTAATCACTAAAATCATCGTTATTATTGTGCAGATAGTAAAATTATAAAAAATCATTTAATACAAAGAGCAAATAAAAATAATAATAAAAAAAATAAAGGGAAAAATGATGCAATATTAATTTAAAATACTATAACAATAGCAACATCGGAGTCTTAACATCTAAAATTATTATTGCTGTTACTATTAAAACAATAAAAATTATCAAATTATACCGAGAAAAAAAATTAAAAAGCATGAACAAAATAGCAACCAAGAAAAACAATTAAAATATTATTATTATTATCTTCATTATTATTATGAAAGAATAAATAAATGAATGAAAGATTAAAAAATTTGTAAAAACTACAACAAAAGATCAAACAAAAAAATACAATAAAAACTAAAAATTATCATTGTTATCACTGTCAAAACAAAAAAAAATTATCAAATTGTTCTGAGGGAAATAAATCTTCAAAAACATTAACAAAAGAGTAAGCAAGAAAAACAATTAAATTATTATTATTATTATTATTATTATTATTATTATTTATTTTATTTTATTTTTGTGTTAATAATGAAAGGGAAAAAATGGAAGAAAAAAAAATCCTAAAAAGTTCAACAAAAGATAAAACAAAAGAATAAAACAAAAACAAAAACTATCATTGCTATCACTGCTAAAACAATAAAAATTATCAAATTATCCCGAGAAAGAAAAAAAACTAAAAAACATTAACAAAAGAGTAAGCAAGAAAAACAATTAAATTATTATTATTATTATTATTATTATTATTATTATTATTATTATTATTATTATTATTATTATTATTATTATTATTATTATTGTGTTAATAATGAAAAAAATAAAATAAATGAAAGACTAAAAAAACCATAAAAACTTTAACAAATTAAAATCATAAAAAGAAATCAAGGGATTAATTTTTTTTTTAAAGTATAGAAAATCAAATATAAAGGGATTAAAATCCAAAATTAAAAGTATAAGGGCCAAAATGAAAACCAAATTTATTAATAATTTCAATCAAAGGATAAAATTGGAAAAATTGAAACTGCTTGTACTGAATTTATTGAGTTATTTAAACCCAATTCAGAAATTAAAAGGAGGAGCGAAGTGAAAATTGCACATTCAATTAATTTCAATCGAATGATCCAATCGAACTAAATCCAAACTTATATAACAAAAATTAGGATCATAAACAAAATTAAAAGTACAGGGACCGAAATGAAAAAGAATTAAAACCGGGGGACTCTCTTACACTTTAACATGCAGGAGAGAGAAAAACAGCAGCAGCAGCTTTAACCGGCCAAACAGTAAAGTCTCGGGTGTTTATATCTACCAGTTTTAATTTCCAAGACAGATTTAATAAATAGGTCGACCTATTGAAAGCTACTACGTCTCACTGCTTTTCACGTTATAAATATGTTTTTACTGGAAAATAACAAAGCAAAACTAATGTAAAATATTTACCCTATTTTTTCAAATCTATCTTTTCTTTCAACTAGTCAGATTAGAGTTGAGTGCTCTTTTTTTTTTTTTCACTTTTTTATATTTACCAGCTTTAATTTCGAAGACGAATTTAATAAATAGGTCCACCATTGAGGTCCAGCCTCAAGCTATTAAAAGCTACTTGTAAAATTCTTTTTTTACACCAAGTACACTTCTTTTTTTGTCAACGTTCATGACAGTTCACCTAAGTAACACTTACTATATATATATATATATATATATATATATATATATATATATATATATATATATATATATATATTTGAGATGGATTTCCTATAAAATTCATGTAAAATAATAAATTCATGTAAAAATTTATGTGAAGTATGGATTTCCCTATAAAATATATGAGTTTCAGTGCACTAAATAGTAAAACATCTACATCTTTTATTATTTAGTTAATATATATATATATAACATTATGATTTCATTCCTTCCTAGCAAAACTCATTTACCAACCCGATGCACCAGATCTCAAATTTATATTAATCGCACATGTTGATACTTAATCAACTCTTAAATTAATTTTTCAAAGCATATTACACGTAATGGAAAGCTTACTTTGATTATAATACCAAGTCTTGTCTCAAGAAAGCCACCACACAAAGCCCTTCAACATATTGTAATTTTATTAATTAAAACATTAAAGTCAACATGTGAAATCTGTTATTATAAACTTTAAATATTTGTTAAATGGAAGATTAAATATGTTTTCCTTACAAAAAGAGATGAAAACAAAGATGAATGTGCTTATCACATAAGCGTATTTGTAAAACAAATTAATGGATGTACTTAATTGACTAGGGTAGACAATTGAATCCAAACATGATAGATACTAGCTCAAATAGATGGAATATTTACAAATAGTTACCTTATTCGATGGATAATAGACAAAAAAATGAATATTCTCAAAATCAACTTAGGTTTGTGTGTATATATATATATTGTGATTTTATTTTTTTATTGAATAATAAATAATAATTATAAAAGATATTCATATAGATATTTAAAACCTGATGGATAAGGTATAAATATAAAGAAGTCAGCTCATGGATACTCATTGTCATCTCTATAATTCACTAAATTTTATAAGTACAAGTACTCAAATAAAAAAATCAATTATGTACACAAATTAAAAATAAATCATAAAATATAATTGCATATATTATTATCATTAAAAAAAATAAAACAATTAGTATATTGAAAAATTATCAACAATGGCTCACCTAGCTAGAGTTAACTACCATGTCAATATTTCAATAACAAAATTAACAGATACTTAATTCATCAATTACTTCATGAATATATGTAATTAAATAAAAGAAAACAAATAAATAAAAACACAAAGTATAAAGTATTTATATGTCATTATTTCTTTTAGATATTTTGTGTTTAGTGTTTTTGTAAAGCATCTTATAAGAATAGACACTACAACATAACTAAAACTATTTTAAAGTATTTTGTTGTGTGATAAATGTTTTTTTTAAATTGGTAGGATAAAATTTTAAATCATGTTCCAAAAGGACGTATAGAAAAGGAGTGGAAACCTTAGTATTTGCTACAGTGGCATGCCAAATATGGATCATCCATGAGATGCAAATCATGCTTCATCATTGTCATTACATTGCCAAAGGTAGAACCAGCAAGATAGTCTTACTAAGCAGTCATCTTCCATTTACAAATCATGCTTCATCATTGTCATTACATTGCCAAAGGTAGAACCAGCAAGATAGTCTTACTAAGCAGTCATCTTCCATTTACAAATCATGCTTCACAACTATGAAAAATCCTCAACAGGGATATAAAATGAAGGGTCAGACAGGAAACTCAATTTAGGGTTCTTCCATGATGTCAAAATATGCTTGTTCTACGTACTTACAGGTTTTTCCAGCATCAATTGATCAAATAAAATGAAGAGACCAAGTTTTCTCATGGTTACTCTACTGTACAGCTTCAAAGCAAAGAATCTGCGGTTGAAACTGCTCATGTGAACACCTACTTAGGAGATCATCCCAACAACCCAACGACCTGTACAAATCAAATTCGAATAACTTCTACAAACAAGTTAACAATGTAAAAAAAAGAAGAGAAGAATCTATTACATTAACTTTCCTTACAATTGAGAAATGGAATTTACCTCAACATTAGCATCGTTAAACATGGTCCATGTCTTATGCTCATGACTGTAACTGAAGCATACATAGTGTTGGCAACGATAGCAGACCTACAATTAAATGATGCAAAAAGAGATTCTGTTAAATGATTTTCTGCAATGTAATAAACAACTTTCAGATGCTGCAGCAGCACCAGATCAGCTAGAAAACGTAAATAAATATTTTTTTCTTCTTTATTTGGAATAATCACAACACTACTAATTCCGGACAAGAAGAGATAAAATCATTGTTGATCGAATCATTAGAAATCACACGCCATAGTCTAGATTATTTAACACTAGCGAAGTTGTATACAGGTGAAGTATACCATTGAAACCAGGCAGTACTTTTTCCCCGGTCCTAAACCTTGATATACAACACCGAGATCTAACTCAGTGTCCAGAGCTGTTAAAGTTTTCCTTGTATCCTCTCTACTCTCATGTGCAGTCTGCACAAGAACTGAAATAAACAATCTTAAACTAGTAAATATTAGAGCATTAATGTTGAGAAAACGACACTACATATCTCTATCTCAAATACCCGCTAGCTTACCACAAGTGAAGACATGGGGAGGTGTTCGAAGAATGAATTGGATACGGTTAGGTTTTCCACAGCCTCCAACATCTGGATTGCAAGTTGAGCGATCCTCCATTAGCATCAGCTTCATAAGTTCATCAAAGGAGCTAGATTTATTTTTGTTCTGTTGCACAATGGTTGGTTTATCACACAAATGCTAATTGTTCAAAAACTTTTCTGGTTTGCTGTAATATGGGATTAAAAAAACTAAAGCAACTTTGTCATCAAAAGAAAGGGAAAAAAAATAGAAAATATTGCCTTTTCTTCTCTAAGCTGACTTGAATGTATATACTGAGAAAAATCAGAAAACGTTCGATGCCTCCACTGCAGACCACAACTGTCACAATACCCATGAATGTCCATACCAAAGACTCTATGAGCTAAACATTTATTGCTTGTGCACTGCTGACTGTCTACCCGCTTGCTTTTCTCTGGTTCAGATGAGGCATCTGGGGTCGGGCAACTGGTTAAGGACTGATGAAGAATAATAAAAATATTTTGCAGAACCTCATCCGAATCGTTCATTTGTCCCTGTGAATTTGGTAGGTATTGTCAGTATTGCAATCACAGAGGAAAGTGCTCGGTGATTACCATTTTCAAAGTCTTTAACTAGACTGCAAATTGAGAGCAAAAGAAGAGGAGATACATAAGCATTCTCTTTACAAACCTCCTGAAATCTATCCCTATGAGGGGAGCATTTGCTTATGGCAAGTCTTAAGGAGGTTGTAGAAACAGTTTCTCTCCTAGTACGAGTAGATGCCTCACTTAGTTCTCCAAATACGTCAGCTAGTTCACAAACAACACAGGGATCTCCAATATGCTCATGTCCTGAATCTGTTATGCTGCATAATTCATTCCGAACCAGCTGTACATTCCATAAGCACTGCATTTTGTTTAAGAACAAAAGACTAGAGAATTAAAAGCTGATAAGACTACATATGGAAATAGAACAGTTCCTACAGTGGAAGGGACAAACTCAAAATTTGGTATGGATAGAACCTGTATGATCGCGTTTAAAAAGCAATTATTTTCACCAATATCATTTTTTAGTCCAACACCAAATATACCAGAGCTATCCTCATAGTTGTCCTTGGAACCACTCTCTGATTTCCCAGATTCTTCCTCTTCAAAAAATGATTTCCGAGGCAGATTCTGATCTATCTCAGTTGGTGCACTCTCTACAAAGAAAAGAATCCGAGGTTGGAAGTGCCTCTCTACACACATTTTACAGAGACAATCCCAACTCCCAATGACCTGCACAAATCAAATTATAGTTATGAACATGATAGCATAAAATCTGTCACAACTTTCTTTACCACGGAATGTACCTCCACATGTGTGTCATCGTACAACATCCACCTTTTGTACTCATCGCTGTAAATGAAGCATGAGTAGAGTAGCCCACGATAGCAAACCTACAAAATCGATTGATGGCTTTTAGCAATGAAATATTCTGTTCACTGGTCTCTTTCAGGAATTAACAGTAAATAATTTTCAGATGCTAAAGAATCATGAAGCAACTAGAGATGACGCATTAAAGTATTTCTTTATTCGCAATAATCACTATGCTAATTCAGGACAATAAGATGATATGCATTGTTGATTGAATCAATAGAAGGTACAATTATTTTTATGTTACAGTTAAGGGCCTCCTCAAGCCAACTTGTGCACCTAGAGATAAGTCCTCTCCAGTCCAGTCGAAGGTACAATCACCTCGTTGTGGCAAAGTTTCAATGAGCTGGTGGGATTCAATCCCTTGTTGTGCACTTAACCACCCAAAGTCACGACTCAACCCATTCAATCCCTTAGGGTTAGCAAAAACAGAAATTATACACTAGTGTAGTTTTAGGAGTGTGAATTATACCACTGAAACCATGTGGTACTTTTTTCCTTTTTCTAAACCTTGATAAAGAATGCCAACATCTATTTCAGTCGCAAGAGCTGCTAAAGTTTCCCTGATATCATCTCTAGAAGCCCATATAGTTGTCCACTCCAGAACTGCAAATAACCATGAAATTTTAAACCAGTACACTTTCCAGCATGTTGACAATATGACAGACTATATAATTGTAACCAATGAATTACCACTGGTGAACACATGGGAAGGAGTTTGAAGAAAGTATTTGATGTGGTTTTCTCCACATCCATCGGCATCTGGTTTCCAAGGTAAATGATAATCCACCAGAACGAGCTTCAAAAGCTCATCAAATGAGCTAGATCCCTGCCTAATCAAATTTGAAACCTAATTACACAAATATCAACAGTATTAACATGATATCTGTTTTGTTTGGGATAAAAGACAAGCAACTTTGTCAAGGAAAGAAGATTCTGCCTTTTTCCTGAGTTCAAATGCGGATATGGTGTGAAAGAAAAAGGTATGCTTTTGTTGTCTCGACTCCAGGCCACAATTGTCATCATTAACACTTTTAAAAACTGTCATGCCGAAGAGTGTATGAACCAAGCAAGTGTCAGTTGTGCACTCTAAAGATCCTACACAATTTCTTTTCTTTGATTCAGATAGACAGAAATCTTCAACACTGGTGAGGGAATGGTGAAGAGAATCAAGAATAATCCGTAGCACTTCAAATGCATTGCTCATTTTATCCTGTGAATTTGGTATATCATTGTCAGAAATGCAATGGTACAAGAGAGTGCTTGTTCATTAAAATTTGTAACTTCAGCAAAAACTGAAAGCAGAAAAGTGGACATATACAACATTTTCTATACAAACCTTCTGGAAGAGATCTCCGCAAGGGGACAATTTGTCAATGGCAGTGCTTAAGGAGGTTGGATAACCAATTTCTCTCCTAGGATTTATATGTGCTGCACTTAGTTTAACAAATATCTCAGCTAATCCACAAACAACGCAAGGATCTCCAACATGCCTATGTTCTGGAGCTGTTTTACAAGCTAACTCATTCCGAAACTGTGGTATACGCCATAAGGACTGCACTTTACCAAAAACAAAAAAGGACTAGCTGATTTGAAAAGTGGCAAAAATTTGTATAGGAAAAGAAAACAATCAATATTCAAAAAGGAACATAATCAAAATCCATACAAATATGGCAACTGCACCTGTATAACCACATTTAAGGAGCTATAGTTTTTGCCGAGATCATTTTTCAGCTCAGAACCCAATATTTCATATTCATCCATGTAATCAACCATACAATCAGGTGGACACTTTCCAGTTTCTTCTTCTTTCAATAACTTTTGATCCATCTGCAAGGGAACATGCTTTTGCACTCGAAACGCATCTGGAAGTTAAAAGGAACCATTTTCAGAGTGATGGTGCCGTTATAATTGTTCATCTAGTTTGAAAAAGATTCTCCAAAAAAAAAAATGTTTGAAAGAGAGCATATGTTTCTTCATCTTAACTCCAAGTCTTGATATACTAGTGCCTGCCTTTCAACTTTTCCATTTATTCACCCTTCAGGTAAATCATATATCTGAATACTTTTCAGTACATATGTTGTCTAGCATAGCATGTAATGATTTCTTTAATCTAAATTCAAATAATAAACATGAAATACAAATCCTTTCTGTGTTTGCTGGGGATCCAAACAGTGAAAACACTCGTGGGACTGGTTTATTCTTGAAAGAGGGAAGCTATTTATGCGAGAGCCCACGGATTGGGAAAAGAACCTTCCCATATAACAAACTGAATCTATATTCTAAAGTGACCATTCATGGTTTCTTAGTGCAGCAGGCATATGGCAGAAGACTTGCCATTTAATCATTTTATTTAGCAAATCTTGCATTAGTACCAAAATGAAGCTAAAAGAAGTATCTAAACAGTACTGCTATTACCTTGAGATTTATCCTGACAGGAAAATTTCATTTCATTCTGTACATGACTTTGCAAATTCCCACCTTCATCCTTTGCAGTTTGCCAATCATTATGCAACGTCTCTTCAGGAATATCTTCAGCTGATGGACCAGTTCAACACATAATACAGTTGAAGAATAAAGACCCCCTATGTAAAGGACCTTTGTTAATGCTATAGGCAAAGATACTAATATGAGGGATCTTAACCTTGCTTCGCTTCCCCAACTCCTAGATTGCATTGCATGCCAGAACTCCTACTTAATTTTCTGAGATCATCAAATTGTGGACTCTGGACAATGGAACAAATAAAAATCTCTCAACATAATAACAAAAAAATTCATGTTAACTATATGAGAATATTACTACTTTATTCAGGTCTAAACGCTTATCAGAATAACAGGACAAGTCAAAACCTGCCACCTTTATAATGCCACCTTCAAAGAAAAGAATTTGTGGCTGCAAGAGCTTATCTACACACTTGTCAAGGAGATTATGCCAAAACCCAATGACCTGTACAAAGTAAAACAAATTACATTTACAAAAAAGTGTTAAGGAAAATCTATCCCATTATTAGGTTTCTTAACCAAAGTAAGCAATGGAATGGAATTTACATACCTCCACATGCGCATCATCATACATAGTCCATCTTTTACCCTCACGACTATAACAAAAGCTTACATAGTGTAGCTCACCATAGCAAACCTACAAGTCAAAATGATGCAAATGTTCTATCTTGTAAGTGGTTTTTCGGTACAAAACACAAATTTCTGCAGCCAAAGAAACATCATTTCAACTTGAAAAAGTAAAATAAGTTAAATGTTTATTTGCAATAATAATCAAACCAGAATAAAAGGATTTCTGAAGCATTCAAATTTTGTCGAGACGATTATACATGCATGCATGCATAGCTCATGAAGTATACCATTGAAGCAAGGCAATATCCGTTCCCTGGTCCTAGACCTAGATATACATCACCAATATCTACTTCAGTATCCAAAGCTGTTAAAGTATCTCTTATATCTTCTCTACTCTCTCGTGCAGTCTGCATACTGAGAACTGCAATACGAACCTTATCAAAATTTATTAAATATTCCAGCATTAATGTTCAGAATATGCCACACTACAAATCTCTAAGACCCACTCACAAACTTACCGCAAACAAAGACTTGGGGAGGTGTTCGAAGAATGAATTGGATTCGGTTAGGTTTTCCACAGCCTCCAACATCTCGATTGCAAGTTGAGCGATCATCCATTAGTAACAGCTTCATAAGTTCATCAAAGGAGCTAGCTTGATTTTTGTTCTGTTGCACAATGGTTAGTTAATCACACAAATGCCAATGGGATAAAAATTATTATGGATCTTTTATAATAATAATAATAAAAAAGAACTAAAGCAACTTTGCTATCAAGAGAAAGGGAACAAATAGCAAATACTGCCTTTTTTTCTCTAAGCTGACTTGAACGTATATAGTGTGAAAAATCAGAAAACGTTTGATGCCTCCACTGCAGACCACAGCTGTCACAATACCCATAAATGTCCATACCAAAGACTCTATGAGCTAAACATTTATTGCTTGTGCACTGCTGGCGGTCTACCCGCTTGCTTTTCTCTGGTTCAGATGAGGCATCTGTGTCTGGGCACCAAGTAAAGGAGTGATGGAAAATAGCAAAAATATTTTGCAGAATCTCATCCGCATCGTTCATTTGTCCCTGTGAATTTGGTAGGTATTGTCAGTGCTGCAATCACAGAGGAAAGTTCTCGATGATTGCCATTTTCAAAATTCTGCAAGTATACTGCAAATTGAGTGCAAAAGTGGAGGAAATATATCATCATTCTCTTTACAAACCTCCTGAAAGCTATCCCTATTAGGGGAGCATTTGCTTATGGCAAGTCTTAAGGAGGTTGTAGAAACAGTTTCTCTCCTAGTACGGGTGGATGCCTCACTTAGCTCACCAAATACCTGAGCTAGTTCACAAACAACGCAGGGATCTCCAATATGCTCATGTCCTGAATCTGTTATGCTGCACAACTCATTCCGAACCAGTTGTATATTCCATAAGCACTGCGTTTTGTTTAAGAGCAATAAAAGACTAGAGAATTAAAAGCTGATAGAACTAGATAAGGAAATAGAACATTTCCTTTAGGAAAAGGTACAAACTCAAAATATGATTTGGATAGAACCTGTATGATCACGTTTAGAAAGCAATTATTTTCACCGATATCATTTTTCAGTCCAACACCAAACATGCCAGAGCCACTTGGTGATTTCCCAGATTCTTCCTCTTTCAAGAATAATTTCTGAGGCACCTTCGAACCAATCTTGCTTCTATGTTCCTCTTCCATTTGTTTCAAATCTCCAGTGCTCGTGGAAACAACAATGCCAAAATCTGAATAACCACCATCAGATGCAATGGAATGACAGCTGCCCACCAACATGAGGAAATTATCTTCAGTCTGATATTAACTTGAAAATTAAAACCATGTGATAATGTTGTTTTTCAATAAAATGTACTTCAGCAGCACAGAGAAACAAAAAGAAAGGCACTGGGAGATAGATATGCATGTAAAAATGCCAAACCAAATATATGTTGACTTACTCTTTTTCCGCATTTTCCTTGTCCAGAGGAAGATGTTCCTGGCTTCCACCAGCTCCCTAAAAGGTAAGATGATCAGACATTTGCCAATTTATCATAATGTTATCAACTACTTTAATCCTCCAGAAAAATGATCCCCTGTCAAAGAAAACAAGAACAAAGTCCAGAGATTAAACCTCATTCATGGCCTTCCCTTGATTTTTGTGCCTTTTAAGTTTCGATTTTTTTCGTGTTTTTCTCAAATCATCACTTCCTTTGATCATACTCTTGCTGGGCTCAGGAGCTAGATCTGCCATTGCTACAAGTATATCTGCAGCATTAGCCTTCTTCACAAAATCTTTGTTAGCACGATCCTCAAGATATGCCTAGGAAATTTTACAAAAGAGGGCATACATTGGATAAAAGGATCACAACACAGAATCAAATAAAACAGCCAAGAGCGAGAAGGTCCAATACAAACCCGTATAAATGACTTCACCATATAGAACAGAATGAATTGATAGTCAAGAGCAGATACCAACACAAATTTCAGCTCCATCCTCTTTATGCTAGCAACATTCTTCATGATTAAAACATCAAGTTTGCAGAACTGCAAGACTTAACATAGTGAGTCCACAAGAAGAAAAATTATATGTTTCTGTTCCTGTATTTTTTTTCGCTGTAGTAGTTTGAATTTAGGTCTTGTCAACATTAAGAATGATTAGGTGAGAATCTAAAATAACATTTAATTACACTGATATCTATCTGTAATATATAATACACTCATATGCAAAAAAGTCTCATGAATGAATAATGACATTTAAGATCAAATAGCAAAAGGCTGAGGTAAGGGTTAATAAAGTTGAGCTATAATTGCAAACTTGTAGATCCACCTCTCTAACCACATTTTGTTTCTCCATCTTTATTGCTTCTTTGACACACACATCTAGCAGTATATCTCGATTCGCCTTGTCCTCATGGCATTCCAAATCAGGGAACTGAGTGCATGTGCTGATCAATGTTTCATCGAGTCCAAACTTTTTATGACCAATGTGTTGTGCAAATCTCAGAACATTTAATATACAAGCATGCTCATTCCCTATGATATCAGACTGGGCATCAACAAGTTCATCTTGCCGTTCAAGCAACAGGGATGCGAAATTTTGTTCTTTATACTCCGGTATTTCCTCCCTCCTCTTACATTCTCCAAGGCATATATTCTCAACATCAGTAAACGTTTCTTGGTACTCTAACAACCTGCATTTCCTTTCACAGAAGTATTTTAGTGAACTAAAATCCGTTTCAACAAATTGGAAAACCAGCCCCGCTAGTTCTTTATCAAGTTTTCTGAGATTTATCCATGAATTTAGCAGCTCCCGAATCTTATCGCTCGCAAACAACCAATTCACAAATCTTTTACGATCAAACTGGATATCCTTTTCAGGGTTCTCAGCAAAAGGAATCACTTCAGCTCCCTCATCTGCAACAATGTTTATATGCTCTCCTGGATCAAGCATTGATCTGATGAATTTCTTATCCAATACGAGGCATGAAGAGTCACTGTTAAAATAAATGGGCTCATAATCACAAAATTCATCTTTGCTACCTCCTCCATCATCTGATATATTGTCCTCTAAATCACAGTCTTTAGACAGCTCTTCCAAAAAGTCGAACACCACCTCAAGTTGCTCAAGCCATAGAAAGCAAATAGACAGGGGTGTCTGGGTTTGTTCTAGGATAGGAACCAAATCCTTAAATCCTAGCTGTATACTCTCTTCTAACTCCTGTATGGTATAGTCCCACATCCATGACAAGATTCGCGGTGCCAGTGACTGATTCTTCAAGAACAACTTGAGCAATCGATGAATTTTCTTCAACAACTCTTGGCGCTCAGCATCATCACAGAACATCCACTTCTTCTGATCACTATAAATCTTACACTTTTCTTGGTACACGTCGCTTTTGCAACGTCTGAATGTTGACAATTCTTGCGCCATGTTATCTACATCCACTGGTTTCCACACCCCATTTTCAATCTCCTCAACATAGCTATCTTCCAAACCATAGGGCACAAGTTCCATTTGATGCTCTGATAAACCCCCAAGATGCTTCAAGAAAACATGACTGCGCAAATCCTTCCAATCAAAAAATAACGATGCACAAGAAAAACATCTCAAACACTTCCACTTGTTCGTCTTCCTTGCAAAGTCTACGGCCTCCAAAAAACAGTCTGCCACTAATCGATCATGCTTCTTGTAATAGCCTGCAATCTCATCAATACTCACTTGCAGTAATCCTCTTCTCTCTTCACTACTCACTTCCTTCCAGTAGTTCGAAACATTGGTTATTTTGCTGGCATCCGCCTTTACTTTGTCCAGAATGCTTTGGGGACGTTTAATAACAAAACCCGCGCACACCTTTTTTTCGCAATCCCTAAAAATATTAATTTCGTTTTTAATGAAGTTCCTTTTCTCGTTTCTTTCAAATTTACGAGGCAACTCCTCGTCTATCGGGACCCTGACCTTAATCCTAAGGCAGGCATTCTCCTTCATCTTCTCTCTCACATTTTTACCAATCAATAAAGACTCAATACTGGACCTATCCATCACGTCGAGTAATACTTGTTTCAATCTCAGAATTCTTGATTCTTGGCTCTTTCCTCCCATTTCTGGCTGGGAAGCTATAATGTCTTCGCCTGGACCCAAGCCTGAGGGGAGCGCCTTCAACGCTTTCCAGCAGTGATCGAATATTCTTTGATAGTCACTAGAATATTTAGCAAATTTAATGAAAATTCGAGCATTTAGATAGTTGAGAGTGATTGAGTTGGGAAACAGAGATAGGGTTTTCTTGGCTGAATCAGCGGCGTTGTTGAGGTATTTCTGTTTAAGAGTGGAGAAGGAACTCGAAGTTTGAGAGTAGATTTTGAAATGGACAAAGGCTTGGGTGTGGTGGACGGCGGCGGAGTTTGGGTGTTTGGAAATCAAGTCTTTGATTCTCTTTAGGGATTTTTGAGGGTTGCTATTCACATCCCTTAATGCTTGTTCGCACGCCGATTTTATGATATCCGAAGAAGAATCAGCGACGGTGGATTGATGAGGACTTGCGGTGGTTTGTGCTTGTTTTTGGCGGGGAGCAGCGGAGGAAGGTTTCTTCGTCTTTCCCATTTGTGGAGGGAATTCAAGAATTGAAAATGGTTACTGTTTGGTTTCTTTATATTAATTTCCACGTTTTTTTTCCCCTTACACATAAGAAAAATAATATTGTATTTATAAGAAAAGAAACCAGAAAAGAGGATGGGCCTCCAGTTAAAAAAGAGTATTTTTTTATTTTTCAATAAAAATTAATAGTTTTCAATCTTACCCGATTGCTTACTAAGTTGTTAATTGAGGTTTTTTCTAGAGCTATTTTTATTTAGAAATTTATTAAAATAATATTTTTTTTTAAAATTATTTTTGACATTAGTATATAAAAATATTTTAAAAACACTAAAAAAATTTAATTTAAAATAAAAAAATAAAAAAAGAATAAAATTCAAAAATTTTCAAAAATATTTTTAAAATATATTGTGAAACAGGGATCTATGTTTATGAAATGTTCAAATTCGAGCACAATTAGCCATTGTGACTTCAAGCAATAAATCTTACACATTGTGTGCCTCATTGTTAAATATACAAGAGCCTGCCTGTTAGATAATGTGGTTGAAATTATTTTTTAAAATGTTTTTTTTTTAGAAATACATCAAAATGATATTATTTTTTTAATTATTTTTGATATCAACATATAAAAATAATATAAAAAACTAAAATAAAATAAATAAAAAAATACCTTCAATTTGATGTTATGCAGTGTCCGTGAATTACCCTCCTGCAGATTGAGGAGGTGTGTGGATATAGTCAAGCTAGCATCATTGGCTTCAAGGCTGGAGATATAAAAAATCATAGCAGTGATCAAACTTGGTGAATTCCCAACGACATATCAGGAAGTTTTGATCTTGCTAATGTCATGTTGTTACTTAATTAAATAATCGGATTTTTCTTATCTGTATCAGTTCTTAGTCGGCTATTCGATATCCGGGGAAGGACCCTGAAGAGGCCATTCCCAGTCCGCCTCTTGGCCAACACAAGATGACCCGCTCTTGCCGCGGGACCAGCTCGAGCAAAATCCACTGATAACTAACGGGTTTGGGATTGGGACCCTCGAACCCATCTCTCAGAGCCAATCATTTTTCCTCAAAGTTATGGATCCATTTTGTCAACTTTCCTTTGTCTGCATTGTTCCATCGACAAGAGGTTATTCAAGTTAGAGCATGCATTCTTTATAAGAGTCTGAGATAATCAAAATTCTTACTCGTTCATCTAAATCTACAAAATACATTTTTTAAAGGGGTGGAGTTTCCTCACATCGGAAAAAAAAATGTTACAGATATGTTCAAGTTTCCATAAATATAATCCTTTTAAAAGCTCAAATGTTCATGTAATTTGCATTGTATGTAAAAGAAATCGTAAGAATAAAAATAACTCCTTCTAAGAATAGATCTCTCACGAAATTTAGTGGGCAAATAAAAGATTCGCATTCCATAAGACATCTGATTATTAAAACAAATCATGAATGCAATCAATATCGGATAACTTGTATTCTAGCAAAGGCAGAGGGCAATTTTTCTGGAGTGAAATGCATGCTCCTACGCAGGCAATTCTGGAATGCTAGGATATAACTCAAGCACCTGACTTGCCGATTTTATTTATAAGGGAATTCAGATATTAAATTAATTAAAATAACATTTTTGAATTTTTAAAATGTTAAGAGGATCAGTATAATTTCTTATACTTGTAATATAATTGAATTATAATTATAATATATATGTTGGAAAATAATATAAATCATACTCTAGAACCTCTTAAAAGCTTAAATTTTCAGGTAAGGTGGTTCTTTTTAGCTGGCATCTTCCACTCCTTCAGTTTGTTCATGTGAGCAGAGAAACAATGGAAGAAATACATAAATGGAACAACAAGATTTCATATTTTAGTCATTTTGTAAGATACAAAAAAGAAAGATTTCTCCAAATTTTCCATGACAAACAAATGCCAAGAATGATGATTAGTAGATCATTAAACCTGGAATCAGCAGAGCAGCTAAAACTTTTTGATGATGTTAGAGAATAATATAAATCATATTTTGAGATCTCATCTAACAACTCTAAGCTTTTTAGATGAGATGGTTCCTTAACATGATATTAGATATTTGTTGACCCAACGGTCACGAAGTTTGAATCTCACCATATTCATTCTATTTGATAAAAATCAAGCACAAGATAGTGTAGGTATGTGTGCAAGTTTCAAGCTCAGAGAGCTTTCACTTGAGGAGGTGTGTTAGAAAATAATATAAATCATATCCTGAGACCTCACCTAACAGCTTAAGTTTTTAGATGAGATGATTCTTTAACATAAATACCTTTTTCTTTGTCCCAGCAGCCTCATTTGCCTCTGCTCGACTAATATAACCTTCAACCAGTAAATTTTGAGGATCATCTAAAGCTTCCTTTCCAGCACCAGGCATTGGAAGGACTTCATCTCTGGCAGCAGCCTGCAAAGTGTCTGATAGTCTCTTCATAATCAGGAATTAAGCCTTCCGCCTCATTATGAACAAAAGGTGGCAGGTGCGGTGGAGGAATCCTGTTACATGTCAGAACAAGAAATATGCTGCTTCAGTTTTATGATTTATAATAGTGAATAAGATCAAATCATAGAGAAACAGAGACACTTGAACAAGGGAAAAGAGCTTCAGATTGTAAACTTCCCTCCATAAAAGCTTCAGTTTGCAAACTGATTCGTGCATTAATGCAATCATAAGATCCCCACCAGATGCAGGAATTACAGAAAGAAAAGATTCTCTGGGAACTTGACCATGGAAATGAGTTATAGCTTCCAATTGGGGATCATGAATGGGTGGATACTTCACACTTATTGAATGATGGAGCCTAAAACCGACAAATCCAAGAAGAGTCTGCACCCAAATAAACAACAAGTAATCCCAAGAAAACGATGCAAGGTAAAAACAAAAGTGATGCTATCCACAAACACTTCTACTTAGGAGAGTTAATTCATCAGCTAATTTCACTGGTTGAGGCATCAAAGGTCGGTAAATAATGTGATTTATCTTTTGATCCTCAATCTCGAACTACAACCTCACCAAAACACTGGAGGAAATCATGGAAGTTTGACAAACCTTTCTCTAACAACAACCCTGTCTGGCTTGTAAGTAGTAGGTTCACGAGTTCGAACAAGAACGTGATTATTTATCTTCTTCTGGTAAGCCTTATTTCTCTAAGCTTTTCGGTTCATGCTGAAGGAAGGCAATGTCTCTGACATGATATTAAGTATGATTATTTCCTTTCAACTTCCTCTTTCGGCTGTCTTTGAAATATACTTTTAGAATACTTAGGGTCTGTTTAGAATTACTTTTGCGGTTGAGGTTGAAAAAAAACAGTTTCAAAAAAATGTTTTTATTATAGTTCAAAATAAGCAGTGAAATGTTTGGTTAAAACCGTGGTTGAGTTTGAAATTGAAAAAAAACAGTTTTGTGTAGTTGGTTACCAAGTTTTTTTTTTTGCTTTTAACTTGTGAAATTACATGACATACACGCAGTACACACATACACATACACATACACGCACACATGCATACATATGTATATATATATATATATATACATATATATATATATATATTGTTTTTTAAATATTTAATAATTATAATAAAAAAGTATAACTAATAATTCAACTAAATTAGACACTTGTTTTTATTCTCCCATCAAACTACTTGTAATTTCATCCAAACTAAATCTATACGTGAAGGGCTCTTCGATCCCGAAACAATCGTAAAATATCATTTAAAACAAAATTAGAATTGCGAGATAAAAATTATATTGTGATGTTCTTCTAATATATTTATTTATTGTAATTACTTTTTAAATTATTTTAATATTAAAATTATATATATATATATATATATATATATATATATATATATATATATATATATATATATATTAGTGCGTCCCCTGGTTTGGAACGTGGAAAGCATTCCGCAAACCACGGTTACAACTTTAAAATTGATGGTGGGCATCATAGGTACAAACTGTGTTTTCAACAAAACACAGTTTGTACCACAAAACCAAAGACCTCGGTCTTTCCCATTTAATCATTTTCTTTAATTCTACATGTAAAATAAAACCTGAAAACGAAATACCAAGAAGAAAGAAAGATTAACCTGAAAAAGCCTAGAGTGACTTGGAGCTGAATAATAGCTTGAGACCTCGTAGCGTTACCTTCCCTCTTCTTACCCTGGAATGGAAATTCGATTAAATTAATGAAGATGGATGGATTGATTGATTGTCAACTGTGGAGTTTAGGGAGATAAACACGAACCAGAGGCCAGTGATGCCTTTTCCTTGCAACCATTGTTTGCAGACAAAGCTCTTGGGATTTTGACTTTTTAGAAATATAGTTGATTTTGAAAGTGTTTTTAATTTTGAAAGTGTTTTTCTTTAGAGTAAAAATCAAAAATAAATTTTAAACACAGTGGCAAACACACTGAAATTGGTGAAATTGGAATGCAACGGTGCGTTTAACGACCGGTAACTTTATCTGGTTAACGGTTCCTAACTGACAAAAGCTCTTTTATCTTATCTTCTGTATTTCTTCATCCTTCTACTTCAATTCCCCTTGACAATTACTAGCAGAGCAGCATGAGGAAAGCAATGCTTACCGGCACTCAATAATATTTGAACAAAATGTATGCCATTGTTGAGTTAATCAAACGCCTTTTGTACGCATATAGTTATAAGTTATACACATCCAAGAACATCTAACACAGGTCTGAAGGTAAGAGTATTTGCATATGCGACTGCCCACAACCATTTTAGCCTCTCCCCTGCCATTATCACTAATTTGTGGAAATTTTTCCATTGATTTGCGATATATGAAACCCTGTTCATCATTCCAAATTCAAGAATAGACAGATATACTCTAATCAATCAACATTTCTTCAGTTGTGGTTTGGATTTTTTCTTTGGCCCTCTGCAATCTAAAGTCTTCCCCATGCCTCTTTAATTCCTGGGACCTGATGAACTCATCTATTCTTGCCTTCAACTCAGTGTTTGGAACCAGCATGTCTGCAGTAAGATGTGATCGATTGAAGGGGTCCGTCTGCACTCACATGGAATAAATTAGTGAACTTAATCAATATCCCTTGTCACAATTTGATAAAAGGTATGAACAAGTGAAAGATTTACATTGTTACTCAGAAGATGCCTTTGAATGACAGGCCTGTCAACTGTGATTTTTGAAGAAGGCAAAATCACCGGATCCTTCATTATAACAGCCTGCAAAAAAATGCATGATGAAAATTTTCCACATTCGATAAATGGTATAGCACCCCCAAGATACTTCCCTTCCCAGAAAGGTATAGCAACGTACCTGAATTGGATCGAGGAATTCATCTGGTATCTCTCCAAGGGTATCTTCGGCATCCATTGCCTCAGAGGCTGCAACCTTGACTTTTGTACTGAGCTCAATAAATTCCTGGATGATCCTATCATCTTCACCAATTCTCCGAAGGACATCAGCAGCAGCAATAAATAACTAGAGCAGAGAAACAGTGTCACAATGTATTCAATCAGCTGCTAAAATTATGAGCAGAACAGAACCAAGGAAATTCTCTCATGAACATTTGATTCTAAAATCATAAATGATAAGCTTATGGAAGCTTTGCAACATTGAAGTTACCTGCTCATTGTATGATCGCCCATCCTTTGAGATGGCAGCTGGGAATATGTTTTCAGTATCACCCCTCGCCAGATGAACATATATATGGACAATCTTCAACAAATCAATAAAAGACAGTTAGGTTCATCTTACAGGTTCCAATGATATATTATATACAATATCCTACAGAGAGGATTTAGTCTGACAGTAACGTGGCTATCAGAAACAAGAATACATGTACTGATTCCCCCAGTTAGCTTTTAGTAAGATGATTTAAGATTTCATTTGTATAGATTCGGAATCAATAGAAGTAGGGATTCACTCATGACAGTCCACAGTACCATGACATTAAAAAAATTGGTAATCACAATTATTTTACTCATGAATAAGCCAGGTAAAACTCATTGTTGCATCCAAAGAGTTATTCAATCCAAGATTCAGAATCCTAGAGTTCAAAGTCACAACCTTAATCAACTGGATCAGACACCTTGTCGAGCTTGAAAATTCACAAGAAAACAAAGCATTTATAGTATAGTAGAATTGGTGCTTGAACTGCATATAAAATCATGTTCTTAGTCAACAGACAAGGTGCAACTGCACAATTTCCCAAACATAAACTTTGGCACCACTTGATAGTGGCCCCAATGAAGCTGGGTACACAGGAGAGTTAGGATGAGCTCCTACCCCTCAACTTTATATTGCATGAAGTTGCTAGTATCAAGACTTGAACCTACACACAGTGGTTGCATTCTAAAGACATTCACCATTGTATAAGCAATAACCCTCTAAACCAAAATCTAAACCTCAAGGCAAAGAAGCAACAGGATAAAATTCAAGAAAATAAAGGAGGTTCAGGGTCACAATTTGATATTGTTTCAGACCGAAAAAAAGAAAAAAGGCAAAAGAGAAACAAAGAAAAGGAAAAGGACCACAAAACAAAGAAAAGGGAGAATTCAAAACTGTAAATTTGAACATCATCTTAACCTGTCAAAGCAACTGCTTTGAACAAAACAAAAGAGAAAAAGGTAGAAAACTGACTGCAGTAGCAAGAGAGAGCTCTCCATTGAGAAATTGGGCAATCAAACTAACCTGCTTAAGCAACTGTTTGGGGCGGAATTCATACTTTTCAGGGTCTTTCAGGGTGAGAGATTTCCTTTGGGGACCCGCAAGTTGTAACAAGAAGTAATTGAGCATGTTGGCCACTCTGTCAACCTGGCAGAAATAAATATTTATTCAAAAAGCATCGAGGAAGAATTTAACAAGGACAAGCACATTAAAAGCTAATGATGAATGTGTCTATCCTGCTTGTAAGTGATTACAGCATACATATAGAGGTTTAAAAGTATAAATATACCCTACCATCTCAGGAAGGAGGAAAGGTACTGTAATTTGTTCTGATGTAAATGTCAGCATGCTCACATCTTCATTTGCCAACTTCATATCAATGCGGATGGTCTGAAACAAACCAGAAATATCTATCCAATTAAGCATTTTGACTTCACTATAAATGTGTGGATAATGACAGACACATGAGCACGAGTATACAAACTGACATTCTCTTGGGAATGGAAAAGGCGGGTTCTCTCCTGTCTCTCTTGAGCTGGTCTTCGTTCCCATTCTGTGATGTTGGCCATCTCAGCTTCTAACCCTTTGAGTTCAAGAATTGTGTTCAGACTTTCATCAAGAAGATATATGCTGTCGTTGATCAGGAAGTTCAAAAACTTCAGATAGACACCCTTTTCCTCTTCCTTGGCGATCTGGAACAGCATAAAACATTCAAGTTTCTTTGTGAGTGCGCGCACGTGTGTGTGTGAGAGAGAGAGAGAAATGTATTTAATCAACCCAAAAGAGGTGAAGAACACAATTGCACTACCTTCCTCCAAATGTTTTGATGACTAGGGACCTGCCATAGGTATTCAAGAAGTTCAGCAATATTATGCCGAATGTTGAACTTGTCAAAGAACTGTACCAGATGTGACACAAAATCAAATATTAACATGTAATAAATGTAAAAATGCTAATATTCAACATTCGAGACAGAGCAAACTATTAGTAACGACAATTAGAAAATAATTGAACAGTAATCAGAATTACAGGATAGAAATGACAAAACAGAAAAAAATGAATTTCAACATAACAGCTGGTTGGAATTGGTTCATTGAAGAAAATACTTTAAATGCTCAATTTACCAAACAAGCCAGTAAGGAAAAGGAAGAAAAGAAAAGACCTCTAGTGTGCATGTGTATGCCCAACCTATGAAACCAAAGAAAATCACAAGTTGATTGCTATGGCAATGACCAGGCAGAACCTAAATGTTAACAGAAGATAGAGGGGGGGCTAAGCTTTCTCTCACCATTTATTTTGGACAAACCAACCATCCATCCAGACATTCCTTGCCTCTTATTCAAGAGTCTGGCAATAAAGCCAATACATCTCAGTTAATCAATCTTAAGAGCAAATCAAAGTTCTACAAAGGCATCACCTTCCCATGTTTATACCCTTCTGACTTCATATTTTTCATCTACAAAGAAAGTAATCTAATAGAGAGTAATCAAGATACTCAATTCACCAAATCTCTTTATATAGAGTGGTCTTGTCAGTCAGACTTGAAATGATTAAGCCAGAAGAAAATTTTGATCGAAGGCTGCTGCATAGATAGATTCAGATGTTCAAGCATTGAAATACAAAGAGCAAAGACTGCTAATAGTCAACAAAGTACCAGAAATCAGAGGATAACTAGAACAGTTGCTTATATAGCACAATAGAAAGTATCCTGTCATCTAAAAGCAAGGAGTGAGTAAATGGTTCCAGAATTGCTAATCAGAAAATTAGTGAAAGCAGGAAATGAATATCTTGCTGTTTATGTTGAAGATTGATGATAATGCAAGACAACACCCCGCCCTTGCGAATAACAGCCAAAAAATCACCGTTACTTCTGTGAACTCTCAAGCTTATTTGTCAAAATTATGTTTATATAAAAGTAGATTTTGCTTGCAGGTCTTTCCTGTACCCATCCATGATTACAGTGCACATCCAATAAGAAGAATATGCCAAGTAAACCAGGAAGCTTTGAAAGGCAATGGCCTAAAGCATCTCTTCTTTATTCCCTACGGTATATATACATTCTAGCACTGAAAACAATCAACACTTTGAAACTCAAATGTTAGGGCAAGTCACCTGTGTGTGAGAACCTGTGAACTCAATGTCAACATAAAGCTTCAAGAGGTTCCTCACAAGATACTCAAGCGACAATTGGTGCCCTTCAAATAGAGAAGCTGTAGCAGATGAACCACTGCAGATGGAAAAACCAGATGCTGTAATTACCTAACTTCAAGTTATAAATTTAATCAAAATCTCCACAATATTTTATACTTGCAAAGTGAAATTAGATATATCACCTTCCCCGTGGCATCCAGCAGTTCAATACTTCAACCATTTTTGCTCTTAAATACGGATTTCTAATATATGTTGGACTTGCCATGAACATGATAATGAAATTCATAAAATCATCCTGCCCAGCAAGAAAAATAGCAAAACAGAACACATCAACAAGGTAACTGAATTTCATAATTTCATAGATTGTGCCCTTGCAAAGAAAACAATATTTCCCATATCATATAAAAGATAAAATTGCATGGTAAAACATTTAATATTAAGCCTACTAGTATGACTCCATCCAAAGCTTTTGGAATCCGAGAAGCAAAGATAAGTAATTCCATGGCATCTTCAACAAAATGCTCTGGCATCACGGCAAATTCCTTTGGGCAAGTTGATGGAAGAGGCATTTTAAATCCACCAACTAGATTAACCAACCAAACCAACATCAACCGGTAGAAAGAAAGTGCTTGCTGAATAAGTGCTCCATCCTTCAAAAAGAATAAAAAGTAAAGATCAGCAGAATAAAAATAGTAGCAAGCTATTTAGATTGGTAAGTTCTGCTGATGAAGTTCTACATCTTCAACAATGAACATACTATTCAAACAGAAAATGAGAGAGAACAGGGAGACAGATGGAGGGTAAGAGAGAATTGGAAAGGTGCTAGTTTGGGCAAAGTGATTGCCCCCAGCCAAAGAAAATAAAACAAGAGAGCCACCCAGCTGATGAGTCCAACAGGATCATATTTTCAAACATGACATGGATAAAACTTGAGCTCTCAAACCCCTATCACCTCACAAGAGAGCCAAACTAGACACAAACTTCTAATGTTCAGAACTAGCTTCCAATATGTCAACAGCAGGTGGGTGCAAGAGAGAAGATGTAAGGTACCCTTAATATCTGAGCTTCATAACAAAGCTTTTCCTGTGAATACAACTCTATTTCTTTCTCAAGACGATCAATATCCAGCTGCAGCTGCGGAGATGGCGTCTGCTTTTGCAAGGCTTTAAACTTGGAGAGCATATCTTCATATCTAGAAATGTCCTGACATGATGTTTATTAACAAAATTAATTTAAAAGGCAGACAAATATTTTCATTCATCAATCAAACTGTGGTAATAGATTTATAAATCCAGGTCCAGATACAAAGCATGTATGCACTACCTGAACTAGATGCTTAAAGTCAGAAAATGATTTCAACAGACCCAAGTTGAGTGCCCTTGCTGTCATAAAGAAGCACTCACAAATAAATGAGTATTTAACCTTTTCACCACTGTTACCAGAACTGGAGGCTTCTTGAGATAGTAACATGCGATTTTCTTCGTCATTAGATTTTGCAGAGACATCAGTTTTCCCAGGAATATTAAGCCAATCAGTAATTTCTTCTTCTGATGCATGTAGAGCTGTCAACCCTCTAACACATGAAGAAAACCAATAATTAGGAACACCAGGACGATCAATAATGTGATAAAAAATGATATATTAAGCAGTTCATCACCTCATATTCAAACGGTTATTGTGAAACACATAATTTGGATCAATTTTGTCTTTTTTCGACAAATTTGCATCTAGGAATGGTTCAGAGAGCCGAAGCATGACAGCACTTAGATTGACAAACATGCCAGAACTTGCACAAGATAAAGGATCAACCTGTCACAGTTACACGACACTGTTAATGCACAAAAACAATTCATGTAACCTGAAAATCATTCTGTCATAGAAAACTATCGTGCAAGTTCCCGTTGAGCAAAAAAGATGTCAACTTTTACCTTTTCTGAATATATCGAACAAAATAAATACCCACATGTTGATTCATAAGCAACGTTACTGCTCAAGATAAAGCTTGTTTAACATATCATATACACGATAGCTACAGCTCAAAAAGTTCCATGTAAAGGAGATACCTACTTGTATATGAGCTCTTGTTGCATTTCTGTTTATCACCTCAGCAAGATACTGAATAACACTCTCACGAGTATCACTATTTTTAAGTAGAGCAAGAAGCAATTCTGCTAAACCACCATATAGATTATTCATAAGAGTCTTAATTGTAGTAAATGAAGATAACAAATCAGCCTGTCGACGGTTTGTTGCATCAGAGAAACACTGCTGCCTGCCATTTTAAACCAACAACATATCAATAACACAAACACAAGAAGAAAACAAAAGCACCAACAAATTCACACACGGAGACCACTCACCCAACATCCGGCTCGCTCTTAAAAATGGTATTATCTGGCAATGCACTCACATGAAAAAAAGGACCCAAAATACTTGTCATTTCAATAACTCTCCCATTTACATAGGCCCCTGTCGGAATCCACCACTTATGACTAACAAGTGATTTAGCACCAACGTTAAAACTAACCAAGAACAATAAAGCCCTCAATGGTTGTTGAAAATTCCCTAAGACAGAAACCTTTAAAACATTTCCTCTCAAATCCTCAAATAAACCCTTGAAAATCGGATCCAAACTATCAAAATCCCCTTCTTTAAACAGCTCCTCCAAAAACCCCGGCGGCGGAGGCTGAGTTCCGGAACTATTAAACCCATCAACCATTGCAAAAATCAACGGCAGAACCGGCGACACATTCGAGCTCCCAGTCTTTTTAACAACATTCGAATCATCCCCAAACAACTCAGGATTTCCCAAATGAATCCTACAATAAGAAACCGACAACTTCTTAAGTTGCCTGATCGACAATTCCAGCTCTGATTTGACACTTTTGTCCTTCATATTTCCGATTTTCTTCAACTCATCAACCGCGCGGCGGAAACAGCCTAAGAGGTAGTTGAAAGGAGGTTCCGCGTTAGGGTTTTGGACAGACAACCGATCGATTAAGACACGTTCGATCAAGTCGCGGTTGAGCTTCAAGTCTTTGCCTTCACTGAGAATCTCAGCAGCAGTCATTTCTAAGTAGATAACTCGAGGATCAGAGGAATCGGTGAGAGAGATTGAGAGGATTTTGCGGAGGATTATGTCCTCGATTTCTTCAAGAGATCTTTGAGGTTTGTTTGAGGTTGTTGCCATGATTGATGGATTATACGGCAATAGTTAACAAAAATAGAAATTACTATTTCTTGTAATTTTAACGGGAAAGCATTCTGAGGATCGTTGATAGCAGGAAGGAGGAGACTTGAAAGAGTCCGAGCTATAGAGAGAGAGAGAGTTGAACGACTTGCGTCTCTGCGAGTTTATACGAAAATTAACATGGTATATACACTCTATCCTCTACAAGAACGGTGTCGTTTTCTAGGTTGGGTTGGACTTGGATAAGCTTGTGTTTGGTTAAATGTTTTCAAGAGTTTTGGACTTGACTCGTCCTTACTAAGCACAACGAACAAAAAGGCTTGTGTTGGCTTATCTTGGGTTTTCAAGTTTTAAAAGTGTGTTTGGCATAAAAAAATAATATTATTAAATTAATAATATTTTAATAATTTTCAGAAATGGCACATTTTAATTTTTTTTAATATATATATATATATACTTATTAACTACTAGATCATTGACTAGTGTATGCTGCATATCAAGTTATTTTCTTACTGTAAAACAAAATATCTTAGCATAGATGCATTATTAACATTTTCTAGTTTTAAAAAAAAATAATTGAATGAGAGTTGATATGAAGCAACTCGGTAAGTCTAAAGATAATTTGTATGACTAGTAAGAATATAATTTTACTAAAAAACACTTTATTTCTAATATAATTAATTTAAGATAATATCTTTTTATTAAAAAAATATTAAGATAACAATATATTAGATCGACCCTAAGTCAACTCAAGTCAATCTTTCAAATTAAGAATTTGCATGAGACCTTTATAACTCAAAATAAAGCAAGTTAAAATGAATTATGAAACTCAATTATTAATAAATTAATTGTTAAATGATTAAATTAGAACAAATTCAATCTAAAAAAGACATAATAGAACGATTTAAGTCGTCTACCTAAGTTAACTCGCAAATTACATGACTTGAGTCACAAGACTATGATAACTTCATGGAAAATAAACCAAAAATAAATGACAAAGCATAATTTATAATCAAGAAAATGTTGATGATGTTGAATGATGAAATAAAAAAAATATCAATTAAGAAATAGACAAAAAAAATTAAGTTAGTTAGACTAACTCTGTCAAACTCGTGACATGAGTTATAAGATTAAGAAAATTATAGAAAAAACAAACCAAAATAAATTTTGAAGTCCAATAACTAATAAACCAAGTGTTTAATAATGAAATTAGCAACAAAAAAAAAAAAAAGGGGCAAAAAAACACAATTCATAAAATAAAACAAACAAAATGAAATTGGAACATCTCGTCTAGAATTTAGTCGATTAATTCAAAATGGACCAAGATTTAGAACAAGATAAAACTTATTTTGGGATTTTTTTTTGTTTTTTAAAAAATGATATGAGAAATATTGATATTTAATCTTATTTTATAATAAACTAGATCATTGACTTGTATTGTGCTATTAGTTAATTCAATTTGTTTAACATAAAATAATTATTCAAGCATTATGAATCTTTCATTTCTTCGCTTATATATATATTTTTTTTTGCTCAAATATGCTTTTGTATGGGCTATATGTTTGTTATTCTTATTATTATCTTACTTGGTTACTTTTTTTTCCGCATGCCTCACTCTTTATCCATTGTTGTTCATTTTTTTCCTTGTCGTTTTTTATTTTATGATTTTTCATATTTATTTTCTCCTTTTCATTTTGTTTTGTTTTGTTTTTTCATATGTTTAATGATTGTTTTGTTTTGGTTTTTTTAATGTTGTGTACTGCTTTTACAAGAATTAATTATTGACTTGCTTTATTGCTTCTTTTTCATGCAAGCCTCACTCTATATCTATTGTTTTGGGTCTATTCATATGTGCATCTTATTATTGGATTACTTTGTTACTCTTTTTTTTTGCATGCTCTACTCTTTATCCATTCTTTATTTTTCTTTATATGTTTAATGAATGTTTTGCTGTGTTTTTTTTTTAATGTTGTTTGATAATTTTATAAGAAATGGATATTGGTTTGTTTTTTTCTTTATTTCTTTTCTTATGTTTATTTCTCCTTCTTTTATTTTTTATTTTTTTATTTATTTTTGTGGTCTGTTTTTTCTTACATCTTGCTCAACCTTTATTTGTATCTCTTAAATCATTTTTTTTATGTTATGATTCTTTCAGGGGGAAAAAAAGGGGGGGGGGGCAATAATTAATAGGAAAAAAAAATAGAATAAAGCCTAGAAAAGCTATCAAAAAAATTGCAGGAAATGTAGCGAGGTTAAAGAAAATAAAACAAAACCCCTGCACAAACTATGTAAAAAATCAAAGCATAAGAATAAGAAAAAGAACAAAATGAATAGAATAAAATGAATGGACACTAAGAATAAGATAAACCAATGCAAGACAAAAAATGAAAATGTAAGACAAATAAAAAGAAAAAATAAAATAAAATAAAAAAGGTTAATAGGTAAAGGGAAGAAATTTCAAACATGAAAAAATTAACAAACAAAATCTAATGCATAACATAAAAAAAAAGAAGATAAAACTATCATTTTTGTTAATATCCAAATCATGTTTTATTAGTTTGTTTGAGTAGAGCTATGATAGAGATAGAGAATTTATTATGTTCTGACACAACATATAACGTGAATAAAAAACAGATTTTTTTAGCTCTAAGGTTACAAATCAAAACTATAAAGCAATAGAGAGAGAAAAAACTAATGTTTTCTAAAAGCTTTGTTAATTACATCTCTTTCAAGATACTTATATAATAGTAAAAAAAAGCTATAAAAATAATTTAAAAGCTTTAATCAAACTAGAAAATAATTATAAATCGACTAATAAAATATTACAAATCCCTATAAGTAATATATATGATTTATTAAAGGTTTTTTTTATTAATATTGTATGATGATAATGTTAGTCTAACACTACATCAACAAAAGCTTCTTTCAAAATTTCAACCTGATATAAAGTTAAGATTATTTTTGTTAGGTTGCATATTTGACTCGTTCAAGTTGTTACAAACATTATATATATATATATATATATATATATATATGTTCATTACACATTTTACACATTTCATATTAGTCCCTTGTACTTATGAAATACTCAACCTCAAATTAACCTCTGATTTTGGATATAAAGGTTGTCATCATAATAAAGATAAATATGAAAAAACATTTGACGGTTATGGAAATATCCATATTATTTAGCAAATTGATAATATAAATACTATCATTGATCCTTTTTATTATGGTGTAAAAACCATATTTTTCGTACTATAGCTTATTACGCATCCCTACCACGAATCAATTTTTTACATAGAAATACCATCACCCTATTTCTTTCTTTGAGTACTTTACAAGTTGGTGTTTATCTACAATCTCTTCGTATTTGACTTTGATTTTTGACAACTTTTACCTTATATATTCTATGATAACTTGAGCATTCATATATTTTCAATAGTCATGCTAAATCAAACACCCTTCTAAATCAATATGAGATTTTAACAGATGACATTGTAAATACATAATCTTGAATGGTGATTCATTAGTCGCATTTTGCTTGACATTATTGTATATGAATTCTGCTAGTATAAGGGAGCAATCCTATTTGTTTGGTTTGTCACCACAAATGCTTAAAATCAAGTTTTCAAGTATTCAATTTAGCAACCATGTTTATCTATTGATTTATGAATGTTTTATAATTTTAAATTGTAATGATGAATCATATTTCCTTCATAATATTTGCTAAAAATAACTAAAAAACTTATTGTCTTGATAAAAAAAAAATGTTTGGCACCTTATACAGACAAACCACTTCTCGAAAGAAAAGTCAGGTAATTACAAAAACACTATTCATCTTCTTATAAGAGATTAAATATACCATCATTTTTTGGAACTTGACAACTATAATAAATATAAAATCCACTTGACATTGTGTAGGACAATATACCTCCTATTTATTTTCACGAATAAACATAGATATATAAAAACTTGGCTTTTGTGTGTTGCTCTTTGGAAATTTGATAAATATAATATTTTTTCATAAATTTATCAATATTTTATTTCAAGTGAGGCCAACAATACCTTTCAATAACAACATCAATGGGTTTTTTTTCACCTTAAATGACCAATCAAGCTTCATTCATACAAATCCTAAATCATCTTCTAGCTTAATAAAAAATAAAGAATGTAAAGCTAATCACCTCTTTATAACCAAAGGAATGATTTAAACAAGTTTTTCAGATCAATCATTCTTAGAGTAAACCTAAATTTTCTTAGCAATATGAATTACAATGGGCATGTTTTTCACTATACCAGCAAGAACAGAGAGCAAAGTTAGAATTTTATTACCAATAGAGATCTCTCTATTTTCACAAAAAAGAAGAAGCAAAAAATTACTTACATATCTGATCTTCTGCTAGATGCCCTCAAATTCTGGATTCTTAACTCTATCTTATCCCTAATGCCTACTGTCCATGAAAAAGTAGACAACAAGACAAATAGATATATAAGATATCAGAGTTAAGATTCATTACTAATTTCACCATCACCATCACCATCACCACCACCATTAACGTCCCTAGTAAGCGTGCCGGAATGGTTTGAATTAGCCGGAGCAAAGAGCAGCTCCAGGCAGAAGGCAGGGCCACAGATTGATCTACCTTTGGTCCCCACTTTATCCAAATCTTTTGTTGAGAACTACAGGTTAGAGAAGAAAACTCTGAGAAATCTCTAATCTACCTTCAATCCTGAACCTGATTCTTATTCCTTTAAAGCATAGGTTTGTCATCTTTTTTCCTACTCTGGAACGCTGCAAAATTATAACTGATAGAATTTACCTGCAGCAAGCCATTCCTAATGAAAGTTGTGTTGAAGCAGACATAGAAGAGACGCCCTCCTATCATTTTCTGGTAGAATATGACACGCACATCTCCCTTCACCTGCCAATCATTTATCATTGATTTCAAGTTACTGGTTTTGATTAAGAGCAACAAGTACACAACCTTATAAGAATGAAAAATGTTATGAAAATAGGCTTGAGCATATGCTATGGTCATTTTGAAATAATCTCCATGGTAAATTAACTCCAGGAGCTTTCAAGGAACTATCTTATTGACAAGCTTAAATTATTAGGTGAGGCTGCAGGATATGATTTATGTTATTTTCCAACACACCTCCTCAAATGAAAGTTTTTTGAACTCTGAACTTTCACACATGTTCACACTATTTTGTGCTTAATTTTTATCAAGTAGAATGAGGATTGTGAGATTCGAACTCGTGACCGCAGGATCAACAAGACTCTGATACCATGTCATAGAACTATATCACTTAAAAATTTAAGCTGTTAGGTGAGGTTCGAGGATATGAGTCACATGTATCAACCATGTTCTACGCTTGAAGTCCATAACTCTCAGTCATGACTGCTTAAATGCTACTACATTACTCCTATAATTTTCAATTTAATTTACTCCTATAATTTTCAAGTTAAGGAACCATCTCACCTAAAAGCTTAAGCTTGTAGGTGAGGCCCCATAATATGATTTATATTATTCTATAACACACCCCCTCAAGTGAAAGCCCTTTGGGCTTGAAACTTGCACAGACCCACATCATCTTGTGCTTGATTTTTATCAAATAGAATGGGGGTGGTGAGATTTGAACTCGTGACCGCTGGGTCAACAAGGCTCTGATACCATGTTAAGGAACAATCTCACCTAAAAGCTTAAGCTTGTAGGTGAGGCCCCATAATATGATTTATATTATTCTATAACAAGTCACATGCATCAACCATGTTCTACGCTTGAAGTCCATAACTCTCAGTCATGACTGCTTAAATGCTACTACATTACTCCTATAATTTTCAATTTAATTTACTCCTATAATTATCTTCAGACTATTTCTCTGGTGTATTGCAGGCTGCACAAGACTTTGAAATCTGAATGTGTTACAGAAAATCATACGCATAGCATGTTAAATAATTTCATCTACGTACTCCTAAATGTTAAAGATTTGGTCTTCGCAACTTACTCGGATAGGTTTATCAAAATAATAATCAAGAGTGGTCTTCTGGTAGATTATAGGACTCTCTGTGTCCATTTGAACAATGAGGCGCGACTCTGCAGGTTTTAAATCCTCCTCCTCCTCTTCTTCATTGCCTTCCGTGAAGGAGATGTAATATTGAGGACTAATATTTCTCTGGTATCCTTTCTTAAGTGGTCGCAGGCAACTCTTGGCAACCTCCACTGGTGGACGGTACAACTGACCAGGAATCTGAAAAAAAAAAAAAAAATCAATGTTTCAAATAATTTCATGAGGCTGAGAAGATACAGGTTCTGATATGAACTCACAGAATCACTGAATGTGTCTTGCTAGGAAATCGAACAAACAATGGCTTCATAGCACAGTTTCAAGCAATTTATTTCCACTTAATTTTCATATTGACAAGCTATTAATTTCCTGGTAATATTAGATATGACCACAGATGAGGACCGAAGCAAATGCATGCTCGTGCCTGACATTAATCTCTAGCATCTCACACTTGCTCCTTAAATCTTAAGAATTCCGGGAGATCATATAGTTAGCACTACATGTTAGAGATAATTACCATCATGTCTCTCATAACACACCCATGTTTTTGTTTATTCAAACTCATGATCATGGAAATAGATCATGAGGATTGATTATGGAGATCAATTGTCTAATTTTCTCCATGATGGGAGAAGAAAATTATCAAATAAATTAATGAGAGGGGGCTAATAAATTAATGAGAGGGGTGCCTAATCTACATATAAATAATAGCGTGTGTACTTCATCTACGACTACTACTGGTAGACATAAATCAGAAGGTTTCTCTCATTAATTTATTGACTAATTTTCTCCTCCTATCAAAGATAAAATTAGACAATTGATCCCAATTGATTCTCATGATCAATCCCATGATCATGGGTTTGAATAAACAAGAACATGATTGTGTTATGAGAGGCATAATGGTAATTTCAAGCACTTGCTACTTAAATCTTAAGAATTTCGGGAGATCATATAGTTAGCACTAAAAACTTAACTCTTCATAAGGGAAAAAAAACATAAGCTAGCAAGTAAGAATCTGATGTGCCTGGAAATCCGATTGGGAGTTCCTAGTGCTTAATTACCTCCTGTAACTCTGAGACCACAAAGAAAATGGATTCAGTGTTAACCATGTCATAAAGTCGAATTCTTCGCAATTCTCTGACGCGAGGTTTAGGCAAGATCACTTCAGGGGGCGTGTGAAAATCACCTCTATGACTGCCATCAATTCTCCTGGGAAAAGAAAGTGTCTCTGCCCAGTATCCCACATATCGACGTTGGCTTGGTATCGAGACCTGCAGCACATGCATGGTAATGTGTTTAGCTGCATGGTAATCTATTTTCATCTTCAGAAATTCTATATCAAACTCCCTAAGAGAGCAGATAAACAGATATTCAAGGGGACTTTTGATTCTTCTTGAAGAATCTAATTAGAATGATAAAACAGATGTTAAGAAACCATCTCATCTAAAAGTTTTTAAATTTATAGGTGAAATGGTTCTTTTATATCGTATTAGATTCTTGTTGATCTAGCGGTCAAGAGTTCGAATCTCACCACCCTCTTTCTATTTAAATGAGTCAGAACAACTACCTCATTCTAAAATACAAGAACTGCTAATCTAAAGAGAGAGACAATTAGCATTTGCTTCCAATGTTTTGAACAGATCATGAAGAAATTTTCTGAATTGCTCAGCTGTAGCTAAATGGTTGTTTCCCCCCTTGATTTAGACTGTTCTTAAGCCATCAATATTTAGTCGCAAAGGTTGATTTTGTAATCAAATGTTAACAAAGCTGAGAGCAAGTGGGACATGTATACAAAGCTTAGAAATTATGAAAGCTTGCGTGCTGTCTTCATTTTGAGCATTTCGTGCTATCCTAAATAGTTCCTTCCTATCCCTATAGATCTTGGGGGCAAGGTAAGGGCAACTAGCAGAAAAGAGAGAAAAAGAAGGGGAAAAAAGTGAGGAGGCTTTTTCCTTGTTGAGGAAGTTATAATGCATTTTTTGGGGTAAACGCAAATTGTTGAATCCGCTGTCAATTACATCGCAACATTTTCTTAGTGACTTACTCCTTGATTATTGGTGGTGCGTTTATTTGCATATAGCTGAAGAGCATCCTCAGGTGTCATGCCACTGTAAACAAGGTAGGCACATACCATTAAGCCTGTTCGTCCTTTGCCTGCCTGCAAAGTTCAAAGGAAAAACACTGAAACTAAGAAAAGAACAGGATAAAAATACTCCACTAAGCTTCTCTTTCAGCTTCTGCTAAACACATCTTCATAGTTTCAGAATTATACCATGCAGTGAATGACTACGATATTTCTTGGGTCAGATGATAGCCATGAATCCACACTCTCACAAAAGAGCTTCACCATTTCAAGAGGTGGGACATGGTTGTCGTCGAAAGGATATGTCTCAACACGTCCATGAAAATGTGATGGATTATAAGCTTCCTCAATACACAAATTATAAATCTGCGAAAAAAACAGCAAAAAGTAAGAGATAACTGGTTGATAAAATATTAATCAATGTGGGACAAAATCAGAAGCTAAACACTACTACTACGCATTTAATGGATTCCCAAGAAAGAGTTCTGCACATTCCATTCGTGGAAAGAGTTCTCCACATTCCTAAAGAAGAAGAAGAAGATTACGTATTGATTTTATTCAAGTAATGGTCACCCAAACAACACAATGTGTGGCCGCCATATGAGGGAATATCTTGAGAAATTAATAAGTAGGAGAGTTCTGTCAAATTAAGTCATTTTCTTTTGCTTTCCATTCAAATAAGAACCTTGTAATGCTCCCCATGTCGCATGTCCAGTACAGATTTCACCTGCCAGAGAGGATTTCGATACATTGCTCGCACACGTTCTGCAGGGAACGACATTGCCAATATGCGACCTGTGATGTACGACATGTCGAGATCATAACCAGCAACTAGCATTCGCCTTCGATGCCTGGACACCCAGTTACGAATATAAATACTCTTGGTGATACAATTAATCAATGAAAGTTGAGCACGAGACAAATCCGTGGTCGAAGCCTTTCCTGGGCCCTGCTTCGCAAACTTCAACCCCATTTAGCTGATCATACAACGGGCTCCTTTGAGATGCCAAGGAACCTGCTTCAAATGATAGAAAATTTCATATCAGCTACAGCCGAAATGAAAAACCGAACTCTGCAATGTTTAAAATGGAATCCTGATGAGACATTAGATGGTATAATCTTAATTAATGCATGTCACAGTTTATGAAAAAAAACCACAGATACTTAATTAAATCTGTAGTTTAATTTAATATATCAGACACAAACATTGCATGCATGCATGCATACCTGAGTTGAACATGGAGCTACTGATTCTATATCAAATGCTATTCTCTAGGGAAGGTTTAGAAACCCTAGAAAAAGCTTGCGACGGGCACGTAGGAAAGGTGTTCAGGGAGGCCAGCAGAGGATGATGATGATAATGTCCATGTTATTTTTCTTTTGTTGCTATTAAAGTGAAATGAGAAATCCTGTAGAACTTGGATATTGAGCTTCTAAATTTGGAGAAAGTTTTTTTGGTCTTTCACCTCGCAGCCCTTTATTTGGAGACAAATAAGCCGTGACGTTAGGGCTACTTCTAAAACTATATCTATCTATGACTTCTCCCCCCCCTATATCTGTCATAATCTAGCAAAAAATAGTTTTTGTAGGGATGGCAGGACTCTTGAACTGAAACTTCAAGGGTCTGTTTGGATGCCATTCAGAAAATTTGCAGTGTACTTTTTGTCCCCTTCTTGAAGAACACGAAGATTAAAAAATAAAATAAAATAAAAAATCACGCAGACCATAAGACAGAAAATCGCCTAGTGCTAGTATTAGGTGTCTAACCTTTGTAATTTTGGTCAAGGCTTTGTTAATCAATATTTTTTCTTTGAAGTTGTTGACCTTATATTAGCAAACATCCTAAAATTAGAAATATTGCAAGGTTCCAGAAAGAACAATCACTTGGCCTTCTGCTTGCATCACTGATGGTAAAAGAAATTTCTGAAGTTGATACATTGGTTTGGAATACATAATGAACCCTGTGAGATGTTTAAAATATAGAGGATGAAGAAGGATTTCTGTATATTGAATTCAATAATAATTCACGTACATAACAACCTATTTATAGCTAAATTAAATATACAACAGAAAATCTTGACAGATATATACAATCATTTTGCTAATCTTCTTCCATATTTCACTCAATTGATATCTTCCTTATCTGTCTCCAGAAATCTCTCATATCCATTACTGCAGGTGCATGATTTGCTGAATTAATCTTTAGCCTGATCTCTTTCCAGATATGTAGCATGTTTATCATGGCAGGTCCTTGATTCACTGATTCTCTTAATATTATCTTCTACACGCCCCCTCAATCTGAAGGGGAGTGAGCGGACATTAAGATTGATCAGAGCAGTTGGGAATTTTTGTGGAGAGAGGGGCTTTGTCAGAGGATCAGCTAGTTGGTCCTTGGTGGAGATGAACTGAACCTTGAGCTGTTTCCGTTGAACCTGGTCACGCACATAGTAAAAATCAAGTTCGATGTGCTTTGTGCGAGCATGAAACAGAGGATTGACAGTTAAGTATGTAGCTCCAATATTATCATACCATAGAACTGGAGGTGTAGGGTATGGCAGACCAATTTCTGAGAGTAGGGATTGTAACCAGGTGATTTCTGAAGCAATGTCAGCAAGGGATTTATATTCAGCTTCAGTGCTACTGCGAGCAACCGTAACTTGTTGGTTGCAGCGCCATGACACAAGATTTTGGCCAATGAAAATACAGGATGCACTGATTGAACGTCTATCATCCCTGTCCCCTGCCCAATCCGAATCTGAAAAGGCTTGAATGTTGGATGGAGGATGTTGCTACCCAAATTTTGACCTATTTATTTTTAGATTTCGGAAGAAAAAGAAAAAAATAGAAAAAAAGACAAAAATCCAAAAATATCTTGTTACAGGGGCAAAATTGAATAAATTGAGAATTTAACAATCAATGCAGGGTCAAATCGCACAAATTTGGAAATCAAAGACCAAATTGAAAAGGCGCGCAAGCCGAAGGCTGTGTTTGGAATTTTGCATATGAAAACTCTATAAATAGAGTTGTTAATCCACAAGAAAAAAGGGACCAAAAAAAAAGATACATCCAAAAAACCCAAGACTAAAAAAAAACCCTAGCATCTTTTTCTCCCAAAAGGGGTTGCAGCCGTCACGCCCGGGCTGCTGCAGCCCCACCATCTTATTTTTCTCACCTACAGACACTAGCCTTTCCCCATTGCCTTCAGCCCCTCTCCGACCATCCACCAACCATCCTCACTCTCCCGTTCACTCTCAAAATCCCTCTTCCCTTGCTGATTCAGCCATGCTTCCTTCGGCCAACCTGCTGCTACCTTTATTCAGCCACCGGCCGACCAGCCTTCACCCTCCACTTCCCGTCAAGACCTAAGCCTTCATTGTCACTGCCGGAGACATTCCCATAACCTCTGTTTCCCTCTCGTTAAACACCACAGTGAGCCCCCATGATCTACCCCCCCCCTTTCCTCACTCTCCTCTCTTCCTCCAACCGAACACAGCACCCCCACTTTGGGCAAAGCAGTCTACCGGCCATTTGAAGCTGAGAGAGAACAAATCGAAAAGGAACAAACCCGTAGAGAATAGACCCGAGAAGAATAGACCCGAGATTTGAAGAGAAAAAAATGAAATTGATTTGTGTGTTTTGTTGTGTGGTGGCTGTTTCTGTTTGCAGGTCATTATGAACACCCTTACCGGCAAAGCAGAAGAAGAAGAAGAAGAAGAAGGATGGACCGAGAGGAGAGAGGAACCCAGCTGCTTTAGTTGTGTTGGTTTTCTGTGTGTTTTTTTTTGTGTTGCAGGTCGCCGTTGAAGTCACCGCCGGCGAGAGGAGAAAGGGAAGAGGCAGATCTGTTGGCCTGTTCTACTGTTCACCGTGGTGGCGCAAGGGATCATGCGCCGCCAGTGACGGGGGCGCATGAGCAGACGCGCCACCACTGCCCCCAGACGCGTCACCACTGTCCAGAACTGTTCTCGAGTTCCCTTTTTGTAATTTTCTTTGTGTTTGTGTTTATTTTGAATTTGTTGTATTTTTTTTATTATTATTTGTGGAATGTAATGAGAAAAATGAAAAAAAAGATAATGTGTGTGTGAGTTGTATTTTATTTGTAAAATATAATGAAAAAGAAAGAAAAGAGAATGTGTGTGTGTGTGTTGTGTTTTATTTATTCAATGTTATCTTGTTTTGTTAAGAAAAAAAGGAATATAAAATGAAATAAAAAAAATGTGTTTTCTTTGCATACGGTCAATACACTAGCATATTTTTAAAATTATTTTTCTTTCAAAAAATGTATATTATCTTGGAGTTTGAAGAGAAAATCATTTTCTTACATTTTGAGATTTTACAACATGTTTGTAAAAATCCAAAGGGTATTGACCAATATTTGAAAAATATAAAAATATTATTTTTTGGGAATTTATTATTCACTTTCGGTATTTGGGTAAATAAATCTTAAGGGGTTAATATCCAAAATAGTCGGGGGGAATAGTATGCTATTATTCACTGTTCGGTGTTTGGATAAATAAATTCTAAGGGGTTAATATCTAAAATATTTGGCGGGAATGATAATAATCAATAAAATTCACATGATTATTCTAAGCGGTGTCCGATTTCTTTTTCAATCGAAACTTTTTTTTATGTGAATAAATATGACCTATTGAAGCATTCAAAATCACATCAAAATAGACAATGCAGCTTACCTCAGGTAAGGCGTATTAGGAGTGCTAATACCTTCCCTTTACGCAATCAGTCCTCTACCTTTGAATCTCTGAGTAGACTAGTACAAATCGGGTGTTCCTAGCGACCCTCAACAGCCAGGTGGCGACTCCTTCTCAACTCCATTGCGAGAGCCAGTATCCCTCCCGGGACGCTGCGAGGTGACGTGCGACAGAGGAGATGGACGAATGAAGAGACCAGTGGAGACTATGTGTTTGAGATACCGAAGGATGCGTTTGACTGCCTGCCAATGGGGTTCCAAGGGATTATGCATGAATTTGTTGACTCTGTGGATTGAAAAGGACAGATCAGGGCGAGTGAATGATAAATATTGCAAGCCCCCAACCACTTGTCGATAGAGAGTTGGAACAGAAAATTTTTGATCCTTCAGTTGCAGATAAGTGATAAGTCGTGGACATAGTGCTGGAACATGGCTTGGTTTTTTGCCATGTTAGTGCGTTTCAAGAGATCAGCAATATATTTCCTTTGAGTGAGATACAATCCATCTTGAGACCGAAGGACCTCCACCCCTAAAAAGAAACTTAAGCCACCTAGTTCTTTAATAGCAAAGTCAACATGTAAGTGTCGAAGAACCTGTTGGACTGCATTGTTGGAGCTACTCGTGATGATAATATCATCAACGTAGATAAGGATCAGTACTAGTGCTTCAGGTTTTCTTCAGATAAATAGAGAGGGATCAGCTTTGCTAGCAACAAAACCCAGGATTTGCAGTGCATCTGAGAGCTGTGAGAATCAAGCTCTTGGAGCTTGTTTTAAGCCGTAGATTGACTTATGAAGTTTGCAGAGATGATTTGGATATTAAGGATGTATGTATCCTGGAGGTTGAGCCATATACACTTCTTCATCTAATGCCCCATGTAGAAAGGCATTCTGAATGTCAATTTGTTTAATATGCCACTGATTAGACACTGCTAGTGATAACACAGTCCTAATGGTAGCATGCTTGACAACTGGGGTAAAGGTTTCATGGAAGTCAATTCCTTCTTGTTGATGAAAACCTTTGGCCACTAATCTGACCTTATACCTCTCTAATGAACCATCAGCCTTCCTTTTGAGTTTGTAGATCCAGCCAACTACATTGGCAGCAGGAGGAGGTGAAACCAAGGACCAAGTGTTATTTCGTAAGAGAGCATCGAATTCAGCATTCATGGTTGATCGCCATTGTGATGATTTAATGGCTTCACTGTAACAAGATGGTTCAGTAGTAGTAGCAAAAAGGGATGTAAGTAAGGCTTTTGGCAGAAGGTATCTTATAAAGGCATATGAAGAAATTTTGGGTTTGAAGATTTGATTTTGAGATCTGGTGGTCATTGCATGGGTCCTCATGTTGGCGGGTAGTGTTGTAGGATTAGGGACTGATGAAGAAGATGGTGCAAAAGGATTATTGGATGGAGACTGGATAGTGGCAACATAGTTAGTGGAGAAGGAATTCTCAATGGGACTGACAGGCTGTGCACGAGATGCATCAGCTGATGGATCATGTGATGCAGCAGTAGTAGCAACAGATGAAGAATGTGCTATTTGTCGGGGAGCTTCAACTGGGATTCCTGCAGAGTGAGATACTAAAGGCACAGAAATATTAGTAGAAGATGACGAGCAAGAATTTGACATATTACTAATACTGGCATTGCTTGGGATGGGAGGTGTAAAGGGCAAAGTAACATGATGAGAAGAATCAGTGTTAGAAGATGGTGGAGATGAAATTTTGTGATGGAAAGGGAACAAATTTTCGTCAAAAATTACATGATGAGAAATATAAACTCGGCTAGTTGTTAAATCCAAGCATTTGTAACCATGATGATTATTACTATAGCCAATAAAGATACATGATTTACTTCTAAAATCCAATTTATGTTTATTATAGGATCTGAGATTAGGCCAACATGCACATCCCAACACGCGAAAGAATGAAAAATCTGGGACTCTTTTATAAAGTTTTTCATATGGTGACAGCTTGTTGAGAATGGGTGTAGGGATTCGATTAATTAAGAAGGTTGTAGTAGTAAACGCATCTTCCCAATAAAGTTAAGTAAGTGGGAATGAGCTAATAAACTAAGACCGACTTCCACAATATGTCTGTGTTTGCATTCTACGGAACCATTTTGTTGGTGAGTATGAGGACATGCAAGACGATGAGCAATGCCATTGGCTTTGAAATAATTATGAAGGCGACGATATTCACCACCCCAATCAGATTGAATGGCCTTTATTTTATGGTAGAATTGCTTTTCCACATAGGTTTGAAATTGCCGAAATATATTTTCAACATCAGATTTGAGTTTCATTATAAATAACCATAGGAATTTAGAAAAATTGTCTAGAAAGCTGACATAATAACGAGCACCGGTAGTGGACGCTATAGATGTTGGACCCCAAACATCAGTAAAGATTAGATCTAATGGATGTTTTGAAACATAAGTTGAATTTTTAAAAGGTAAAGCATGACTCTTTGCTAGTTGGCAATCAGAACATACATTATGCATTGGAACTTTATCAACTGACAGCTTATTGGAGTTTAAGACACGTTTAACAATTGAAGAGGCAACATGACCAAGGCGATGATACCATTGATCAAAGGTGATGCGTACACTGGAGAATGCTTGAGGTGGAATTTTTGTGGATGTGAAATGATACAACCCATTATTGACATATCCGCGATGAAGGATGATCCCCGAGTATCCCTTCACAAGAAAATAGTGGCCATAAAATTCAAAGTAAACGTGATTGTCAATACAAAATTTTTGGACAGATAGCAAGTTTTTATGAATCTGAGGTACTAAAAGAACATGATTTAAGACAAATGAATGAGAAGGAGTTTGAAGAAGAGAATTGCCAGTTTTAGTAATATCCAAACCTTGATCATTGCCAACTTGTACTTGATCTGAGCCATTATAATCGTCATTCTTGATGTTTAAATTGGCCATATCATGGGTAATATGGTGTGTAGCCCATATATCAGCATGCCAATTATTGTCCCAGTCATGTGTTGCGAGGAATGCTTGTTTATTTGGGGAAAAAGATGACTGTTGATAGGTAAGATCAAACCTATGATAGCACTTACGGGCAGAGTGTCCATTTTTCCCACAGACCTGACACACAATGGAAGATGAATTATGTGTGTCATATTTATTGTTTGAGAAGTTACCTCCACCACGATAGGTGTTAGAACGGCCTCTACCCCGAGAGCCATATCTGTTTTTGGTGAAGTGTGGTCGTTGTTGCTGAGCAATATTTGCTTCAATAAAGGTTGCAGGAGTTGAAAGTTGGTGGCGATTAAAACGGGACTCTGTGACAATTAGAAGGGAGAAGACCTCCTCAAGAGAAATAGGATCATTACGAGTATAGATAGAAGAAACCAAACCATCATATTCGTGCCCCAATCCAGCAAGAACATAGGAGATAATTTCATCACATCGGAGGGGTTGTCCAACCATAGCAAGTTCATCACTTAATCTTTTTATGAACAAGAAATAGTCATTGGCAGATTGACTAGTTTTCTTTGCATTGTCAAGTTGTGCTCGAATTTGGATTGTACGAGCTCGAGATTTTGATGAGAAGTTTGTCTCAAGTGCTTGCCACACTTGATGTGAAGTATCATAGGAGATCACTTGAGCCAGTACACATTCAGTCATAGAAGACATGAGTGTGCTAAGAATTAAACTATCCTATCGCAACCAGTGGAAATGTGCAGGATTTGAAAGTTGGGTGATTGCACCTGTATCAGGGTGTTGTGTAGAAATCAGTTTTGGAGGAGTGATTATGGTTCCATCAAGATAACCATACAAATCCTGCCCATAGAAATAATGCACCAGTTGTGTTTTCCAGAGGGGATAATTGTCTTGAGTTAGCTTAAGGGATACAATATTGGAGATTGGTGTTATGGTTGACATTTGGGAAGGGTTAAGGGTGGTGGGCGAAGAAGACGAGGAAGAAGATGAGGAAGAAGAAGATATATTTAGACGTTAGTCTTTTGTGGCTCTGATACCATGTGAGATGTTTAAAATACAGAGGATGAAGAAGGATTTCTGTATATTGAATTCAATAATAATTCATGTACATAACAACCTATTTATAGCTAAATATACAACAGAAAATCTTGACAAATATATACAATGATTTTGCTAATCTTCTTCCATATTTCACTCAATTGATATCTTCCTTATATGTCTCTAGAAATCTCTCATATCCATTACTGCAGGTGCATGATTAGCTGAATTAATCTTCAGCCTGATCTCTTTCCAGATATGTAGCATGTTTATTATGGCAGGTCCTTGATTCACTGATTCTCTCAATATTATCTTCTACAAACCCAATCATGAATTTCTTTTTTAAACCATGTTATTTTTGTAAAAAAAGATTCAGTTTTATTTTAAGTTAGTCACTTTATTTTCTCCGGAGGATGACTCTAGTTTCAATAGTGATTGTGAATGTTGTCGCGATGACCTTTTTTCGCATTTCACGCCCCGCCATACACTCTGGAGGGGAGATGGCATGTGGTAAAAATGAGGTATTTTATAGTCGTAAATTACAATTATAATTCTCATGAGTCGCCACCTAAAAAACCTAATGGTTCGCGAGAGTCTGGGTAAGGGGACTTGTTGTGTAAGGAGAAGATGCATCACCCCCGTGTACTCTGCCTAAGACAAACTACATTGTTATTTGATTGTTTTTTCTAAGTCAGTTTTTTTATTCGTTAATCTTTTCTAAGGATCGAAGTAGATCTCCCTTTGTGAGAGTCTCTACTTCACTGGGAGTCGAAAACCTAATCATTCTAAAGTTAGGAAATTTTCACACTGCATAAAAAAAAAACTTCTTTTTTTTAACTATCCGTGAGTGTACATTATAATATAATTTTACACCTCGATAGCTAAAACAAAATAATATTTTTTTTGATATTTTAGCCAAATTCCAATGGATAATCATAAATTGATTACGATATCCAATTTTCGTTCAAAACATGTGAAAGATGCTATATTTGTTCTTACAAAAATTATGCTTGGAAAAACCTTGGAATTTAGTCGTATGCACGAAAATAACACATTTTTTTGTATGTTTTTTTAAATTTTTTATTTTTTTAAGAAAAATAATAATAATTCAGGCGAGGCCTAGACAATTAAATGAGTCGGCCGTCCAAGTTGGGCCAGAAGGCCCCAACTCTGTTGGGCTTGGGCTAGACATGGCCCACCTAGCAAGGCTAGGCTGAGAACAGTCCAACCCAAGACCAATGAAAAAAATGTGTGTGGAAAGTGAATTAATTCACTACACTATTCACGTATTGCATGATCAGTATAGAGTGAATAAATTCACTCTTACATTGTTCATGTATTACGTGAACAATAGAAGAGGGTCGATCGATGGTGATGAGAGGCTCACCTGCCAATGCTGCCGGGTAGAGGAGGCCGAGGTAGTTCTTCCTGTGGTGGTGACGTCGTAAATGGTGGCATGTGATGGCCGGGAGGAGTGTCAAAAGTTTTATGGCCTGTGTTGGAACAAACTGTCATTACCTCACAGACGTTGAGGGTGGAGATCAGGTGGTGGTCGGCGACAAAAAAACTCACCCAATGTCGAGGGGGTTGGCCTGTGCTAAAGGTTTGTTGCTGCATCGCCAAAGGAGAAACTGAACTAGGCCGATGCAACATTGGAGAGGTTGCCGGAGAAGATGGAGAGAGTTATCGGTGTTGGTACTATAGCGGAGAGAGAGAGAGAGAGAGAGAGAGCTGATGATGGGTGGTCCTGCCAGCAAGAGGAAGAGAAAAAGTGGTGACTAGTGCAATTTGCTTTACATTGTGATATTGTCTTCCACATTGTGTTCGTTGTGTTTTTTCGTTCGTGTTTTCTCCCCTAGTTTTTCAATATTATTTCTTGCTCCTCCCCCTCTTTTCTATAAAAAAAATTATCCCTTTTTTATAGACTAAATGTCCATGTTGCAAGCAAGAAAGTGATTTCCAAGAATGGTGTGTTGTGTAGTACATGTGTAGGGAGTGAGTTGCATGACATGGCTGCCAGCAAGGCACACGCATCCCTGCGGTAATGCCTCGACAAATTTTTTTTATCATTAAAATTAAAAAATATTGAAACAAAAAGGATTTTTTCTACGGGAAAACTAGGAAGAACGATGTTTTTTTTCTCAATTTTGAATTCTGATTTCACCCGAAAAAGTTTTTTGTCCGAAAATTCCAATCTTCTCAATTTAACCCAAATTAGGCTTCTAAACTTAATTTTCACCAATTAAGCCCTTAATAAAATTAGTCCTTCAGCTGGGCCCTAAATTATTTCCTAAACATAATTACAATTTAAATTAGTTGGTGATTAAATCAAATTGACCCGTAAAAATATAATTATGTCCTTTCACTTAATTTTTACGCAGATTTATCCAATAATAAATTATTTTAGCCTTGAATCTGTATTTTCTTTCATTTTTGGGCACAAAAAAGTACAATCGGGCTCTCAAAAAATTCCAAAATTTTCACCTTGATTTTTCTGTCGACGCCAACCCCTTTTGTTTTATTTTTTTTTTTTTTTTTATCTTGGATAGATTTAGAGAAATAACAAAAAATTGGATTATGACAGATGTTATAGAGGTGAGGAGGTAAAGGTAGTGGTCATGGAGGATTAGCAATAGTAGTAAAGGAGGTGATGACGAAGGAATGACGAGATGATAATAATGATGACGATATCGATGATGATTGAAGCTGTTAGATAATATTGTAAATCAATAGTTTGTAAGAGGTTTTATATAATGCAAGTTGAAATATTTTCAACTGTAGATTGTAAATCAATAGTTGTTAGATAATATTGCATTTTTTTTATATATAACCGGACTGTCCCTTTTTTTTTTTGATAATCTGGGTGTCCGAGCCAGCTTACACGTACCACGACTAATCTCTGGACCCATTTTTTTTATGTTTTTTTCCCCACTTATACATTTTTTTTTGTTTTTTTATAACCAGGATGTCCGGGTCAGCTTACGCGCACCATAATTTTTTTCCCCATGTATATATATTTTTTTATTTTGATAATCGAGGTGTCCGGGCTTAAGAGTACCACTATTAATCCCTGGACCGACTTTTTTTTTCTTGTTTTTTTTTCCACTTATACATTTTTTTTGATAATCGGGGTGTTTAGGCCAGCTTTTGCGCATCACGACTAATCACTAGACCCACATTTTTTTTTTAATTGCTACAGCGCTTTCCCGCTTCTGCTTTTTTCTTTTTCTTTTTTTGATAACCGGGGTATCCGGGCCAATTTATGCACACCACGACTAATCCCCAGACCCACATTTTTTTTCTGTTTTTTTGCCCCACTTATACATGTTTTTTGGTTTTTTTCCCTTGCACTTTTTTTTTATAACCGAGCTGTCCTTTTTTTTTAATAACCAGGGTATCCGGGTCAGCTTATCCTCTAATAAGACAAAAATCAATAGTTAAATCAGGAACTATTAAGGATATTGCACATGTTTTTTATAATATACAAATACAAAATAATCTTTGTATATATGCATAAGAGAGAGTTTCACTCTCATTTTACATAACTAAAGCTAAACTTACAATATTTTTTAACGCAAGCTGCATTTAATTCAAATAAAAATAAAAAATAAAAATCTAAACTAAGAGCAGAGGTGTATAAATACAAATAAAAAATAAAAATTATCTCAGAAGAACCGAAAAAATCAAGGGATCAAAGCTAAACCAAAAAATAAAAACTAAAATAAAAAATAAAAAATAAAAAATTATATATATATATATATATATATATATATATTAAAACTAGATAAAAATAATTTTAATTCCAGTGGCATGCAGGGCTTATTGCTCGTTACTTCTAAAAGAAAAGAAGCAAGACTAAGGAAAGCAACGAAAGTAGCAGTGGTTGATCCCATTTTAGTAGCTGTAAAGAAGTTCATTCATCCATTTTGATTACAAAGTCGGCCGGTAATCGACTGATATCCATGTTACCGCTATTAGAAAGAGAATAAAGAACAAAAAACGTGCTCAAGAGAAGAAAAAAAACGTGTTGCATATGTGCATTATCATGACAATAATTCTCCTAGATCACGAGGTCCAGAATGCTGTAAGAGGACATGAAATTCTTTCTTTCTATACATGGTTTTTTCTTTGATATTAGGGATAAGAATTATATTTCATTAATTTTTATCCCTAATAATTAAGATTAAAAGTAAGAGGTAATCTAAACTCTATAATTATTCAAGTGAATAATATTTATTATCTCTAATAATATTTTATATATTAATCCATTTTTAGGCTTTTTATTCTTTTATTAAAAGTGAATAATATTTGTTTTTTCCACTAATAGTTTTTTAGAAAATTTAGGACAAAAACCTATGAAGTTTTCGGGTTGAATTATCTTTTTATTTTATTATATGATAAAACATGTGAAAATCAATTTACAATCAATAAAATATTCAAGGAAAAACTAAATAAAAATTCATCATTAAAAGATAAAGTAAAAAAAAAGCCAAAAAAAAAAAACCCAAATCACTTATAGTTCATTATTATATTTCAGTAAATTTTAGGAGTAAGAATTAAGATTAAAAGTAAGAGGTAATCTAAACTCTATAATTAAAAAGAAAAAAAAAGAAAGAAAAAAAACCCTATATGAAGCATCAGCTTTAGGGTTATGGACAAAGTGTTTGCTTGAAAATATTCCATTTTATGGACAAGAGATGTTTGTGCTAGCACAATTAGATAGATCCATGGATCTTATTACTGCTAAGCACACAGCCCCCACTATCCAAAGCTCTTAAAAATGAAAAGAGAGCCCAGCCAGCCTGGCCCGCTCCTCTAACCAGGTGAGCTAATGGACAAATTAAGATGTTTTGAAGTTCTTAGAAATTATTTCAACTTGGTTGTTTTGTTCATTGCTCGATTTCTGGTGAAGAATTTTCCGCCGTAAGCAAACACGACTTTTATTGAAACAATGACTGAAGAACAGCTAACAATGGTTTATTCAAGATGATCATGCGGCCTGATCGACATGAACATGGCGGCGTACTGCAGCAGCCGCCGCTCACTGCCTCCACTTTCTGTTACAGGAATCACCGGTCCCCTGGTCCTCATTCTGTAACGCCGCCAAGCGAATTGTATATTGACTGCAGCCCATGTTCTCCAGTTCGAGGAGTAATATCTTGCGGTTCTCTTGAGTCTTTCATTGGCAAATTTGTAGCGGAAGTGATCTGTGATGTACCGGAGATCGTTTGCCTCGAGACCAAATGCTTCTGTCGATTCGATACAGGCAAAGGTTGCGGAGGAGGCCGGGAGGCGGTCGATGAATGGACGGCGGAGACACCATGAGAGCAGCTCGTCACCCAGGAAGCCTCCTGGTTCAAGCACACTGGTTGCCACCATGCCCTTGCTAAGACTCTGGCTACTCTTTATACGCCCACGAACAATGAACACCATCCTCTGCACTGGGTCTCCTTCTCTAATTATCTGTATCACCATGGAATCACAGAAAGAGATGAACTGGTTTGCAGTATATACGTACGTTAGTAAAATGATTTATAAATATAGTTTAAGTCTTACCTTCTCATCTTTAGAGAAAACAAGGGGCTTAACCCGATCACAGATGTTGTCCAGAATAAGATCATCCAAGTTGTGGAACAAGGGCACCTGAAAAATATTTTGAAAACAAATTACAGTCACCTCCGAAAAACTTCGAAGATGTCATTTCAAAGTGGTTATTTCTATACCTTCTTGATAAGATCTAGGCAAAGATGGCGCTTGATATCTCTCCGGAGCCCTTCAGGTAAGTCTTTGATGAGTTCCATCCCATCTTCACCTCCCATGGTTGCCCATTTCTGCCGTTCATAATGGCGAACTCTCTGTCTCAAACGAGATGGCAACTGTCTCCTCCTCATCCACCATTCCATATCTCTGCATCTCAGCTGCATTTTTCTCTTCTTCGCCATGACCGCGTGCAGGAACACCTTTCGTTGAAATCATAATCTCTCATCATTGAACAGGTTATTGATGATCAAAAGGTTCGGAGAATTAAGAGTTTGTCAATCAGCTCACCTGGATGTTCCCAATCAGTAAAGTGAAGAGCATTAAACCACTTAGAACAATACAAATGCTGAAGATTACTTCAAGCCAGTGACTTGTTGGTTCAAGATCATTGCCAAAAGTGCTGCACATACAGGCACAACATATTAGGATTTCCAAGAATTTCGACGACCAAACAAGTTCAGGACTCACGATTCATCACCCAATCTGTTCTTAAACTAAAGAATGACTGCTGCAAAACCTCAGCAAATATCTAAAATCATACAAACTGGATCCAAGAGACGCGAAGTATATATCAAAAATGGTGAAACTAATGGTTATATGATCATTTACCTGAGGGTCATTAAACCCCAGAAAATGGGGTAAAGAATTTTCACAGACAAGGAGTTGCTAGAAATGACAGGAAGAGCCCACTTGTAAATCCCATAATTGAAAGCTCCATTAACATCCAAGCACATTGGCTTTCTAACAGTACGGGTTGTGTTACCAAAAGCATGGGTTTCCAACTGTGCCTGCTCCTGACAGGAACTGATAGCAAACCTCCTCTGAGCAAGCCAAAGTGAGATCACAATTAGGCCTACTCTCACAGCTCTGCCTGAGGCATGAAGCCACGCGTTGTATCGCGAGCACATACCAGCATCCACCAGCAACCTGCAAAAGTAAAGAAAAGGGGCATCAAACATAAATCTTATCGCACTCCCACCATTGATTTGATGTGTGCAAAAAGTTATTTCAATATTGTTTATATTATTCTTTGACATATCCTCTTAAATGAAAGTTTTTAGACTTGAAACTTGTATAAACTCACATTACCTTATACTTGAAAATAATAAAATTCAAATTCGTAATCGTTGAATCAATAAGATTATGATATATAGTTAAGTAATCATCTCATTTCTCATCTAGCATGACATTAGCACACAAATACTAGTAGCTTACATGAGAGGCAATGAAGTAGGCGATGAGATTCAGGCCGAAGCCCCACCAAATGGTGCCGAAGATGTAGCCTGTGACCTTTTGCATTCTTTTCATCAAGCATATGCAATGGTAGACCTTGGGGAGGAACTGGAACAAGAAGATTAGCAAAAGTACTGTCATTATGAGCTTAATCTGCTCTTCTCTGATTAATTTGGGCACAACCAACCAGAATACAGCCTGCAAAATAAAGAATTAGTAAACACTATATGCTATAATCATTTACGGGTGAACTTTGATATAATCAAGAAACAAAACAGCACTTGCATGACCTAATTATTGCTGATTTGCCATGAAACAAGATCAAAATACAGTACTGTGACAATGGTTCAACTGTCAAATCAATAACTTTTATCAAGATAAAGATAAATGTAAGCCACTTAATTTCCTAGTTCCATCAATCCAAAGCTCATCATCACCCACTAAACAAACAGCTATAGATCATTCAGGAGCTATTTTATTTTTAAGTTCTCATGGAAAAAATACTTACAAATGTTAAGGAACCATCTCATATAAAAACTTAAGCTTATAGATGAGACTCCATAATATGATTTATATTATTCTCTATCAGCAATTTCATAGAAAAGCATGAGCATAAAGGTAAAAACTTGGGAGTTTATGTTGAACTCCATATGTACAGCTCGCCTTCTACCTTATGCTTGCAGGTACAGTAGTACACAACCCAAGCCCTTAACGCTAGCTCATCAAGAGGGTGACTTTTTTGTCCATTATTGTTTGCCCGTGGTCCCATGGTTTCCATGATTGTTTTGACCGTTTTATGTTATTTTTTTAAGTGTTTTTAATTTTAAAATATATTAAAATAATATTAAAAATATTTTTAAAACACAATAAAAAACACCTTAAAAATGCATAGCGCTTTCTAGATTTCATTTATCGGTTAAACTCGACCATCAACACTGAACTTACGTGAAACATGAGTTAACTCTATAAATTTTTGCCTCCCTCAAGCCCTAATTAAGGTCGCTTTCCTCCTCTACTTATTTCGTCTCTCTCTCTCTCTCTCTCTCCCCTGCAAACTTTTTACTGTTTTTTTTTCTCTTAATAATATATACAGTACAAATATATACGTGACTGAAATATTGGCCATACTTTTGAAGTACGTAGATCTATCCCACAACTAGCTAGAAGGCCAAAAGTACCACAGCTTCATTGACATCAGCACTCCAAAATATGCCCCATCCCTTTATATCCTCCCAAATCCACCATGGGAATAGAGTTTAGCTAATCATTTATATATAGTAACACGTACTTCACATTTTAAATCACATAATAAGTATTAATTTTTTAGCTAATCATTTATATATAGTTACTAATTATGCCATTTGATTAGCAGAAAGAAACTCTTGAAATGTTTGAAAATAATGACTTCGAAATCTTCAGTCCTAAAATTACACAGACTGCATGGCCCAAAAAGATACCAAGCAAAGCAGGCAACCGGACCAAACCTTAGACCCCAAAAAGATGAAAGAAAATAGAAACATAATTTTGAACCAGAAACGCACAATGATAATCATGCATGAATTATCAGCCAGCACAGTACTCTATGTCATTTAGTAAGAGTCCATCCATCTGGAATCACTGTCACTTTATATTATGACGTGAATTAAAACAAGAAATTGGTTAGAAAATCAATTAAGGACTTGTTTGGGATTACGGTTGCGGTAACTTTTGAAAGTGTTTTTTCGTATCGAAATGTATCAGAATGAATCATTTTTGATATCAGCACATCAAAATGATCTAAAAATACCAAAATATATTCATTTCAAAATGCAAATAAAAAAAAAATCAAATTTCGGCCAAAAAAACAGCCAAAAAGGCACTAAAGCCAGCCAAGAAGGAGTTTCTGACCTGAGGAACGGGAAGAATGACGAAAACATCGAACCAGAAGCCTTTGAGAGACCTCACGTAATGAGATGCGATGGCACGTGTGTCCCACACCAGTTTCCCGCAGCCCACAACAAGAGACTCTCTTGACACATAAGCCAGCCTGAACTGTAACCACAGATGGCACAAGTGTATGGCATCCACACTCGTGCGAAGGACGGTCACGATGGCGGCCAGTCCACCGTCCATGTACAGGCAAGGGGCCCCATTTCTCCCTATCGACAAAGCGTAGAAGAACAGAGGATCAACTGCCAAAGCCATGCCACGTGCTAGCAGGAAAGCCCGGTTCCATTTCTGTACGCGCTTGGTACGTGGATCGAGAACGGTTCCTATCGGACCGGCCGGCCGGCGTGACTGGCCTCGGCTGGCGGTGCTCTTTCTTGAACCGAGCCGGTTCTTGATGGGGACTAATGATGAGCCGGCGGAGGCCTCCCATTCCGGCTGGTGGGCCTGGTCACAGCTCGTGGAGTGAAAGACAGGAACACCTACTTGTGTGCAAGCATAACATTCTATGGAGTTGGAGATTGGATTGCTGTCGTCAATGTTAAGGTTGCTGTTGTCACTATTGTCACCATTCTCTCCTTGGCTGTTCTTGTGACAAAGTGCTCCAATCCACCTGCGGAACCATACAAATGAAAACAACGTTAATCATGTTGCCATTCAAATGAAGAGAAGAAAAGGTATATATGCGTGCATGCATGCGTTTAATTTGAAAAGGAGGAGGAAGATACACACCTTGGAAGGGAGAAGTGGAAGCTGGGCTGGGAAGGCATGATCGGAAGATCGGAACCATGGGAAGACAGAGGTAGACGGTGGAGAATCAAAAGAGTAAAAGAGGAGAAAGCAATATTTATAGAGAGAGAGAGAGAGAGAGAGAGAGAGAGAGGCTACTGGTAGAGATGATATGAGAAGGGAGGGATGAGATTTTGGGTGGATTATAGTAGACGGATCTGTCACGTAGCTCGTGATGAAGAGGCAAAGAGGAAGATGGATTGATCAAGAGCCACACCACTCGCATACGGAAATAACGTGTGGTGGTCGGCTTTGTTGTGTCCATGATGAACCAAGGGTCCACCAGGGGTCAAGACCACCAGAATAAATGAGTGAGACGTAGCCCCTCCCATGGTACGTACAGCCAGATTGGACCACACCCCAGCTGCTGGCTAGCTCTTCCATTACAACATACACAGACAAATCAATAACGTTGGGAGGTTTTGGTCCTGTCATCTCATCGATCTCTTGAGATCCCGAGCTGCCCACTTGGATGGAATTTTCTTTTTCTTTTCTTCTTTTCTAATAATGTCATCGATCGGACACATAGACTAGTTATGCAGATGCATGCTGGACACATGTAGTTATGTTTGCTTGATTTTATTCTAGTTTGATTTTCCCAATGTATATATTGTCAACAATTGAACCAGGGGTTTGTGTTGGTAAGGCAGAGTGATCATTGAAGTTTATATATTAAATTAACTAGTATTGTAGTGATATTTTGTTCTTGAAATTTAAACATTAGCGTATTAACTAGGTGAGGATGATAATAATTATTTATATTTAAATAGAGCAAGAAAAAATAAAATCAATGGTGAACACACAAAACTTGTTTTTTTCTTTTTTGGATTCGTGGAAATCTCACTATCCGGAAAACGTACTTTGTAGGCCTAAGTAGTGAGTAAAACTCCGGCTGTCCCAGGCTCTTACAGGACAGGAGTGACTCGCGTCACTAGGGCGCTAGGTTGACTCGAACCCCGCTCTTGAAACATCAAGAGCGAGGTCGTTGCCGCCACGCTACTTCGGGGACGAACACACAAAACTTGAAAAATCCTTATTGACAACGAGCAATCGTAACCGATCAAGGCAAAATGATCAACTGCAAAAGATTTTATTGGAGTGGGAGACCTTGAGGCAATAAAACAACCTTTTCACTGGTTCTTTATGTTTTCATTGAAACATATCAATAATTAAAAAAAACATATAAAGAAACATATCAAGGCATAATATTTGTCATAGAGCTTTAGAAAGAGAGATCATTTGAAATTGTTGTGTTAAAAAATCTAAAGTGGTTAACAAACCTAGTATTAAATAACAAATACCAAGATGGTCAATGATAAGAATGAATGATCTTATGATATCAAAAGAGTTAACAAAAGCTTTTACCAACCAATACATAAAGGACAAATCAAGCTTCTATACAACCATAAAATCTCTATTGTTGATTAAATCAAAGGAAAAATAAATTACAAATAACATGACTCATAAAGATATGAGAATATAAATTATCTTATCTTAGAAATCAAATCTAAAAGGTAATATAATTCTATGTTTTTACTTTAAAATAAAATAAAAGGTGAGAATGGATAATGATCTATTCCCAAATACAACCCTTATAATAAAAAATATGTCTTTTAAAATTTGTTATAAACACATTGAATTGAGGTGTGATTTCCTAGAACACTATCTTTTAAGGCGTGTATCACTAAAACTTCCTTGACATTTGTTTGATCTGATTTACAAATAATTATCATTAGTGAAATGATAGAGATAATTTATTTCATATACTAGCGAATAATCAGAAGCTTAAGCTGTTAACCCTAAATCAATCTTAAGTTTTTAAAATCCAAAAAGTTCATTAGTTGTTTAACTAATATACTTTAAGAACTTTGGGAGTCCACTATTCATTAGTCTTATTAACATTTTTATTTTTTTATTTTTTTCCTAATTGTTTGAATTGAATTAATTTTCTAATCTAAATTTATGAGGTCAAGTTAGAAATTATGATGAAAAACAAATTCGAAAGAGAGGATCACAATGTACAACACAAAGAAAACAATTAATCAATCTCAAATTCATGGAAAAAAATGCTTTTTTGTCAACTTATTTTTCTTCTATATTAAATTCATCTATTTAGTTTTTCTAATTTTAATTCTAATATATTTTTTTTCATTCCATTCGTTTTAAAGAGAATAGATAGACATTATTACAAAAATGAAGAATAAAAGAGAAAGTCATTACTTTACCATATTTTAGCAATAAAGAAAACCAATTTTTGTATTAATAGTTTTCATTTGATGAGAGAAGTTCTTGTGGTGGAAAGAGTGGATAAGAGTCAAGAGAAATTTGTTTTCAAGTTTGGTTGTGTTTTTGAAAAAAAAATTCAAGGAGTTTTGAGTTGAAAGATTGGTTTATTAGTTAAAAATAAGTTTTTTTTGGTACAAATCCCCATGTCCTATTCTCAACTATCTCTTTAATGGTAAAAAAAACTTATGAAGTACAACATATATCATTTGCATTTTTATTAATATTTCTTTTTAAAAAAAAGATGATATGTTGTTCACCCTTTTTAGTTAAAAAAGAAGAAGGTTAAGCATGTAGGTTTGACATTGTACGCCCATGTGAGCTGCCTTTTTTTTTAAATGGGTCAAAATGCTAAACCATCATGCCTAGGCTTATGGATTTTTTTTTATTAATTTATAGAAATATATTAAAAATATATTCCTTAAGAATAAGATTATAGTGCTTGTATTTTTTTTTTATAAAACTATCAAACATTGTTTTATTTTATTTATTTTCTTTTATTGCTTATAGATTTTCCATGAAAAGATTTTTACTATTGAATGATCACTTAAAAAAACCTAAGAAAAATTATACTATAATGTAAAAACATTATACTATACTATTATTATATTTATTTAATACATCTATAACATAATAATGAAAACTTTTTTTTTAATTAAGATTCTCTTTTATAGTTCTAATAATGTGTTTCTTGAAAAATTAAACATTATGATAATTAAATTTCCAAGGAATCTTTATTAAAGGAATGAGGAAGTTCTTTTTAAGGAGATGCTTTTATTAATCTATATTTAAAACTTTTCAAAGTCTTTTGGATATTTATCCTAAGTCACATTACACTAAGCCCCATGTCAAAGTTTTCATAACATAAGAAAAATGTTCAAGCTACACAACATTTTTAAATAAATAAAAATAAGATTAAATAATTTAATAATATGATTAAAAAAATAATGCTTCAATAGTAAATAAAGCAATAAAAAAACAACAATTAACTATAGAAAAATTAGTTGTCAATATTACCAGAGGAGAATAAAGAATATCACATTGAAGACTTAGTGTCACCCCGCTATCAATTCCACCCTGATATGAGAAAAGCTCACCAAGATGATTCTACAATTATCATGAAAGGTCACATGATGACACCAAAAGAGACTACACATATTGTGAGTGCAAAGCGCTAAAACACAAACCAAATAAAATATCATTAAGTGAACAAGTTATGTTTATATTTATTTAATTAATCTATTTAATTCAAAAATAAATTATTTTAAAAAAGATTAAATTAAACAAAGAACGATAAATAATAAGACTCGAGATAAACCAAGTTATTTTCAAAATAAGTGAAAATCAAGCAGACATGAAAATCATGAGATTCAAAAAAGTAAAGGAAAATCAAGCAGACATGGGCGAATCTCCGAAACCTAAGTTAATCTTTCAAACTCATAACCAATGAAATCCTTTACCCTTCCAATCAAGAACCTCAGTTTTCAACCAATAAAATTTTGAAGGATGAAATTGGATTTTGTTTTTAATTTATAAAGCAAAAAGATCAAAAGAATGATGATTAGATTCAATAAAAAAAACTAAAGGAGGATTAAATCATAAAAAAATTCTAAAATCATCTAAAAACAAATAACAATAAAAATAATAAAGACAAAATCTAACATTTTAAAAGATTAGAAGATGATGGACCAAATCTGAAAGTAAAATAAATTAAAGGTTTCATTTTAAAATCTGCAGGGGCTAAGTGTGAAAATTTAGGAGGATAAAGAAAAAGAATGAAAGAAAAAAAAAGATCATTGATGCTAAATCCGAGAAGTATTGACCACATGCACAACCTAAGGATAAAAAAGTAATCATGAACATTCAAATGTCACCCCTGAAACTAGTGTTTGGTATCATGGTGAATCCACATGAAGTGCTTGGAAAGCGCAACTATGATTCATGTGCTAACACGTGCAACACAAACTATTTTTTTAGTAATATTTTTTTTATTAAATTATGAATTCACCCTTAAACTAGATTGAAAAGATAAAAACACCACCTCACCCAAGCTTTCTTTTAAGATTTTTAAGAACAATTTAATCATTTGACCTTGCTTTAAAAAGCAAAATTTTCTTTCCCTTATGGATAACTCAATTGTTTCATTATATTTTTGAAATTTTAAGTGATTTATTATTTTCTTATCAATTTGATAATAATCAATTAATACTTAAAAGAATGTTTTATTCAATTTGAGTATTTTATTTCTATACACTTTTATTCAATTTCAAACCTCCTCCTCGTCACAGGGCTTCTGAAAAGGTGTTTTTTTTTAACGAATCTCTAGCCACACCATAAGAAAATAAGAAATAATAATCTCACTTGCTGTGAAGAACGCTGGAAGTTGTCATTTAATTAACTTTTATTAGAAAGTTTGTAATAAAAAAAACCCTGTCGTAGTACAATGTTAAGCAACAAAAAACGAGAAAAAAAATAAAGAAAAAGAAATGTATAAGAGAGGGAAGAAAAGAAAGAAACATGAGCGAGGATTATTGAAAAACAAGAAGAAGAAAACTATCGAGTTGAACGATTGAGTTGTCTCTTCTGCATCATTATGATGTAACGATTGAGTGTATATATATATATATATATATATATATAAAATCATAATTTGAGTTTTATAATATGATAATCATGCAACATGAAGAAACTTGGGACACATGGCTGAGAATTTATAGTTAAGAAAAACAATTGGTTTGCTGATAGCAAGACACTGACCCTGACCGAAATAAAGAAAAATGGATATTAATTTAGCAAATGGTTTGTTGATAGCAAGACACTGACCTGAACGAATAAAGAAATATGGCAAATGTACACATTAATTCAGAAATTGTTAGTAAAAATAAATAAATTTAGAAGCTGACATGTTTATCTTTACTATGCAACCTAATGTTTTCTTTTCATTAAACTAGTTTTTCTCAATATATAAACACGAATAATTCCATGATTAAATATCTTAGTGAACTACTATGGTTTTAATTTGTTCGTAGATCAACATAAGTTATTGCTCATGTGAACATTATTTGATTATGGATTAATGTAATTTCAATTAAACATTATATTATATTATATTATTTACATCGACTAAATAATTGAATACTTATAATTACATCGTGTCTAATATAAACAAAAATATTCTTGTGTGAACTAATTATTAATCTATAAAACCTAACCTAATCCTACTAACCTAATCCTACTCTTTCTTTCTTAGTTTAGGGCTTAGGGCTGCTTCATTCATCTATAAGAAATTATTATTAACATTAATTATCCTTTATCTAGAAAGCTTAAAAGTAAATGACCCAGTTTCCTTTTCTTTTCTTTAAAGAGAGAGTTACATTTCAACTATAAATTATGTATTGGACATATCTATACATACAAGTGTTTGTTTTATTTTTTTATTAATATGAATGTTTGAATTATCTTATACGTATCTCAATTAATTTTATGAATTCTAAAATTAATAATCAATAAAAAACTCAAATTTAAAATATTTTGAAATTTAAAATAGTAGATGTTGGGTTGCGTTGGCTTTTGGTGAAACTTGATGGTGTCTACGTGTCTCAAATTCAGTTCCATTTTCCTTTTTCAGTGTCGTCCCATTGCAGTCAAAACGGAGGGGTTTGATTCGATTACCAAAAGTTGAAAGGAACGCTTCAAAATTGAAAGGCCAACGGTAAGACTTGAAGGCCAAGCAAGAAAGCTTAGATATATATACACTGGCATAGATATAAAATATTGAATAAATTATTTTTACTCATTTTGATAAATATGAGAAAATAGATATCTAGAAATAACGGTTAATACATAGTATTTTATTAAATTTATTAAAAGATAATTCAATTCCAAAAATAAAAAGAAAAGGATATTATTAAGCAATATTTAACAAAAAACCATGGTATGCACAGGCTCGAGATGTCATGCCTACGCACTTGATGTTTTTTTTTAATGAATACATGACACGTTGTTTATTATATTTTTTTCAGAATCCAATTATTTTTACAGTTAAAAAATCAAGGCTTGAAAACACTAATATATATATATATAGTCTAAAAATAGTTAAATCTTGAAAACACTACAAAAAACATCATAGAAAGTTTAAAAACTCTATTTCCAGTCCCAAAAGATCTTGTAACCCTAGAGAAAAACTTTTCTTGGAGCGGATATGTTAGGTTGAAAAAAGCACAAAGAAAAAAAAGAAGAGGAAAAGAGTTGACTTACTTTTATCTGTTTATCTCTCACAATTTAATTAGATTCTGATGAAGATATATAATTTGACTAGACAAAGAAATCAGAAGGCAAGCAGGCGACAAATGGAGTTACTGCTGACAAGAAATAAAGAATTCACTAATCACATATCTTCAATGCTTTGCGTAAATGTTGCCTATGCTTTCTCTAAGGAATTTCATTACAAAACAAGGACACATTCAACTACATGTTTCATCAAAGCTAAAGAGAAACTCAAAACCTGTCCCCGTTCAAATTATTAAGCAAAATCTTGTCATTACCTAACATGTTTAATTGCCACTTTCAACAAATTTCTTTCTCTTTTATCATTGTTAGAGAATAATATAAATTATATTATATGTTGCCTATGCTTGCAACATGGTATCAAAGCCTTGTTAACCCAGCAGACACGAGTTATAATCTCACCACCCTCATTCTATTTGATGAAAATTAATTACAAGGTAGTGTGAGTCAGTGTACAAGTTTTAAGTCCAAAAAGCTTTAACATGGTATCAGAGCCTTGTTAACCTAGTAGACACGAGTTCTAATTTCACCACTCTCATTTTATTTGATGAAAATCAATCACAAAATAGTGAGTCTGTGTACAGATTTTAAACCTAAAAAGCTTTCACTTGAGGAGTTATGTTAGAGAATAATATAAATCATATTTTAGAACGTTACCTAACAACTTAACTTTTTAGATGAAATGATTCCTTAACATTCATGACAAATCCCATGATAAAATCTTGAAACTTAGATTCCTGAAAAGAAAAAAACAAAAGAAAAGCACACAGTCTAGAATCAGCATTACATAAATTAAGAGCTATTCAGCACTGCTGGTCCTTAATAGTAGTATTAATTTAATTAAATTGGACGGTATCTGTCACTTTCCATGAGCAATATCGATCTTGGCAAGGTTATTTTTATCTCACCATATCAGAACTGAAGAGGATCTTTGCATCCAACAATACACAACGATCGAGTTGGTTGGATATTCCGTGTACCTGCACTTCTTTGTTATTAATTCAGGAGTTTTTTGGACTTGATCGTATCTTATAGACCATATACATTGCAAGGTAGGTAACTGTTAGGAGAAATAATCAGCATAAATATTATTGGATTCTTCTCTGAAGATTGCTAGCCTGCATATGATCACCCCTTAATTATTATTTTTCGAAAAAAGAAAAGAAAACGTAAATAGAAATGAAAAGGACAATATGAATAATTGAAATAGTTTTGTCCTTTTCAATTATTATATATGGAGACTGTAATACATTGCGACAAATTTCAAGATTGTACTGTAAGACAAAATAGTTTTCGTTAAGCCTGCTTATTTTACTGGAGACTCGATAATGAAATTTCATGAAGGTTATATTTGCACCAATAGTTTGGAAAAACACACCTTCCACTTACCCCTAATAGCCAAATATTCATAAAAGAGACCAATAGCTGTTGAGGGTAGGGTTTATGATAGTTTTTTTTTTTTTGTTAAAGAACCATTGCATAAATGAGATTTCGAAATAAAATTCTTATTATTCTTCAACACAACACCTCAAGTAAAGAGCCGTATAGGCTTGAAACTTGTATGCAATTTTACACTATCTTGTGCTTGATTTTTATCAGATATAATGAGGGTTGTAAGATTCGAACTCGTAATCGCTGAATCAATAAAATTTTGATATCATGTTAAAGAATCATTTCAGAATATACTCTCTAACATCATGAATACCAGTTGGATCCCAACCAAGCACAAGCCGGTGCATCCACGCAAACACAAATATCTGTGTATCGCCAAGTGAGTGTACTAGGCTAAGCAACCATTTACTAGACTCGTATTTTTCTTACGAAGAAAACTGTTCAAGGAGAGAAATGTTCCCGGCCCAATATAATTTACCCTCCAATAATCGAGGAAAAACTATTTCCCATAAAAAGCAAGTGCTTAAACTTACGGCACAAGAAAAAAAAAATCAAATATGGTATGGTCGCAAACTTTTGGGGAACCTATGAGCTCATTCTCAGAGTTAATCCTTGTTATTTACCTGGCATACATAGATCCCTTGTTTTGCAAAAGTATTGGTTAAAACTCAAGCAATGATAAAGATCTGATCGAGATTTGATTGAGATTTGCTTGAGATTCCGTATTGGAGCTAGGCCAATCTCTCTTGCCCTCAAAGATCACATCTTCTTCTGTCATCTCATCTTAAATCTTCCTTCTTCACCTGTCATTCCCGGTCACTTCAACGAATATGACGAAAGATGGTACTAGCCGTATACGTTAGTTATCACATGATACAGAAACTAAGAATTGAATTACACAATACATATGTGTGTATATAGATATATATGCCTTTGATTGCTTTCACACGGTTGGATTCTTTGAAAATGCAAATTGTTTCTGTCTATTATTCATGGATATCTCCAAACACGCCTGATTGACTTCTTTATTGTTTTAGTTTTCCTCATGCAATTAACTTTTCAACTATTTAGTTGGTTATACAATAACTCTCTCTTTCTCACTACAAAATTGTCTATGTTTTCGGGAAAATTATTTACAATAAATCGTATTCAAATATTTATAATAAAATTATTTATCAGAGTCTTGTTGACCCAGCGGTCACGAGTTCAGATCTCATAACCCTCATTTTATTTGATGAAAAACCAAGCACAAGGTAGAATGAGTATGTACAAGTTTCAAGCTCAAAAAACTTTCACTTGAAGAGATGTGTTAGAGAATAATATAAATTATATTCTGGGATTTAAATTAACAACTTAAATTTAAGGTGAGATGATTCTTTATCATGACCCTTTCCTCAAAAAGAAGATGCACAACAAGTATAATTTTTCTTTAATCATGGAAAAAACTTTAGTTAGTTAAATAACTTAGGCGTTTTGTCTTACACATGTTTTCCATTAACAAAGATTTTCTTTATTATTATTTTACACTCAAAAATCTATCTCAAATTAGTTTTTTGGAGTTTAGAGAATTATCCCAAGTGTAATTAGAAGATGGTAGCAGGGAAGGAAGTAGAGGTTTCAAGTGCTTACCATCATTTTGGCCTTTGATTTCATCTTCCAGGATATTTCCACATAGCAAACAAATCAATAATGGTTTGATGGCTACGAGAGTTGTATTGCTTCAATTTTACAGTTAGATTAGGGCCTAGACTAAGAATATTGTGGCACCATGCATGGCTTGTACGGATAAATAAAACTGAAAACGACCACTCTCCTGTTGAAGGGTCCCCGTAGAAAGAAGCTCTTGTCTTTTAACAATTATTTAAGGTGGCTGTTCATCAGCTTTGGTGATCTGTCTGGTTTTTCTTTTGCCTATCATTAGTTTCTCTCTCATATTTATCTCCAAAAATCCAAAGTTTAGTAGGACCCGGTCGTATCATTCCCCCCCTGTTTTTCAAACTTCACATGTTGAGGGGAATATCCTTGTTCATTGAAGTTAACAGCCAACGATCATTGCTGTCTAATTCATGACCTAAATGATGATTTTACCACATATTTGTTGACAAAATTACTTGCAAGTTTGGAAATACCATCGATGATAAAAAAAAAAGTTGCGAGAGCCCACTTTCTTGGATTTTATTTTCTTTTTTCTAGCTCTATTTGATGCACTTTTCTTTAATTTACCGTTGAATACGAGTTTTTTAGATGCAGGCCAAACAGTAACGCCTATACTTAGAGTATGAAAGAAAAATCGCGAATTGATTCTATAAAACCTGTCTTCTGATCTTAAGACCATATTGTACTTCGAGCTGGCTACCTGACATGATCATGTGCAAAAAAATGAGATTTTTGAAAGTTCTGACCATCTTCCAAGATCCAATATGATCAAGAATATAATTTGAGTATTTGGAAAGATTAGTGGACTGTTGGTAGAAGTTTTACTTACCGCAAAACGATCTATTTTTGTAAGGTTTAAGATCCTCCGATGATTAAGTTAGTGAGTTTAGATTAAAAGAGCATTAAACTCTAAAAACAAGAATGTTTGCTCTTAGCTTTTGTTTAATAAATTTTTTTGAGAATGTATGATAAAATGATAGAGATCATAAATCGTTTAGAGCAACTCCAATGCAAAAAGCTATTTTAGAAAGCTAAATTGATAAAATGACTTTTTGAATAGTGTAAATATAGCCTTTTTATTTATGTGTTCCAATAGTAAAAGTCATTTAGAAGAGCCATTTTTTGTATATCATTTTAAATATAGTGTAATTATTTTGTATAAAATATAATTATGCAATTAATTATATAATTAATATGAGTATTTTATATAATTAAATAATTGTTTTTTGAAAAACCCTCCAACATTATAATTATTAATTTTTTAATTATCATTTTAAATATGAAAGTATTTCACAAAGCTAATTTGTGTTGCTTTGCAGTAAAAAAACAAACTCAAAAGGAAACTGCCTATTAACCTCTAGTTAAATTTTGACTAGACATAAGAGTTAAATAGACAAGGGATAGAAGATCACTTTGTTTCCTTCGCCAAATCACTACTTGTCCATTTTGTTTATTTCTCAATTTCTTCATTCAAGTTTTTTGCTTTTGCATCTTGAGAGAAAAAGTTTGATGCTTTACCGTTTTATATGAGAGGGATGCATGGTGGTGATGGCTACCAAAAAAGCGTTTGAAATGTTGTCAAAGAGCATGCTCGTGGAAATGCAGAGATGGGGTTGCATGAAACCAACTGGGGTGAGTTTAAGGTACATGATGGAGTTTGGTCCAATTCCTACTGAGAGGAACTTGTTAATATCTGCTCAGTTTCTTTATAAGGAATTCCCATTAGGATTGTCAGGAGAGCTATTGAGTTGGAAACCCTTCCTTATGGCTTATCTGAGGAACCTATTTTTTAAAGGTACCCCTCTGTACTATGGCTTTACTATTTCAAGTTATTACAAATAGTAGATCATGCAGGGAACAACCATTTTTGGCTATCAAAATGGTTGTTCCGTTGGAGATGAGAAAATGAAACAAAAATACTAAAAGGACACTTTTGCCTTTGCCTCTTCTAATAGCACAGGCGTTGAAGTTGCTCTTACATACTTTGAACTTTGTTGTTTTGATCAAAGGGCCAAAATTATTTTTCTCTTAAATATCTTAGTAAGAAAAACATCTCTCATAGCAACATTAATGTTGATGAAAATCTCTTCTTACACAACATTAATGTTGAGAGGACTTACCCTTATATATCATTGGCATTAATGGATAAACAATAAAGATATAGAAAACTTTTATACCTTATTTGGTAATGGTATCTAATGTTGAGGGGAATAACCCTATCATAACATTAATGGGAATAATTGGTTTTGGATACAACAATTTAAGAAACTTGGGAGATCATAAAAGGATTATACACTTGGAAAAGGTTGGAGAGGAATGCCAACGTAACAAGATGTGTGATTGATCATTTTTTTACGAAAGCCAAGATTATTGTGCAATTGAAGAGGGCACTAGTTGAGAAGCTAATTGTAAAATGAGTTTGTGAAGTGATATTTTTTGAGTCACAAGCTGGAATTTTGGAGGTAGAATGATGGGAATATTGAGAGTTTTACTGCAAGTATTTCTTTTCTTTCATATAACTCGATACACATTATCATTTGGGAATAATCCTATCATACCATTAATGTAAATTAAAATGTAATTAGTTCTAAGAGGAATTTTATACTCCTAGATGTGTAAGGAAATGATTATCTTAAGGTCTAGTGTCTTGTCAGACTCATATGCACTTGGGTTTAGAGTGTAGCCACGCTTGAGGGATTTAAGTTTGTATCTTGCCAAACCTACATGCACTTTAGCTTAACATGTCACAAATCCCAATGAATTTAGATTTAACACTTTTCCAAACTCCTAAGCATTTAGGCTTATTGTGCAACCAAGTTCAAGATGGTTAGGTCTGACATCTTGCTTTGAACATATATGTGTTTGGGCTTAATGAGAACCCAAACCCATAGGGATTGAGTGATATTTTGCTAGACCCATAAATACTTGGAATGAACATGAAAGAAAGTCCAAGTAATTTAGGTCTGACATCTTCCTAGACCTATAAGAGTTTGGGCTCAACTCATAGCTAAGCCTAAAGGTGTTGGGTCTGGAAAAAAAACTAGACCTAAATCATGAAGGCTTGGTATTCTTTGAAGCTTATGCAAGTTATGTCATCACCATATCTTTATTCATTTTATTCATAGGCCACTTAAGCTACTGAGTTATGTATACAGTATATTGATCCATCATTAGCCCCCAACGAGATTTTGAAAAGTCATATTTCAAGAAATATGTTTTACCTACCACTTGAGATTTTTTTTCTCCTCTTTTGGCTAGATGGCTCGTCCTTATTAGAAGTCCATTGGGATAAAATATGATGACATGTAATTAACAAAATAATTAAATGGATTTCTAGAGATTTAAGATGACATGGCAAGTTATTCATCGAATGATAAGAGTGAAAGTTATTTTTCTATAATATTTTTCATTCATCTTTTTTTCTTTTTCTTTTTTCTTACGATCCCTATAAAAACATATTTGATAATTTTATTTAGAAAGCTTTACCTTTTCTTGAGAAGTTTCATTCTTGATACTTCCACTTATCAATTTTCTGTTATTTTAAATAAAACTAAATGGATCCTTATAGAGTCAGACTGACCCTTTTTTGGTGACAAGAATAGGTTTTAATTTGGAATTTTGACAAATAGTGAGGGGGAAAGATACATGAGATGGAAACCTAAGATTGAAGGAGGTGGGACTTTAATGTCCATGTTTGGTAAGAAAAAATAGCACTTATAGCTAGAAAAGCCTTCCTACCAATGCTTTAAGGGAGCAGATAAAAAAGAAGAAGCTACCCTAAACATTTGAGGATGACACTCCTAGTACTCTAGGTATAAAGGAGGTTTATTTTGCCTATGGTTGACAGCCTATATAATATATGGTTCAATTTCCCTCCAAAGATGAAAAGATATATCTGAGGATATTACAAGATTACAATTCTCCAATGTATATAAGAATTGTAGTATTAGTTATCTCTTTAAGGGTTTGTGAAGGATATCTTAATGTATTATAAATTGGGCCTTAGACTAACTAGCATCTCAATAGATGATTGATGTTATTTGCTTTTGACAAGTTTCTTGAGCTTAATGATATACTTTAGTATTTTACCTTCACCATTAGATATATTGGTTGATCATAAGGCACATTAGGATTATTATCTTTGGACGAGGTATGCACCAAATTTGGGATAAATTCCCAGTACTAAAGGATACCTTTTTGTGGGGTGAAAATAGGTCTTGTTTAAGCCTAGATAAGGAGAAATCATGCTTTATGTTGGCCTTAACCTCAATCAAGTATGATGTCAATATTATGGCCAAAAGGCATTACCAGACCATTTTGAAAAGTTGTAGCCTTATTATCATTTTTTTTGTACATCTAAGCTAATTTCTGATTTTGCTTTTATATAAGGTTAATAGTTGGATGTGAAGAGAGACTTCTTTTAGATTTAAACAAAGGAAATCTTATTTGCAACAAAGGGATCCATATTCTTGATATGGGTGAGACAATTACTAAAAAAGAGATAAAGCACAACCCATCATCATGGATAAGCTTTCTCTTATTAAGGATCTAGTTTTTTAGGGAGAAATAGCAAGGGTTAGAATTTCCGCAATAATAAAAGTTAAGGGAAGTTGTACTCCCCTAGTTAGGGGTCAAGTAGATTTTATACATTCTTAAATTATTATGGTTTTTCTACTCATTTTTAAGAGAAAAAATATCTCCATCCCTATGGACATCAGGGACTTAACCTCAATCATAAAGGCTTCTTTAATGGTGGTAGTCCCTATATCTCTATCTTTAATCACATGTTTAAAGGCTATAATTGTTGGACTTTTATCTCAAGGTGTTTGTATAAAAGGTGGATAGGGGTGTGAGGATGTTTTTTCTAGCCTTGTCATTGGTCTAAATCTTTTACTTTCCCCTCATTTAAAAAAAAGTTGAGGTAGGTTATAAAGGTCCTAGTTGGTATGAGTCTAGACTTAGAGAGACTTGCCTAAAGGTAATGAGGCACATGAAAAGGATTTCAAACCATTTATTTGAACATCTCAATGATGTTTGATGAGAGCTACAATCACCATTTGGGCCTTGACCAGACAAATGACCTTTCAATGCAAAAAACATTCTTCCTGTGTCTTCTAAGTTTATTGTTGTTGATTTTAACCATCTTATTTTTTGTAGTCTTTTATGATGTGTCCCTATTCCAAGAGCCATTGGGATATCTACAAGGGTGATGAAGGTTATTGCCAAATATAGGACAAATTAGACTTTATTCAAAAGCTACAAGAGGAGATTTATGCTATTGAGGATTACTAAATGATCTTAAAATGACTTATAGATTGATGAAGGATGACATACAAGGCATTAGCCTTTGTTTGGTATCTATTAAGCAGTAGCTCTGTAATAACCCTACATTCTTAAATAATATAAAATCTAATATTATATCATAGTTTATAAAGAAAAATAAATCTCAAACAAGATTTTAGTAGAGTTTCATTTGAAATATCAATTTTCTTAATTGTTATTAGAGAATAAACTAGATAACTAGATAATTGAACCTAAAATAATTTGTTCGTTCAGTTGATAAACTTTTTTTGAATGTTAAAAAAAATATCCTAGTCATGGGTTGAAAACATAATAAAACTCAATCGAATAAAGTCAACCTTAAAACCTGCTGACTTGAGTTTTTTCTTAGCTTAGATTTCTTGTTAAGTCGTGTGATAATTGCCATATGATTACCCAAGAGACTTGATAAGTCTAAAGCCAAACCATACAACTAATAAAAATATGTTTTTGGTTATAAAAAAAATTAAGATAACATCTTTTTTTCTTACAAATATTAAGACAGTGATATATTAGATAAACCCAAGTCATCTTAGCTTAACTTTCCAAACCTGCAATCTGGATCATGTACTCTATTAGGTTTAATAACTTTGATTTTTTTTAAATATTTTTATATAATTATATAATAAAAAGTAGAAGCTTGCAAAATTGACCACCAATCCAAATCAAGAGTTTTGTTTCAAACTGCTATAATGCTATGAAAAGCAAGTCAAAATAAATTCTAATTCTAATTCCAAATCAACTTAATATTGAATGATCAAATTGAAAAACAAAATCAATTAAATTTATTTTACCCATTTTTAACCTACCAAACCCACATCTGAGTTCATGGTCTCTATAAAGTTCAATATCTTTTATTAAATTGTCAAACTCGTGACCCAATTCATGGAATCAACTTTTATTAATAAATGTGTTTTTCAACTATATCTTATTTAATAATACAATAAAATTCAACCACTTACAAAATCAAGGACCAACCTATTGTAGGGATGTTTTGTAAATTTCAAGCATTTTTCTCTAAACAAAAATCCATTATGGTCTTAAAAGCAAATTTAATATAAAACATTGTTATCTATGTGATGAAGATAAAAAAATTTAATAAATATTATTAGAATAATATTTTAAAAATATCAAATACCACAAAACTTATGTTAATTGAATATTTATGATTTTTTTTCTGTAATTTGACACATAATGATTGAGAAAGAAATGTTGACATCCTCATGAAATATCAATATTAATCATGATATAGACAATTTCTACACTCCATATCAATAATGAACCATGGATTTTAACATATTTTAATCACATTGATCTTTGGACATTAGTTTGTGTTAAAACTTTAAACTACTTGCTAGCAAGGACTTAACCTGCAATCAATTTGAAAGTAGTATTTCAAAGAATTCTTACCTTTTAGGAGAAGAAAAAACTTGGTACATTCAGATCCTTAATTGCTCAAGTCAGATTGATGATCATTTATTTATTTCTCTAGTATACCTTTTATGCAAAGAAAGTTTGTTGTGCTTCATTAAGCTTAGCCAAATCTTATATTAGGTAGTCTTTGTTAGAATAGGATTTGCTTTCACTATCAAAATTAACTATTTCACCAATGTAAATATTCATCGGTATTTATACTCACTATTTATTGATACTAATCTTACCAATGATCTCATGGAATATGATCATGCATCATTCCAACTCTTGTCGGTAATTTTTGTTCAGTTGGTGAGTCCCTTAAATATTTGATATATCAATGACTTTACCACACAAAAAACACGTCAAAAAACAATTACCCATTCAATTCCATTGGTATATTAAATGCATCATCAACATAAACGTCGTCCTTGATTCCATAAAAAAATATTATATCAGTATTTCCCATGACAACAATGATTGATAATTCTTTTGGTGATTAAACAGCAGCAATAATATTTGTAGTAGTTATTTTTCAACTCTCTAGACAATACCGATAGAAATATCCATCACTACTATCTAAAAAAGAATATTAAAAAATAATTAAAATAATATCAAAATCAAAATATATTTCTAATTAAATTAATTTAAAAATCAAATATTTATAAAAAATTATATTTGTTACATTCAAGATTGAAATACAATAATGTGAAATGGTTCTAGCGGAGGAGGAGGGTCGAGACCATGGGACCAAAAAGGAGAAGCACATGGATAACCTCAATATGATTGCATTTGCATAACCATACAACGTAGTTTAGTCATTTTGGTATAAGTCTGGCTTTTGTATTACTCACTTTATTGGTTAAAGCTGTTTGGAACTCTAAAGTTTACGCAAACAAAACTGATTTGAAAAAGGTTTCAACGGTCAAAACACTACTAGTTATTCACAAATTCTTGATCGTAGTGTTAGAGAGTTCATAGAATCGATTTCAATTGGACAATCATGCCTTTAACCACACATTCGTATCAAAATTTGAACAAGTCAAAGGATTGTCCTCATATTTATCCTTCATCTAGTATTATATGTCTCCAAAAAAGAAAAGACAAGGTCAAAAAATATTTAATAAAATAATAATTGAAGAAAACCGACATACCATGAATTGTCGAGCGTGACTATCCATGAAATGTTGTTGCACCCCTTTTTGGGAGTCACTATTATACATGTGTCCTAATAAAAAGTTGCATCGCCAATGATCACATTCAAGAGTTATCACCCAACTTTATATGCAAAATGAACGACATGTACTAGCAGGTGCGTGGTTGAAAAACCTAAAAAATATTGGTTCTGGTTCGACATAGCGGAATATGAGCATCATGTGAAATGCTCTGGGTTATCACATGCTCAATGTAATCCAACCATATATCCTTTAAGATGTATGACAACATGAAACCCTTCTAGATTATCATTTTGTTCCAAACTGGAAGCTCTTTTTTTCACGTATATTATTTTGCTATTTCATGTTCCTTGTACCAAAATCGAGCAACCTATATGGTACAAATGAATTATTTGTGAAGAAATTAAAAATAAAGTTATGGTATTTAAAAATACAAGAAAATAAAATTACCAAGGGAATAGAAATTACCTAGTTGTAGTGTGATTTTCCCACAGTATTCTCACAATATAATCATCAACATCCTCCCAATAAAATCTTTCATTGCAGTAAAAGTTTAGGAAAAGGAAATTTCAGTAATCTTAATAAACTAAATAAATTAACATAATAAAAAAATATTTAAGTTCATATTAACCTTAAACTCTGTAAAACATGCATTGACTCATAGTCTCCATTTAGGATTTTTATAGACTTGACTTCATTAAAATAATGGAATCTCAATTGATGATTTAAAGGTCGTTATTATTGTTCTTGCGGTCTCAATATTTGTAAACTTGAAATATCAATAATTAAATAAAATTATCTTTTAAAAATGTTATTAAACAAATTTAATTGTGAAAACAAAAACAAACATGCATTGAAAGGTTCTTTTTTCATTGGGACTCAATACTTGAAAGTAATTAGATCTCGTTGAGAAGGGACTCCCCATTGAAGTTGCACTATCGCACTCGACAACCCCACGTGAAGAGTCAATGCATATGCCTTAGTTGCTTGTTCATGATTGTGTTATTAACTCATGGTCCTCAAAAAATCACGACTTAAAAAATTAGCAGTGATCTTGTCCTGGCAACGCATGATGAATTGTCCTCTAGGCATCTACACAAATTAATAGATAAACAAAAATTAAATGGTTCCTATATTAAAAGAATCTCAACAACACTTCCATTATACGAAGGAGTTCCTAAAACTTACAAACTTGCTAATGCACATCATATATATTATAAACCAGTTGAATTTATTCATTTCTTCTAACAAATTTCATAATTTAATTTCATATAATATTTTTAATTTTGTGTTAAAATATTTTTCCTAAATTTAGAAAAATATTTTCTAAACTTACAAAAAAAAATGACAATAATAATTTAACTAGACACCATAACCTCTCTATTTAATCATTAATCTAAAAAAATAGCGCTTAATAATATTAGCAAAAATAATTCAAATAAGACTAAAACGAACAATAATATAAAAATAAATTAAAACATTAATGCAAAGAACATAAAAAATCGATTATTAACATAAAAAAAATAACCATTAATAATCCATTAACACAAGAAAAATTGATTAAAAATAAGGTAATAATCCCACTCTAATACCATTACAATAAAAAAATAATTTAAAACAAATAATGTAAAGTACACACAAAAAAAGTGAAGAAAAAAGAGAAAAGTTACCTTAAATTTCTTGTAAATGAAGCTTAAAGGAGAACAAAAAACAAATAACTAGTAAAAATTGAAAGAGAGATATTAATTAAAAAAAAATGGAAAATAAGAAGAGAAAGACATGCCTCAAATGCATGAGGGAGAATAATAGATATGAGAGAGGTTGAAAAAGTTTAGAAAGAGAGAGAAAATTGATGGTATATGAAAGAGAGAGAGAAGGATAAGAAGGATGGAAAAGAAAATGAAATGCTCGTACATGCTGCTTGTGATGCGGTCGGTGAATTCAAATAGAAATTTCCATCTTATACAAAAAGAATTGAAACTCCTCCAAATATTACCAATACTTTTCATTATATCGGCACTATTTTTGGTAAACAAATCAATAGTAAATGAACAAATTAATTGTTAGTCCCCTGGAAAGGGGAACAATTCCCTTCCCTACTAAAAAATATTGACTGAATTAATTTGTCGGCAACACCTTTTGTTATGTTTACAATGAACAGTGCTAGGAGAAAAATGAAACAATTTCCCATCGCTAGTGGTAAATACTGATGGACTTAATCCATCGACATTATCGTGTATGATGCTTACAATTAATAGTGCCAAAAAGAAGGGGAATAATGCTCGTGACTAACAAAAATACTTTCAAAATTAACTAGTGCATTAGTACTTATAACGGTGTCAAATAGTTTTGGATGCAAGTGTTTTGGATACATCCTGCAAGTACATAACATAGTTGCACAATATTGCACAATATATTCATTTATCATTGAATAATAACTTTATATCAATGACATTATATTAAAATTAAATAATCAAACTTGTATTCTTATATCACAATCTTTAATGTTGATTTCATCACTATCATCATTTTTTATCAACTTGTGTAAGCCCACTAAAGCTCAAGACATCATTCAAATCTTTAGCATCGACAAATGTATTCTTAGCAATGTGAAAATTTGAATTTCTTCTAGTTCATTAGATGGATCAACTTGGTATAGATCAAATCTTTAGCATCGACAAAAGTATTCTCTAAAATGTGAAAATTTAAATTTTCTTATAGGTCATTAGATGACTCAACTTAGTATAGATTGACTAACTCACAAAGTTGAAAAACACCATTTCTCTCTCTGAATTAATTGTTGACCAGAATAACCTCAACATGGTCATTAGGAAGCGTAATGGACTGCGAGAATCCAGGTATATGGACTTGTTGTGCAAGGAAAAGATGTATCACCCCGAGTACAGTTGACTTAACGTAAGTTGCATTATTGTTTGATTGTTTGTCTAAGTTACATTTTTTATTCATTACTCTTTTCGAAGGCTCGAAGTAGATCTTTCTTTGTGAAAGAGTCTTTACCACACCGTTCTAGGGTCCAAATTTTAACAATGCATTTATTGTACTTTAATATTGATGGTGTACTATACAAGATGTAATTTTGCATCTCGATAATTAAAGTTTACAACTAAAAAAATGAACAAAAAGATTGTTCAAAGATTTTTGATATTTTGGCCGAAATCCAACAGATAATCATAAATTGATTATAAGATCCCATTTCATTTCAAAACATGAGAAAAAATGTGATTTTTTTACGAAAAAAATAAGCTTAAGAATTTTTTAGAATTCGTTTGTTTTCACGGAAACATGTTTTTTTTTGTTTTTTTTTAAATGCAATTTTTCATATACATTTTTAAAAAATAAAACTGGATTGGGCCCAATAAAATGGGTCAGCCCAATATCTCTCTCGGGGTGGGCTGGGATAAAATGTCCAACCCTTCCTAGTGTTGACCATGTGAATAGTAAGGGGTGAATTAATGCACGCCATACTGTTTACTTGCACAATGAACAATAACTAATTGAGGAGAAGGAAGAGGTTACTTGTTGTTGTCGCCGTGTAGAGGAAGTGGGTTGGTGCTGCTGGTGGCACCGCGAATGGTGGCTTATGGTGGTCGCAGGAAGAAAAGGAAAGTGCTGCAATGGTCGTTGTCATTGCGTGCAACTATTGTTGTGTGGCCAAAGGAGAAGAAGAGCTTCTACTGGACGAGAAAAAGAAATTGCTAGCATTGGGGAAAAAGGAGTTGTTGCAGGTCCTGTCGACAAGAAGTGCAACTACTGCTAACGAAGTGAAAAGGTCATTGCCGATGGAGAAGTGTAGCTGATGTCGATAGAGAAAGATGTTGCGTTTGGTGGCTACTTCTAGAGGGAGAAGAGGTTGTTGCTACCGCTGAAGGTGAAGAAGAAAAAGTTGTGATCTACTGTTAGCTAGAGTTTGTGGCTGGTGGCACCAACGATGAAGAGATGGAGAGTTTTTGTTGCCAACAGTAGAGAGGGAGAAGCCACAGTCTTTGTTTTCTATATCTACGTTGCATGTATTCTTTCTTGCCTCCTTCTCCTTCTTTGTCTCTCTTTTTTGTCTGTTATGTTCGTCTGTGTTTTTTTTGTTCCCCATTCCCCCTCGTTGTTTATTGATCACAACTATATATAGAATTGAAAATTGTTCTTCACTTTCTAATTGCGTACAGATAAAGGTTGCCTCTTCGTCTTCTATGATAATGAAGACGATGGTATGCGATACTATAATGGATAGAATATTGTATTGGCTATCTGTAAATTCTGTAAGATTACACAAGTATAGTTTGGTCCATTAATTTATAATTGTTCTAATTGTGCTCTTAATTAACTTTAAACTCTTAATATTATGCAATTTTATACCAGTCAAAATTTTAATAGCATCCATAAATTTACTAGCCTTTCTTACTTCGGACTTTAGTTTCAGATTTATACAATTTGACCCTTAATTGACCATTAATCTTTCAATTGTCTTTGATTTTGCCTCTCATTTCAAACAATTGACTTGGAAAAAATTCAATTTGATCTCCAAAAACTCCAATCTTCTCAATTGAACCCGAATTAGGTTCCTGAACTTGAGTTTTCATCAATTTAGCTCTTTCAGTAAAATTAATTTGACCAATTTAAATTATAATTAAGTTCTTGCACTTAATTAAATCCTTCAATTGGACCTAAATTAATTCATAAACATAATTTTACTTTAAATTGACCCAAAATTAAATCAAATTGGCATATAAAAGAAAATTAATTATGCCTTTCAAGTTAATTCTTACACAGAATTATCCAATAATAAAAATTATTTAGCCTTGAATCTACATTTCATCTTTGGACACATAAGAGGTACAATCGAGCTCTTGAATTCATCAAAAAATTTCCGACCTTATTTTTCTACCTACCCCAGCCACTTTTTATTTTATTTTATTTTTTATTTTATTTTGAGTACATTTTTGGGAATAACCATAAATAGGTTATGACAAGAAGAATTCGACAATGTATTAGTTTATAATATTTGTAAGAGCTTAATTGTTTGAAAATAACATGTTCGGTGATATACTTACGATCGATCTCATATATTGAAGCCTCAACATACATCTTTTTAAATTTTCCCTTATGGTTGCACAAATTCTCAAATATTTAATAAACCGGTTATTAACTCTTAAAATTGATGCAAACTGTATTGTTTTGATTTTCTTATGAAAAATATTAAACAACATTTATGTATGTTGTTTTGTGGATGGATTTGGCCGTCTACGAATAAAAAACATATTTTTTGTATTAAATTTGTTTCTTATTTTTCTTTTATATCAAAACAACAATAAATAATCATAATAAAATAAATATAGGACGGACATTCAATTTTTTTATTTTTTCATTACATTTTACAAATTACATAACATTTGCAAATAATAAAAAAAACAATTCAAATAAACAAAAACATATAAATTACAAAAAAGACCTTGGGAACAGTGTAGAAGCATCGAGAATAGTTATGGTGACGACAAGAACATTGGTAGTTTGTCAGTTCACACGCCACCATCACTGGAGGTACCGCGGTACCATGCACCACCGGTGAAGAAATAGAATAGGGGCATGCAAATCTTCCCTTTACATGTCTTCCTCGCCGGTGGTGGTCTTCAAAGCTAACTTGCAAACACAACACAACACAAGGCAAACACAAACAAAACTAATCAGAGTTTTCCTTCTCCCACATCTTTGTTCTTTCTTGTTTTGAAAAGTTCTTCCTTTTTCATGAACAATCGTCGTTGATTTGGAAAAGAACAGAGGAGCTGATGGGTTGAAGGGAGGGAGTAGTTGTGGATAACAACTTGAAGGATGATTGGGGCTACTAGCATCTGCTGCTGGAGAGGAGAAACAGAGGGGGAGAGAGGTCGATTAGAAAAGAGGGACTGGCGGCTACTACCAAAGAGGAGAAGAGAAGGCTTGATGTTGCAAAGGAGGTTGTGCATGTAACTGCATCAGGATTTTTTTTGTCTTTTTTACTTTTTGTCTTTTGTTTTTGTTTTATCGGAACATAAAAATATCACCATTGGATATCCATTTTGACAATAAATCCTGGTAAGTTATGGAATGAGTGTTTGTTTAAACATGTGGCAGTCATGACTCTTCATTCAATACAATTTGCAATCCTCCAAATCACCATGCTTGAAATGTTTGAGGCATGTACATTAGTAAATGCAAACTCTTAAGTCTTCTATAAATTAGTAGTTGTGAATTCTTGTCTAAGACAAAATTGACTTTGGGCTTCACTACTCGTGTCACATCATAAACTGACTCCATATTTTTTTGGTTACATAACAAAGTTATATCAATTCTAGTTTTGATGTTGTCCTTTGTTTTCCTATTCAATTCTATAGCAAGTGTCGACAATATTCTCAAACACATTGTATTTATATGTACGACATAAGGTTATGGAGGAGGAGATTGGTTTTCCAATAAAAAAAACTCTGAGAAAATACTTCATTTTACCCAATTATAGGTCAAATCAAAACAAGGAAACTTCTGCTACCAAATTGAAAACCATACATAATATCCTCGTACTCCAACACCACGTCATGCACCTCTACACTCAATGATAGTGGTGGTGTAACATCTTTATCAACTCTTCTAACAAAAAATGTGATTTTTGTTATTTTTGTACTTCTGATCCATTGGCAAGAACCATTAGTGACAATAAAACAAAGATACAAGGGGAAGATGCATCACCCCCAAATGCACCTTTACCTAAGGTAAGCTGTATTTTATTTGATTGTTTTACTAAGTTAGGTTTTTTTATTCCTTAGTTTTCCTAAGGCTTAAAGTAGATCTCTTTTCGTGAGAGAGTCTCTACCTCATTGGGAGTCGAAAACCTAGCCATTCTAAAATTTGAAAAAATCTACATAACATTTAGAAACCTTTTTTTTTACTATCTACGGGTGCACTTTAAAATATAATTTTACACCCCGATAGCCTAAAAATATAATTATTAATATTTTTGCTATTTTGGCCAAATTATAACGGATAATCATAAATCGGTTACGATATCAAATTTTCATTTCAAAACATGAGAAAGATGCTATATTTTTTACAAAACAAATGTTTGGGAAAACCTTGAAATTCTACCGTATGCACGAAAGCAAAAAAAAAAGAAGATATTTTTTGTTTCATGTAATTTTTTGTATTTTTTATTATTTCTTTTATATTGTTTTTGTATTTTTTGTGTTCGCTGGCTGCCCAACCTAGATAAGCTTAAAGGCCCATCATTTTAGGGGATTTATTGCCCACCCTAGATGGGTCAAACAACCCATCCCTTTAGTGGGATGGCAACCCACCTACTTCATGCTGGGCTCCTAGACCAAGTGGGTCAGGCAACCCACCTACTTCAAGTGGCTTGGCTGGATAACAAGTCCAACTCGCCCACCCCCACTGTTCATATGCAGTGAACAATGGAACAAGGGAGTGAATTAATTCACTCTCCCTACACTTCACCGAATGATGAATAGAAAAAATTGAAGTTAAAAAAGGGAGATGTTGACGTAGCTGTCACTACCGCGGGGTAGAAGAGATCGAGATGATTCTGCTGGTTGTGGTGGTGTTATAATTGGTGGTCTGTGATGATTGGGAGAGCTACCAGAACCTACTAGTGCTGCTGGAGACTTGTTGCTAGCATTGGAGGTTACAGTGAGTTTATCAGTGCTGAGGAAGGAGACAAGATGGTGGTTGGTTGCAGAAACTCACACACTGTCGAGGGGGGGTGAAAATGGCTGGTGGTGATTATGGCTATTGCTGCTGCTGAGTTGCTTGGTTGCTACGGGCATCTGTGGTGAAGCGGTGGTCACTGACATTGAAGAAGGAGGCAAGGTCATGATCAATGGTAGAGGAAGGTTGGGACTGTCACTCATTATTTTTTCTCTTCCGCTGGTTTGTCTGTGTGTTTTTTCTATTCGGGTCACCCTTTCTTTAATTTTTTTTTGTGTGTCCTTTTATAGATGAAGGAGGTAACCTTTTGGCTAACATTGCGACAACAATGGTTACCTCCTCATCACTTGCAGTTGTGTGCCTGCATTGTTCAGGTAACTGAATAGTGTAGTCGTGTCTGCAGGACTTAGGAGAAGGTACAAATGTACTTTGGTCTCTCAATTTATAATTGTTCTAATTTCGCTTTCAATTAACTTTAAACTTTTAAATTTATACAATTGTATCCCCACTTAAATTTCAATAGCAGCCTTAACTCTATGCGCCTTTTTTACTTTGATCCTTGGTTTTGGATTTATCCAATTTGACCCATAATTGACCATAAAACTCTAAATTTTCTTCAATTTCACCCCTGATTTCCCCAATTAACTTAGTAAAAATCAAATTTGGTCTCCGAAAGTTCAAATCTTCTCAATTAAACCCATATTAAGCTCCCGAACTTGATTTTTTGACAATGAAGCCATTAATAAAATTAATTTGACCAATTTAAAGTATAAATAAGTCCTTGCACTTAATTAAACCCTTCAATTGGTCCATAAATTAATTCTCAAACATAATTATACTTTAAATTGCCCCACGATTAAATCAAATTGGCATATAAAAAATATAATTATGCATTTATCTTAATTTTTATGCAGATGTATCAAATAATAAATTATTTTTGCCAATAGAGATATAATATAGGTACGATCAAGCTATCGAATCAGTCTAAAATTTTCAATTTGATTTTTCTACTAACGCCGATCTCTTTCTATTTTATTTTTTTATTTTGGGCAGATTGTGAGGAATAACCCAAAATTGTGTTATGATAGTGACAATAACTGGATTAATAAAATATTTTATTTACTACCGACATTTACCAACAAAAAACTTTTTGTATGTAATTGTATATGTAAAAGTCACATGTCATCTTATGTGTATATAATTTTTTTATTCTTTCTATTCTCACTAGAATTCTGTCGGTTTATAACAAGGGAAAATGAAAAAAAATTGTCGGTATGTCCTCATGTACTATGCTAGTCTGCTATATCCTTTCCGTTTATCGACTACAAAACTTCTAGTAATTGATGCATGGTAGCCATAGGGAAGGAGATAATAAAATTGTGATATAACTTGTAAATTAGGTATTATAACTCATTGCCTCAAATATATGCACCAAAAAAATATTCCATTTCATCTTCAAAATAAAATTAATAACCTATATTAATATGTTGCAGGCTATGTTGCTCGAACCCCAAGCAAGTACTGGTGTTAGCCCGACATTACACCAACACCTGTCTGAAATACTGGGGCAGCTCGGCAAAATTAAGAACTTTCGACACGGCATAGTTAGGGGAGCTAGTTTGATGCTAACTAAAGTTCAGTGAAAGAAGATTCGAGGAAGACGAAGAACTGGGTTTAGAGTTTTTTCTTCGAACTTGTCGCTTATGATGGAGAAAAATCCATTGATTAGACTGCAAACTAAGAAGAACCTGGCAATTGTTGTACGCAGCTGTCTTCATAGTTTTAAAGAGAAGAAAGTAACTAGACTATTATCTTCACCCTTTTTCCTTTTTGTTTTGGTTTTCAAACCCTGACTTTGACTTTTAAAGAGAAAAAAATCAAAAAGTAGACATTGTCAGCAATAAAAGCTTTTTCTTTTATTCGGCTCAATTCTATGAGTACGAGTTCATTATTTTTTTCTTATTTGTTGCTATGTCATATCAATGTTTACTATATAAAAACTTGATAAGGGTTTTGTTTTTCTATTATAGTATAAAGAACTATATATATATATATACTCTATGTCATACAAGCTGAAAGAGGGAGGGAGTAGAGTAGATTTTTATGTTGCCTCTCATTGAAGTAACAATACTGTTGCAAAACACATTTTAAAATGTTATTATTTCATGTCCTTTCCTTTCTTTTTTTTTATTTTAATAAAACGGATATGACATTTTTTCTTTGACTTTTGTTTAGGTAGATGCTTTACAAAGTTCTTAGGAGCAAGGCATGATTTGATGGTGCGCTATTCTTTCTTTTATCTATTTTATTCTCTTTTTAAGATATGACACTTTGTACTATAATTCATTCTTGTATTTTAAGCTTGTTATGATGAGTATTGGTTCAAGAGGTGAGTGAGAAAGATTGTCACACTACTTACCATTGTTCTTATTTACAAGTTATATATATATATATATATATATATATATATATATATATACTATATCATATATATATACATGTATGTATATAACCGGGTGCCAGAGCTTATGCGTGTACCTCGACTATTCCCCGGATCCACTGAATATCCTACAAGTGCAGTAAGCATATAAGGCATCGCGGGGGTGACAGGCGTACCGGGTAAGGATCAAACCAGGATGTCATAAAATGAGGCACCCTCCAAATACCGCTGGGACACTCGAACCACGGTCCCATAAAAAGGGGCATCTTCCATCTATTGCTGGGACAGACCTCTGCTGGTTTTATATATATATATATATATTGGTAAGGTGGAAGAGAGTAGATTTTAATGGTCTTCACTGAGATTTTTTGTTGGTTTTTATTTTCTACTCTCTTTTTTTTTCCATTTTTTAGTCATTTTATCTCGGCTTAATGGACCATTATACTCAAAGCAATAATCCATGGAATCCCAAGTCAACATTCCCCTAGCCTGCCCTTTAAAAACAAGAGTGCATCTGCTATTCGAGGATGAAATGCCACAACATAGGCTTAAAAACCTTCTCCCTATCAATTACTTTGTGCAGCCATTAAAAAAAGCTTCTATTATTTAGTTAAACGTAGTTTTTCTTTCAAAAGTTGCATCATACAGGATTCTAGCTCCTTCAATTGTATGCAATATTTTTTTTACCTTCCCTCTTGTAGTTCTTTTATGTTTTGAACCTTTCGTACACCAAGTCTAATTTTTTTTAGCTCTTTTATGTTTATATTAATTTACTAAAATATTTTTATAGTATTTATAATTGGCTCGATTATTTAAGTGCAACTTTTGCATAGATAATTTTATTATGTTAATGCATGATTTGTATGTTATGGTTTGTTTGGGATTTGTCATTTGATATAATTGATTGAGCTTGATTTTATAGATTATGTGTGTCTAGTTGAATAAATGATGGATAATTTAATAGAAAGTTGATTAAAAATTAATATTTATATTATTAGTAATCGATAATCACATTATTGAAATGCAATACGTGAAATAAAGGAGTTGATTTTCTTAAATTTGATTAAAAAACAATTGCAAAAACAAGCCTATATTGACTGACTTTTTGGTATCCATTTTTTGTTTTTGTTTGCTCCTAAATATATATATATATATATATATATATATATGCTTTCAATTCCTTTGAATTCCCTCGTATTTTCAATGCTTTAGGGATGCACAAGGTTATGCTGTTTTAGCACCCGTTTGGCTCTGCGTTTGAAACGGAGATTGGAGAGCCAAACGGAGATTGGAGCAAATATGGTGTTTGGTAACATCAAAACGCCATTTAAAAGCATGTGGGGCCCACCAAAAAATTGATCAAAACGGAGGTTTCTGAGAAGCTGGAAATAGGAGCTTTTGGTGCTTTTTGAACGCCGTTCCAAACGGCAACCCAGGAACCTTAGCCAAAAGTAACCGTTGAAAAGCAAAATCCCTACCTTATCCTCTCGTCTGCAACCTCCCATTCTCAATTTTTGTTCTCCTCTGCAACTTCTACAACAACCCACATCTCCCTTCTCATCTAACAAAACTCCTCATCCCTAAGCCTCCCGTCTCTTCTTTCTTCTGCAACCACTCGCGTTTCCCTTCTCTCCATAAAAAAAACACAAAAAAATCCAATTTTATTCCTTCTCGTCTGTGCCTCCTCCGTCTCTAACCTTTCTCTAAAAATTCGTTTAGTTTTTGTGGCTGGTCCTTAGATACGATATGCTTCAATTTTTTGTTGCTGGAGAGGGCCAAGGGAGAGTGGAGTAAACGGGAGGTGGAGAAAATCCAATTTTTTTGTTGCTGGCTGGAGAGGGCCAAGGGAGAGTGGAGTAAACGGGAGGTGGAGAAAATCCAATTTTTTTGTTGCTGGCTGGAGAGGGCAGGAGGAGAAAATCCAATTCAATCTCTTTCTTTCCACAATTCTCTTGATTGTGGGCGGCTGGTTGTGTGGGAGAAGAAGATAGGGTTGGGGTGGGGTGGGGACGGGTGGGAGGTGGGTTTTATAGTATTAATTATAATAATAATTATTAATTATAATAATAATAATAATTATTATTAATTATAATAATTATAATACTTAGCACAGAAAAATAATTATGTTAAATTAATAAAAAAAATCCAGTTAGCTTAATTACATGCTATAAATTTTAATTTGTAATTAATTTGATTGAATTATTTGTAATGAAGTGTATATTAATTAATTATGTTTGAACTTATCTTGAATAAATAACTTAAAAAACAAAACAAAAATGTATTTCTTAATTAACATTAAAAAAACGAGAGAGAAAAGTGGGATAAAAAATAATTGATAAAATAAATTTATTATAATTATTAAATTTATAATATTTAAAAAACATTATATATATATATATATATATATATATATATATATATACCCTTTTAAGTAATTTCACAAGTTAAAAGCAGTTTGTAAAGTTTGGAAACCAAACACCAAAACTCTTTTTTCTTCAACCTTCAACTCAACCACAGTTTTAACCAAACACTTTCCATTTTTAAAAACTCCATTTTAAAAACTCCATTTTTAAAACTCCATTTTTTCAACCACAACCGCAACCGCTACCGCTCTCCCAAACAGGCCCTTAATGTCAATCCAATTCTTTTTTTCCCCTCATTGCCTCGATGATGCCAAGCTTTTATCCCTCTGCAACTGCAGCTTTTCCCTTTCCATGCCGTGCAACCCTAAACTGATCAGCCTACACCTACCAGAACTCTTTTAACATTTAAACCTCTTACGATCCCGTCAATAAATTGTTGGATTCTTCCTTTAGCTTTGTTGTTATGTCCTGACCTGTTGTTTTTGAGATTACCATCTTGATCCTTGGTCCAGTGTTTAGTGGAGTTTTGTGTGCTTAAATTAAAATGTAAGAAAAAGAAAGTTCGACGGTGCATGGATAATAATATTCTACTATAGACAAATTAATGCATTTTCTTCATAAATGATTCTAATATTTACAAGCCAAAAAACATGGAGCTGAGCCTGCCTGGCATGATCAACGGCTGGTATTCTTCACATCGACTTTATTTATTTATTTTTTAATATTTTACTTGAAATTTTACTTTTTATTATCAAAATAATTTAAAAAAAAATTTATTTTTATATTTTTCTAAATAAAAAAATATTTTAAAAAACCATTAAAAACTGCCTACTGCTTAGCAATAAATTCATTAAAGTTCGCCCGTGACAATACACGGGACATCAATCAACTGAAACACTATGCTATGCTAGACGGAGACAAAGCAAGTATATTAACAAAGCATGGGCTCATACGCATAAAATAAACACGTGTCCTTCAATTTCTGGACACTTCTTTGTCAGGTTCCCTTGTCCTCATGCTAATGAAACTTCTCATATCAGACACTTGAAGTAAGTACTTGTATTGGATTACCAAATCCAATTTCGAGCAGCATAGGTTGCCATCATATATATATATATATATATATATTTGTGTGTGTGTGTGTAAACAACTTATTTTCTTGTCTAGAGGAGTTTATGTTTATTGTTTTGATAGTCTTATGATTGTGGTTATGTCGTGATAATATATAACTTGTAATTTGTATAATAAATTTTAAGTTTGAGTCAAGATATATATTCTATATAAGAGTTTAGAACAATCGGAGTTATACTCACTTATCTAGAACCATAAAATGCACTTTTTAAAGGATAAAGTTTCCTCACATTCAAAAATAAAAGGATTTATAATTGTGATTTAAAAAACTAAAAATTATTGCTTTTTTAACTTATATTTCAAGAAAGTATTCGTGTAAAATCTATAAAAAAACTGTAGTGTATGTTGATTAATATAATATATAATTGGGCCAAAACTCAAATTACATTACAAACAAACAGCTGTGAAATTTGATTTTTTTTTTTGTTTATTTTTTTATGTTTTTAATTATTTTTTTGGTGTTAATATTAAAAATAATTTTTTAAATGAAAATGCATAATTTAATTCAATTCATATCGAATGAAATATATTTTAAAAAATAATTGCTACCAGACTTTCAAAACTAAAAATTTAAATTGCAATGTACCTAGAGTGAATTTGAGTACTATACAAGAAAATGAAATTATAATATTAAAAAAGGCTAAAATTAATGCTTTTAAAATACATGAATAAATGAATAGAAATTATTCGTGTTGTTTAGGATTTAAAAAAGAGTATACAAAGTACGGAAATACTAAAACAATATCCTATTAGTGATTATTTTATTATCTAGGAAATTAATTTCTCCAAGATTACGCATATAATTTTTATTTATTTACAATAATTGTGTGTGTATTTATAGATGACGAGGTACCTTTTCTTAATTCGCATGCTTTTACCCCATCTCCTATTTTCTAATTCAAGTGTATTTAGCTATGAACAAAACAATCATAATCAAATACCTGTAGATTTATGGAATGCAATCTCAGCTCAAATTTTGTTAACTTTTAAGAATTTTTATTTATTTAAATTGTTCTGATGAGTTGGTATCAAAATTATATTTTTAAACTAAAAAATATTATTTGAATATACTTTTTAATAAATAAAAAAAACACTGCCCCAGACCACAGCTATAAACCGCGATTCTGAGATAAATTAAAAAATAAATTGCTTCAAATTATTTTTAGTTTTTAAAATTATTTGAATTTACTAATTTTAAAAATAAATAAAAAATAACAAAAGTATAGAATGTGATTATCGTTTTCAAGAATCACTTTATAAACCGTGCTTCGCGTGGTGCCGGTTCTTTTGATCATATGATATGACAAGAATTCTTTTTTAATATTATTGCCACCTGTACTCCATTATTTCATAACATTATGTTTTGCAGATCAACACAAAATCTTCGACAAAGTTGAAAGGACATGAAATTTGAAACTTCAAAAGTGGAATCTATTTATACCTTTGATTCCTTCGTCGGCAAAACAACATGGCTTTGTTGGTTAAGTCTCGACCTTCCAGGAATCTTCCACTCGCATCCGATTTTGACAGACACATCATCATCAGAATATTTGAAAGAAAGATTAATTTTTAAGAATTATTTTTTATATTAATAAATAAAAATGATCTAAAATCATTAAAAAAAAATAATTTCAAATAAAAAATAAAAAGAATTTAATTTTTTTCAAAAATATTTTTAAAATGTAATGTCAAATAGAGTCATGTTGTTAAGGAACCATCTCACCTAAAGCTTAAGCTTGTAAGTGAGGCCCCATAATATGATTTATATTATTTTCTAACACACTCTTTCAAGTGAAAGCCTTTTGGACTTAAAACTTGCACACATGTTCATTCTACCTTGTGCTTGATTTTTATCAAATAGAATGGAGTGGTAAGATTCGAACTCGTGACCGTAGGGTCAACAAGGCTCTGATACCATGGTTCCTTGACACATGTCATAAAATAGGTCTATCAGGTTTTTAGGAATCACTCAATAAATACTTTTTTTTTAAATGATTTATTTTTACTTTAGATAAAAATAAAAATAATATTTTTAGATTATTTTAATTTATTGATGTAAAAAATACTTTAAAAAACAAATAAAATAATACTTCCAAAGCACGCAAGTCTCCGTCTCATTCTATCCAGCCACTACGGTAAGGATTCCATAATACGATGTCTTGGAATCAGGAGTGGATAGATAGGTTTGTGTTGAGTGTATCCTTGGCCCGTTACCACAGCTGATGCCAAAGCTAGAAAACCAGGCTGATGGTGTGGTTAGGATTGGTGTGGAAATTTATATAACGCCAACGCCACTATTCATGGGCGTTTATGTTTTGCCTTTGGATGAACAACAATTGATTCGAAAAAATAGTTTTTTTACAAAAGTACTTATAGTGTTGAAGAGTGCCTAATTGTAAAGCACAAATGGGCTAACATCAAATCCAGTTTAAATAAAATTCAAAATACTAAAAAAAAACAAGCCCAAATACATGAAAAGAAACACACATGCATAATGTTCAAACACTAATTAATGTTGCACATCAAAAAACTAGAAAAAACAAACATCATACTTATGCTCCCATGAAGTTGTACCATCTCTCTAAAGAAAAAATATGTTATGTTAGTTGCATAATTAGTTTTATAACATGATATAAAAATATATAATCTTAGAAAACTTGTCTATAACCATAGATATGGGATTTGTACCTCTTTTTGATGTGGCTAAACCTAAAAGAAATTTTGATGCAACCATGTTATTTTATAGTTTTACTCATATTTAGCTATTGTTTTGCTTATAATTTAAATATAAAATGTCATGATATTCTTTGTTTTATGTTTTCAATGAGCTTTTGGATGAAAAATTCAAAAAGTTGGTAATTAGAGGTAATTAACATATTTGACCTTTAGTCGATATTCTGTGTAGAGCTTGAGCTCTAGAGGTCACAATGAAGTGATTCCAGTGGAATTAGAAATTTAACATCCACATATTTAGATAAAGATATGACAGGAAAAAAATAACATAGAAATTGCAACATTCAAAATCAAACTAGATTCTGTCAAAGTTGTCTTTCATCCATTATGACTTGAATATCTTAAGCTAGACATACATTTGATGAATACTTTATTGTGTTGGATTCCTAACTCAAAGACCTATCAGCCTACCAAATGGAAAAATATAAGGAGCTCATATGAAAGAGACATGTTTTTCCTAAGATGACATATGAATTCTACCCACAGATAAGTTTTGTGAATAAACAAGTCTAAATTACACCCCAAAACATCCAAATTGACATCCAAATCTTTATTTTGACAATTTATATCCTCTAAGTTAAATGTTGAAGATTTCATGCAAGGTTATTTCTTGTTCTTAGAAAAATATTTATTAAAGTATTTAAATGTAAAATTATGTACTTAATAGAGGACTATTTTGTAAAATAGAGACTACGGTTTCCTAGGCTATAAAAAAAAAGGAAATAAAAGGAGAGGCTTGGCTAAAATAAGAGAATCACAAATCCTCTCTTCAAAAACCTGAATTCAAATATTCTTCAATTTTTTGTAGTAGTTGTGCAATAGATATACAAGGTTAAACTATTTTTCTTGATTGCAAAGATACAAAAACCTTCAAATTTTAAAAACTATGAGATTTATACTTTTTTTTATTTTAGTTTATAGAATAAATGAGTTTTTTTTTCTTATGCATATTTTCTATGATTTTTTTAACTTAATTGCTAGAGTGGTCACTACATTGTTGTTGTGAATAATATATTGTTAAGTTTGATATCAAACCTAGAGTTTGATATTTTAACGTGTGAAGCATTTGAGCATAATAATTATGGTGGATCTAAGACCCCGTTTGTTTGCTGGAAAGTGGTTTCCTTTTGGAAAGTGAATTCCGGGGAAAGTGAATTCCGGGGAAAGTGAATTCCTGGAAAGTGAATTCCGATGTTTGGCAGTGTTATGGAAAATGAATTGGAAAACACTTTCCAGTGTTTGTTTGTGTTATGGAAAATGAACTGGAAAATAATTTATTAATAAATTAATTTTTTTTTCAAGTTTATTAAAATAATGAGGAACAAATCTTACAAATTAAAAAGTTGAATGAGAATGAAATTGAAAAAAAAATATAATTTCATAAATTATCTCAAATAAAATAAATAATAATCAAAATAATAGAGATCAAATCTAAAAATTTAAAAAAAAATGAAAGGTGAATAAATTAAAATAATAATAATTAACATTTCATAAATTATTTCTAATAAAATAAGTACCAATAAAAAAAAATGAGGACCAAATTTGATAGATAAAAAAATTTCAATAAAAAAAATGATAAGAAAAAAAGCAAATAGCAATTATAAAAAATAAGGACCAAAATTAATATAAAAATTAAATTTTAAGAGATGGAATTGAAAAAATAAATATTCAAAACAAATTATATATAGCAATCAAAAGTTTGAGGATCAAAATTTGATATAATCAACAAATAATGACATTTCTAAATTTTTTCACAACTTCGGAAAGTGTTTTTCCATCAAAATTTTTTCGGAAAACACTTTCCTGAAAACCAAGCCAAATTTTTCTTTGACTGGAAAGTGTTTTCCGTTGACCAACTTTCCGGAAGGCAAACAAACACAGGAAAGTTTAGAAAGTGGTTTCCCGGAAAGTGAATTCCGGGAAACAAACACCGCCTAAATTATTAATCTTAGGTTGATTCTCTCCAAATGGTTTTTCTTCGTGATTGAGAGCTAGTCCCTAGGTGCAATTAGAGGTCTCAGTATTGTTCTCTCCCCTCTCATTTGTGTTGTGTTGCTTTTTTTTTTAGAGAGATTAGACTATGATTATAAGAATTCAATTAATCCAATTATGGATATTGATTGAAATTAAGGCCATATTATTGACATTGATTTGAGAAAATCAAGTTGGATTTGGTTTGCTTGAGAATCGATTGTAATCAATCAATTTGAGTTGGGATTTTACAAAAATATCTTGTACTTAGAGTAAAGAGTTGATTTAAGGGAATTGATATTTGGGCTTTTGATTGCTTGGATTAATTTAGGGTTGAATTAAACTAAATTAATTTAATTGGACTAAATTGTAATTAATTTGATTAAATTCAATAATTTAGTTGTACTAAGCTGAATTAAATGGATTGAATTTGACTAAAATTAAAAATGTAATCAAACATTTCATATTTCCATTATAATCATTAGAATTCTTTTAGTCTCTTTAATTTTCTCAAAATCATCCTTTTCTTTTCAATTGTATCCTTTTTTATTCAATCTAGACTTTTAAATTTAACATGTTGCAAATTAATTCTTGATTTTGAAAATTACGCAATTTTAATCTTCTTCTTAAATTAGCCCTCCATTGTTTTCTTACTTGACTATTTATTTCAAAATCATCCTTAAAATTTCTTATAATCTTAGCCAAATTAAATCAAATTAACATCATTTCTGAATTTACTCTTCATTTTATCCCTTAATTATGACCCAAAGATTCTCATATTTCATTTTTTATGATGCTCAATTATTGGCCCAATTTCAACTATATATATATATATATATATATATATATCATGAGTCAAATTCATGACCCGTGACATTATTGGCCCCATTTCAACTGTAGTTATATCATGAAAATCTTCTAATCAAACTCATATCGCAAGACACATAATGAAATCAAATTTTATTGTTATTGATAAAGTTGCCAAAGAGGTCGAGTGACTTTAGAATTTCTAAGAGGATATTTTATGTTATCCAAAACTAGTGTCATCATTTTTTTTCCATTACATTAGTAATTGAGAAATTAAAAGGGTACAAATTTGTATATAATGTAAGTATAAACATATATTTTGTATATATAATACTGTTAAATATTTTATCGTAATGATATTATTATCATTCTCTCATGCAAAGTTAATGAAAAATATTGTGAATCCATTAACAAGAAGTTTTTTGATAGAGTTTGTGTATACAATTTTTAATCAAGAATGGGTTTAGTTTCTTTAAAAATAAAAGATTGTCATGATGGTAACCCTACTTAGTTGATTGAATATCTCATGGTATAGATTCAAAGGAAGAACTATGTCATATAACATTCTAAGTAGTGCTTAGAAGTTATTATTTTCTACTTATTTCTATGATAAAAGAGGTGTTAGTTGTAGCATAATAAAGGGTGAGCAAAGCTCCTAGTGATTTTTATATATTGGTTTTCTAATTGGGGTACAGTAGAATCTCTTAATAAAAGATCATGTATATAAGTAAGAAATGTAATTGTTTCTTTAAGAATTTACAAAAAAGATGAATTCTCCAAAGTATTATGAAACCACAAGTTGTTTATGGGTGAAATGAACACGATCTGTTTAAGGGTGAAATAAACACAATTGTGAGAATCAAGGACAAACCTAACTACAAAAACATGTGGGAGTTATTGTTATATTTTACATAAAAGATTGAATAGCTCAAGATATGACACTGAATTTTTAACCAATTAAATCTAATAGTACTTCAGTATGGAAAGTTCAAGTTCAAAAGCTATTAATTTTGATGTAATGATCTATTAAATCATATCTTTTATGAATCTTTAAGTCTTTTATATATTGTTTAGATAATTTATACTCATGTGGGATATTGTTAGATATTTGTTTTAAAAACATGGTTAGTTGATACATTTGAGGCTATATTAAAAGTAAGGCTTACTCTTTTTTATGGTTAAAATTGTGATTCAGTTTAGGCTTGGGTCTGGACCTCGAGCTTTGAGCCTCCTAACTCTAGGTTACAAGTCTTGGGGGCAGGACTTAGGCCTAGACTTAGATTTTGATTTTAGCATGTTTTTTAGCAATCTTTTTTCAGACTAGGGTTTTATATTTATTACAAAATATTATTTGACTTATAAATTATATTTGCCAATAGTTTATTTATCTATTCCATTAACAAAGAGTGTAAACAATGTTTATTTTAAGGTTCATAATTTTATTTATACATAAAGCATTAGATTTAAAAGAAACAAATGCCAAGTTAATAGTATGAGTTAATTATAAGCATTAATTATCCATCAATTTTAGTTTCAAAATTCAGTATAATAAGGGTTGAAGATGCAAGCTTTGCAATATCTTTTTAGCCTTGTTCATTAAGCCCCCCCCCCTTCTGGTTTTTAGATTTTAGACCTATATTCCAGTTCGTTATTTAGAAGGTTTAAAATTTTGATTCAGTTTAGGCTTGGGCTTGGACCTCGAGCTTTGAGCCTCTTAACTCTAGGTTACAAGTCTTGGGGGCAGGACTTAGGCCTAGACTTAGATTTTGATTTTAGCATGTTTTTTAGCAATCTTTTTTCAGACTAGGGTTTTATATTTATTACAAAATATTATTTGACTTATAAATTATATTTGCCAATAGTTTATTTATCTATTCCATTAACAAAGAGTGTAAACAATGTTTATTTTAAGGTTCATAATTTTATTTATACATAAAGCATTAGATTTAAAAGAAACAAATGCCAAGTTAATAGTATGAGTTAATTATAAGCATTAATTATCCATCAATTTTAGTTTCAAAATTCAGTATAATAAGGGTTGAAGATGCAAGATTTGCAATATCTTTTTAGCCTTGTTCATTAAGCTGGTTTTTAGATTTTAGACCTATATTCCAGTTCGTTATTTAGAAGGTTTAAAATTTTGATTCAGTTTAGGCTTGGGCTTGGACCTCGAGCTTTGAGCCTCTTAACTCTAGGTTACAAGTCTTGGGGGCAGGACTTAGGCCTAGACTTAGATTTTGATTTTAGCATGTTTTTTAGCAATCTTTTTTCAGACTAGGGTTTTATATTTATTACAAAATATTATTTGACTTATAAATTATATTTGCCAATAGTTTATTTATCTATTCCATTAACAAAGAGTGTAAACAATGTTTATTTTAAGGTTCATAATTTTATTTATACATAAAGCATTAGATTTAAAAGAAACAAATGCCAAGTTAATAGTATGAGTTAATTATAAGCATTAATTATCCATCAATTTTAGTTTCAAAATTCAGTATAATAAGGGTTGAAGATGCAAGCTTTGCAATATCTTTTTAGCCTTGTTCATTAAGCCCCCCCCCCCTTTTGGTTTTTAGATTTTAGGCCTATATTCCAGTTCGTTATTTAGAGATTTTGAATTGTTAGAGTATAATATAATCATATTATGGGGCCTCACCTATCAGCTTAAGCTTTTAGGTGAGATGGTTCCTTAACATGGTATCAGAGCCTTGTTGACCTAGCGGTCACGAGTTCGAATCTCATCACTCTCATTCTATTTGATAAAAACCAAGCACAAGGTGATGTGGGTTTGTGCAAGTTTCAAGCCTAAAGGGCTTTCACTTGAGGAGGTGTGTTAGAGTATAATATAATCATATTATGGGGCTTCACCTATCAGCTTTTAGGTGAGATGGTTCCTTAAAATGAATTTCTTTCGTTTGATTTTTTGACCTTCACAAGTAGAGTAAGTAATAAGGTGGTATTATTGGAATTATTTAAGGTTTATTGACATCATTTATATGCATCATGTAAGAAGTAATAAAATTTTAAGGAACAACAATTGATGTTAAAAATAATAAATATTCAAAATCCTAAGTACTTCAATAATTAAATAGCTTACAATATAAGTTTAAAATGCTACGATTTTGATTTGATCTCTATTGCTAGACTTATCAATTACATGTTATATAAACCTAACAATAGCTTACAATCAACAACTTTGTTACTGTGTTCTGATGGCTAAGCCTCTGCAGATTGCTAGAACTGAAAATGACCTTAAATTTCCTGTTACGACTGGAACATGATCAGAACTAGCTGAGAACACAGCATTTTGTCTCTGTGCTCTCTCTTTTAGCTGACCAAACACAACAAGCTTTCAAGAGCATTGGTACGTTACAGGTAGGTTTGAGGAAAGAACAAAGAAACTTCTAGGGTTGGATACATTAGAGGTAGTGACAAAATTAGAGAACAGTTGATTCTTCTTTTTCGTTTTTGATTTTTCTGGTGAATCACCTACTTATACGTTAGGGAATTCTAAAAGCCTGAGAAGTTTGCATATATCTAGCAGGTAAATTCTCTGGAAAACGATCCTACAATGAATTTTGAGAATCGTCTTGCAGATCCTGACTTCTAAACTGGTAAAATATATTTCTAGCTTTCGTGGTGAAATGTTTATTAGGGTTAAATAAAGGGTGGAACACTTGCTCAGGTGGCTATAAATTGAGCCTGAATTCTAACGATTTGCAGCATGCAGGAGCTCGAGCTGGAGATGACACTAATGGAGTAATGGACTACTGGTATGCTTATATTTGTTCAACTTCCATTATTTGGCTCTTCAATATGTCTCTCGTTTACTTTTATTTGATCAATTGCAGCCTTTTTCCTCTCTTTTTTCTATTTTATTTCCTCAAGAAATAATTGGTGGTGTCTTTGAAATTTATTTTATGTTCTCAGATAGAATTTTAAGCAGGAATGAATATATATATATATATATATATATATATAAAACGTACCCATACAATTAATTAACCATTTAAGGTAGCACGTGTCCAATAAAACTAATGATTTCCCCGAAAAGTGGATAAGTTTCTTATGTACATGAAAACTTCCTAGTTTGTTGTTCATGCGATATTATTGAGGTAAACTTTTCTTAGTGTCATGAAACTCAGAATTTGCCTAGCAGGTTACTTATTGACCGACTTCTCTTGATAAAGTTTTAAGTTAAATTGGAAGTGATTTGGCCACGTGTAATTCAATTAATATACTGAGTGCACTCGTAACCCGATCCACTCGTTCAAAAACTGATTTGATTTTAAAAATTAATAATATTAAATAAAAAAAATTATTGCGATGATGACATTCAGTCAAATAAATTGACAAAACCTATTACCAAGATAATAGAACTAGCTAGGTTTAATAACTTTACTTTTCATAATCTATTTTATTATTTTATTGTGTAATAATATTTATAAAAAAAACAGTGATTATTGAAACTATGAAGATGAAATGTATTTTTCCATTAGAAATTTTTTTTTTCTGATTCATGTATATTCTTTTCTCATATAACAAAGTATTTTTTTTTTATCAATAGTATAGTTCAATAAATAAAAAAACAGTAATAGTAAAAAAATATTATAAAAAACAATTATGATTAGAACTAAAAAGGAATAAACATATGTTTGTATTACAGAGAAAATAATGTTTTATTCAAGCATTTATTTTTTATGTTGACAAAAAATAAATCTTGAGAAGCATTGCATTTTAAGTAAATATTTAGTATGCTAATGAAAAAACACTTTCGTTGAAAATTAAAAAACAAGAATCAATATTAAGAATATTATATGAAAAATGACAATAAAAAATTGAAAGTATAGCTATCTTATTCTTATTCAACATTAATGCTAAAAATATTTTAAAAAACCTTATGCATAAGGTTAATACATAATTATACATAAAGCAATCAATAATATAGTCATAAGAAAAACATAAGAAAACTATAAAATTGAAAAATAATTTCAATATCATATTAAGTATTTTATTCATAATAGCTTTCAAATCATAAAAAATCTTAAATGTTTAGTCCAACTTATTGGGCCCATGTCCCTATCCTAAGTTCCTAACCATAAAAAGTCCTACACATGTGGATCTAGAAGGCTTAGATTTGTTTGCTTGCTTTTTTTTAATATTTTTGTTGTGTCAAAGCAAATTCACCCCTTTTTATTAAGAGAAAATTAAAGTATATGAGGTGTTATTTGTTAGTTCATATTACAACCATTAAAAAAGTGACTAAAGAGTCAGGTTTGGGTTTTTTCTTTAGTTCAAGACAAATATTTTGATGTATTTTTATTTAAAAAAATTAAATAAATACTTTAAGAAACTTATTAATTAATTTTTTAAACTCAAAACACTCTTAAATTGATATAAAAAAAAAGAATAATTATATCAAATAAAAATTCTACTTAGCTAGATTTTGTTTTCCAACAATACTTCAATAACACTTCTCTCATCAATAGAAGTCCGTAGACTCCAAAATCAATTTTTTTAATGACTAGAATATTTTAAATATTAACACATCAAAATAATTCATAAACAACTATTTGAAACACAATTTCAAACAACATCTTAGTCTTGAACTATTAAATAAGTATAATATTCATTAAATGAATAATAAAAATACGGATCTTCTACATTTTTATAGCAGATAGAATCAGTCAAGGTTAATTATATGATCTTGGTATCTAAAACTAAAAGAAATCCGTACCCTCGCTTAAGGTGTTGATTCATATTAAATATATCTTTTATTCAACTTAATATGATATGGTGTGACGCTTTATGCATCCAAAATTGTGTAAAACCTTTTGCAGGGATTTGTGATTTATTTCTTTTGTATGGCAAGTTTTAGCATTCCACCAAGAAAAATTACATATTTTCTTTAAATTTTACTTATAATGGTAAGCTTTAATTATAGGCATATTTAAATTTTACTTATGGTAAGTTTTAGCTGCAAGTATCTTTAAATTTTTCGTGTTTTAAATGCATGTTTAAGAGCATCTCCAATGGGAGGAGCAAATTTTGGAGAGCCAAATCTTTAAAATGGCTCTTTTAATAGTGTATATATGGTTTTTTTGTTGATGTGTACTCTAATAGCAAGAGTCATTTTGGAGAGCCATTTTTTTATATTATTTTAAATGTAATGCAATTATATTGTATATAATTTAATTATACAATTAATAGGAGTAAGTTATATAATTAAATAATTACTTTTAAAAAACCCTCCTACAATATAATTATTAATTTTTTAATTATATTTAAATTAAAAAAATGGATTTAAAATTAAAAGCCCCGCAACAATTATATTTAAATTAAAAAAAATGAATTTTAAAGTAAGCATGTACTCAAGCCAAAAATTGTCTTGTTTGTTGATCAACTCCTGTGATTGGATCTTTGCTAGTATTTAACCATGCAGATACAAGTAAACAATCTTCCTCACGGTGAGAAATTTTTATTTCTTTGTGATTTTTTAGTTCTATGAACAATTACATTAGAGTCTATGCATTCATACGATAGTTGATTATGATCACTTTGTTGAGAAACAAACTGTTCATACTCACTTATAAGAAAGTTGGTGAATGAATCCGACAAATTTGAGTCCATCTACATAAGAAATAAATTGTGTGATTACCCCATGTTAGATTCTATCTAAATCAAATTTTATCAAACTTACAGTATTAATAAACTTATACAAACATCTATTTAATACAAGGAAAATAACATCATTATCAACATACAAATTATGAATAAATTCACAGCATCTCTAAACACAAAATTTAAATAGTTTATAAATCTAACAGTAAATTTATATTATGTAATTAAGCTAACTGACAAAAAAATCCTAATTTACCAATTTCGCATAATTACTTTTTTGTGCTAACTATTTTTTATGTTAATTATTATAATTAATAATAATAATAATAATAATAATAATAATAATAATAATAATATAAACCCCCCCCACCCCCGTCCACACCCCCCCCCCATTTTTTTTTCCAAACCCTACCTTCCTTCTACACAACAGCGTCGCCCCCTCCCTCTCCCTCTGCTCTCTACGACCACCATCCAGCCACCCTCCCTCTCCCTCTGCAGCCTCCAGCCCCCCTCCCTCTCCCTCTCTCCTCACTCTCTACGTGCCCTACCATCCGACGCCCCTCCCCTCCCTCTCCCCTCTGCTCTCTACCGGCCACCATCCAGCCCACCCTCCCTCTCCCTCTGCAGCACCCTCCAGCCTCCCCCTCTCCCTCTCCTCCCATTTACTCCACACCCTCCCTACCTTCCTCTTTTACATCATACAACTCGCTCTGTCCTCTCCCCCTTTTACTCCCTCTCCCTCTCGCTTCTCTACTGGCCACCATCCAACCACCCTCCCTCTCTGCACTCTCCATGTACTCCCCACCCTCCCTCTCCCTCTACTAGTACCCTCTCTACGCCCTCCCACCCCCTCCCCCCCGCTTTACTCCACCCTCCCTACCTTCCTTCTACACAACAACGTCGCCCCCCTCCCTCTCCCTCTGCACTCTCCGGTCACCATCCAGCCACCCTCCCTCTCCCTCTGCAGACCTCCAGCCCCCCTCCCCCCGTTTACTCCCCTCCACCCCATGTTACTCGATTTTAAATCAAAGAACCCTCCCTCTACACTCTCCAGCCCCCCCTCCCTCTCCCCCATTTCAGTCGTCCCTCCCGACCGACAATCCGAGGGCAAAACCATTGTCTGTGATCCCCGTTTACTCCCCCCCCTCTCCCTCTGTTGTGTTGTTTATGTTGAAAACGTAGAATAAGTTTGGAGAACAAACCTTGAACGTATGTTGATCGAAGTGCAGATGTTTCTGTGTGTTTGCCTGCCAAGTGATTTTTTCGATTATATATGTAGAATAAGTTTTGTTGATTGTTATTGCTGTGATTTTGTTGATTGTTGTTGCTGTGATTTTGTAGGTTGTTGCTGCTGTGATTTTGTAGATTTTTGCAACGGTAAAATTCTGTCAACATTCCAACGACTATTTTAATTTTTTGCCTCTGCATCGATATCTGTAGGAATGCCTTCAGCCGAGAAGAAGAGGCAAAATGCCTCTCAAGATGGCTCTCCCGTTGGAGAGCAGAAATTGACAAAAACAGCCATATTTTTAAATATTTGGCTTTGGCTCCCGGGATATCTCCTCCCGTTGGAGATGCCATAATATTATGGTTGAGGTTGCTTTTAAAAGTATATTTCGTTCAGAAATAATCAAAATGATATTTTTTTTATTTTTAACAAATTATTTTTGACATCAACACATGAAAATAATCTAAAATCATGAAAAAAAACTTAATTTAAATTTAAAAAAAATATTTTTTTTTTATTTTTTTTCAAAAACTTCTTAAAACAAAATAACAAATAATATGTAAATCTTCACAAATCACTTATTTTCTGCTTTTTCTTTTTTCTTGTTTTTCGTTTCGCTGTCCTAAATTTCTGCAGGTTCCGTCCGTAATTTTTTTTGACTTCTAGTTACTGTCCTTACCTTAGATATCAATGGTTCAGACCAGGAGGACATTGAAAGATTGATAGAACAGATAATAAAAACTTTTGACAGCGAAAATGCTCCAACCACACGCGGCAACCCTGTAATGATGACACCACTTTCGTGTAATGTTACAGACAGCACACCCTCGATCTTCGTACAGAACCTGACATATTAGAACTGCTTGCGGTACTTCCAGTGGCCACTAAACAATTTCTTGATCTCTCTGTCTCTCCCCATTTCATTCTATGTCGCTCTCTTTCTCCAGGTCAACTTTCACCCTTCATTTTCTCGTACAATATGTTGCTTTCGGCATCCTGTGGGTAAATATTGAAATTTATATTTCGTCTTATAATTTTTCCTGTTGATCTCAGCTGGTTTCAACAAGGTGACAGATACTACAACGAAAGCAAACACAGCAGCAGCACCAGCAGCAGCAATAATGTTGTTTTTCGATTCCACAGAATGTTATGCTTGCACTCAGGTTGGTGTCCCTGTATTTCACTCCACAAGCTGTGACAGTGCCCACCAACCCGAATGGCAAGCCCTAGCAGGATCCTCCCTCGTACCCATCCATGGCGGATCCGATCCGATATTCATGAAACCTACCCGCTGCCAAAACCCGAGCACAAAGGGCCCGTTTGGGTCCATTCTGGATCCACGTAGCAAGTGGGTCCAGAAATGGAACAGGGTGTCGCTGTTGACGCGTGGCATTGCGCTGGCCATTGATCCCCTTTTCTTCTATGCATTGTCACTGTCGATTGGAAAGGGCGGGGCCCCTTGTTTGTACGTGAATATAGGGTTTGCAGCAATCGTGACAATCGCTCGCTCGTGCGTGGATGCGCTGCATCTATGGCATCTATGGCTGCAATTCAGGCTGGCGTACGTGTCGAGGGAGTCCCTTGTTTTTGGGTGCGGGAAGCTCGAGTGGAACGCACGTGCCATTGCTTCTCATTACGTGAGGTCACTGAAAGGATTCTGGTTCGATGTTTTTGTTATCATGCCAATTCCCCAGGTTTAGCACAATTGCTTTTTAATTTGGTGATTTCCCTTGATGGTTGTGTTAGTGATTTAAACAAACACCAAAGGAGATTTAGCTATATAAAAGACTTTCATGGTAGTTAAGTATGGTAAATATATAGCATGATCGACCACATTTATCTAGCTATATATTATCTACACAAAAAATGGTTTCAGATTGTTCTAATTTATAGTTAAGTTGTGATATTTTTGTGATTTTACTTGATCTTGAAGGAATGATTAGTTGTATCTGATATCAACATTTGGAAGCTATGTTGAAACATTCACTTGTCATGTGAATGTATGTGTTCTTATATGGACATTAAAAAAGAATTAAGTTGATAAATGATACTGTAATGAATCATGTAAGAATTAATAGAGAAACTATAAAAAGAAGAAAAAAAAAGAGATTAACGCTTCTAATATCTTCATTTTGCAGGCAATATTTTGGTTGCTGGTACCAAAATTCATAAGGGAAGAAAAGATTAAGCGGGTCCTGACGATTTTATTAGTGACTTTCTTATTCCAATTCCTTCCCAAGGTCTACCATAGCTATTGCTTGGCTAGAAGAATGCGTAAAGGTCACAGGCTACATATTTGGAACAATTTGGTGGGGTTTTGGACTCAATCTTGTTGCCTACCTAATTGCCTCTCATGTAGGTCTAATCTAGCTAATCCCACTAAGGAAATGAATCTTTAATCTTCATACGACATTAATCAGTCTACTTGAAATTTTAAAGGTCACAGGAGGATGCTGGTATGTTCTTGCAACAGAACGAGTTGCGACATGTCTCCAGAAACAGTGTGAAAGAAATGGAAACTGCAATCTCACTTTGCAATGCTCGACGAATGTTTGCTATCGGTTTATGTATCCAGCGGATAAATATGGAAACCCTTGTGGCAGAAACTCGACATGGATCGCTAAACCTTTGTGCTTGGATGATAATGGACCCTTCAATTATGGGATATATTCGCCAGCTCTTCTAGTTGTTTCTAGCAATTCTCTTGCCGTCAAGATCCTCTATCCCATATTCTGGGGCCTGTTAAACCTGAGGTAATTAGTCTCTACTTAATTTAGTACAAAGGTTTCAAGTAATTTCTGATATGGAGTTCGTGATCAGTTTTTTCTATCAGTCATTTCATTTGCATTTGCCTTAATTTTCCCTTTTAATCTTCCAGATTTTGTGACAATTTTTATAGCCGAGTTAGGCTGCCAACATTTAACCTCATCTTCCCGAACTTTTATATAAAATTCTACGGTAAATTAGGAAGTCAAGCTGGCATTATTGATGCCACTAGACCCCATGAATTACAAAAATTTAAACTGATTTTCTACAGATAATATGAGGAAAATGCAGACTTATATAAGCTTGTTCTGGTTCCTTGCAATAGTTTTCTTTTACTATAATGATTTTTTATTGGCATGCAGCTCTTTCGGCAACGAACTAGCTCCGACAAGCAACTTGCTAGAAGTGATGTTCAGTATATACATAGTGCTATGTGGTTTCGGTCTTTTCACTTTACTGATAGGAAACATCCAGGTAATAAAATTTCAGTGCTGATGTTTCTTGAATGAATATATATATATATATATATATATATATGAAAGAGTAATACAAAATTGAGGAGTTCTTATTGTTTGACAGGTATTTTTGCATGTGGTCATGGCAAAGAATAAAAAGATGCAGCTAAGACGCCGAGATGTGGAATGGTGGATGAGGAGAAGACAGTTGCCAACTGGTTTGAGACAAAGATTCCGACACTTCGAACGCCAGAAATGGAGAGTCATGGGAGGAGAAGACGAGATGAACTGGATTGAAGAGTTGCCCGAAGGACTCCGGCGAGACATTAAACGCCATCTTTGCCTAGACCTCATAAAAAAGGTAGAACAACAATATTCTCATAATTATAGTGTCTGCAGATCAAAATTGACTAAAATTCTAACGTGTTCAAATCAATATATACTTATAGAATGGAGTAATTCTTGCACTGTAGGTACCTTTGTTTCACAACTTGGATGATCTCATCCTTGACAACATCTGTGATCGGGTCAGGCTCCTTGTCTACTCAAAAGATGAAAAGGTTCGATTTCACAAAGTTAAAACAATTCTGTTAGCTTATTTTCTATGCAGCAATCCATAATTCTCAAGTTATGAACATTTTATTGCCACTTGGAACAGATTTTAAGCGAAGGTGAGCCTGTTCTAAGGATGTTTTTTGTTGTGCACGGACGTGTGAGATATAGCCAATGCCTTAGCAAAGGCATGGTAGCCACAAGTGTGCTTGAGCCAGGAGGGTTTTTAGGTGACGAGCTGCTCTCGTGGTGCCTTCGCCGCCCATTTATTGACCGCCTCCCGGCCTCCTCCGCAACTTTTGTTTGTATGGAACCGGCGGAAGCGTTCGTTCTGGATGCGTATGATCTGAGATACATCACAGATCACTTCAGGTACAGGTTTGCCAGCAAGAGACTCCGGCGAACAATGAGATATTACTCATCGAATTGGCGAACATGGGCGGCCGTGAACATTCAATTTGCCTGGCGACGATACAGGATTAGGAGGAGGGGTCGAGCGATTCCTGACGTGGTAAATGGAAGCATGGAGAACCGTCTTCTGCAGTATGCTGCGATGTTCATGTCGCTCAGGCCACATGATCACTTCCAATAAATTAAATGCAACTGATGCTGCTATTTTGGTTGGTCTTTTACCTTATTTAATAAGACTTGGACACTAAATCGTCCATGAAAATTGTTAGATCGGGACAATAAATAGCTCAAGAGCTTGTGTTGTGTTGTTATAGAATAATATAAATTATATTATAGGGTCTCTTACCTAACAGCTTAAGCTTTTAAGTGAGATGATTCCTTGACATAATATCAAAGTCTTGTTGACCCAACAGTCATCAGTTCAAATCTCACCACCCCTATTCTATATGATAAAAATCAAGCACAAGGTAGTGTGATTATATGCAAGTTTCAAGCCCAAAGAGTTTTTACTTGAGGAGATGTGTTAGAAAATAATATAAATCATATTATAGAGCCTCACCTAACAACCTAAACTTTTAGGTGAGATGGTTCTTTAACATGGTATATATTAGAGTCTAATTGACCCAGCGGTCACAAATTTGAATCTCACCATCTCTATTTTATTTGATAAAAATCAAACATAAAATAGTGTGGGTATGTGCAAGTTTAAAGCCCAAAAGGCTTGCACTTGAGGGAGGGGTGTTAGAGAATAATATAAATTATATTCTAGGATTTCACCTAACAACTTAAGTTTTAGGTAAGATGGTTACTTGATATGTGTTATTTTAATATTCTTTCTTGAAGAGTTCGAAGTTTATAGAGTTATCAGCGGGTAATTAGCACATAATTGTCATGTAGCACCAGACTCATTGCACTATGGACTGGATATTTGTCCTCCTTGTGTCACGCGAGTTCGTCCGCCTTTTTTTTGTTTTGTTTTTTGCTATTATAAACAGTGTTTTAACGGTTTTGCCCCTATAATAGGACAAAAACCGATTCCGAGCTGAGGGACACGGATTTAATTGCACGCATTCGGACTGGTCCGGTCCGCCGTAATTTTTTTTTAATATTTTTTTAAAATGGATAAATACGGATATAACCCCTAATAAGACAAAATGATGAATTAGGCACAAGGGTAGACCGGTAATTGACCATTATTAGTTTTTTTTTCTGAAATACTGTTGGCGCGTGCGGAACACGCAACCGACAGTATTCCACCTCACGCCTAGTTCAGGTGGCGCGTGCAAACTGATATTTCCTAAATATCAATTTCAAGAGTGGTAGTAAGAGTAAGCAAAAGGTAAAGAGCCATGAAATTTTGCTACAAGGATTGAAGCTTAGAGAGATAAAGTTGATTAACAAAATGGCTTATATTTCTTTTAGGAAAAAAATACATGCTTATCAACCAAAAAGAATTGTAGTTTTAACCATTTTAGGGAGTCCAAGGAAAGAATCCTTTACGTACTAAAAACCTTTTTCAATAAAGGAACCTAGAAAGATTTTAAGCCTAACAACATTTTTGACAAAGAAACAATCCATCAAGATTCTAACATGAAGAACCAAGATAGATTCTAAACCTAGCAAATTTCTCTCTAACTAAAAAAACAAGGTTTTTTAGGCAACATCTTCGAAATTACTTTTTTTAGTGAATTTTTCACCCACATCTATTAAATGGTGCATTTTCCAACCCTTACTTGCCAGATAGTGCATCTTTATGCCCTATATCTTTCCTTTTAAATACGTTTTTCACACATCACATGTCTTATGATATGTCTTTAAGTCCTATATCTTTTTATAAGTATATTTTTTAGCTTTCACATGCCAAATAGTGCACCTTGGATCTCTATTGTTTTTCTTCTTAGTGCATTTTTCATCCCTCACCTTTCAAATGATATTTTTATAGTCTTATTATTTTTCATTTTAAGCGCCTTTTCTATCCTCATCTCTTAGAGAATGTGCTTTTAGCTTAGTTTATTTCCCTGTGAGTGTGCTTTCAAGTCTTTAACTTTTAGAAAATGTACTTTCTAAATAATGTGTTTTCTAGTTTCATCTTTTTTCTTTTAAGTGCATTTCTTTTTTAGTGTGTTTTTTATCCCTCATAAAATAGATAGTGTGTTTTTTAGCCTTCTCTCTTTTATTTTATATGCATTTTTTAACCCTAACTTATATGATAGTATGCCTTTGAGCTTTATCTCTGTCTTTCTCAATGTGTTTTCTAGCCTTCATATTTAGATAGTGTATCTTTTAACCTTATCTCTTTTCTTTTAAGTGTGTTTTCCAAGCTTTATCTTTTATATAGTGTGTTTTTTAATCCTATCTTTTTATATTTAGTGCGGATTGTAACCCTTATATACAACATAGTATGCATTTAAGCTCTATTTGTTTTCTTCTAAGTGTGCAATTCTTACCCATATTGATTTGGAGTTTCCTGGTTGCCTTTTGTATTTTTTAGATTGAGAATGAGGTTGTTTTTTTTTAATGTTGTACGGGTTATTATTAGGTGTTTTTAAGTGAAAATGGGTAGAGAAATATTTTTTTAGGGAAAAAACTTATGGTCTAATTTTGCAGCCATTATAGAAGTGGTTGGATTTGGGGCTTGGAAGAGACATGTTGTTTTTCTTCTTCTTCTTCTTCTTTTTCAAAAAAAAAAGTGGATATCCCTTATAATTTTTTTAATAATTAAACATGAACAAAAATCAGGGACTAGGTTAAGAGATCTAAACACCTTAGTTTAGAGATTCATGCGTTCGAGCCTAGTTTTTTAAAGGCTCAAGCATCATGTCGGGTATCTTTTTTTAAGCTAAACTCGTGAACCTAGGCTTGGTTTTTATTCCTTTAATTTTTAATTTTTTATTATTCTTTTAAAATAAAAATTTATCTATTATATATTTAGAAAAAAACAAAAATAAAATAATAATTTTATTAAACTCATTGGAGTCTATGACTCGAGTTGCATGTTTGGTGGGTTAAGTTGCAACGTCCATGTTGATCTTATATGTTATCATTCCTATATTTGTGTTAAAAAAATATATGCAATGTTTATTTTTTAAGCATTTGAATTATTTGAAAATGGTTTTCGTGATAGATTTCATGTTGGGTTTTTTATTGGTAATTTGTTTTAATTTCCTTCTTACATGATTATTTTTTTTATTTTTTTTATTTATAGATGTGAATTAATCTATTCAAGTTACATAAAAATTAAACAAAAGGTTAAGAATAATAATGCTAATATTATCTCATCAAATGGTAGTAGGGTCATAGATAAAGCTTTCATCAACATCATATAACTTATTTATTCATGAGATTAAAAAAAATATTGAAAAAATCCTCTAAATAAAATAAAAAAAGTTTATAAACAAAATAATAGTAATATTAATTGTAGTGGTAGAACATAATGTAATTTTGGAATATGTATGTATGTATGTATGTATGTATGTATGTATAGAGTGCAGCTTTACATTATTAAGTCTTTATTGTAGTGAAATTAAAATTATTTGTATAAATTGAAAATTAAAAAATTAACTATTTTAAATACATATCACCAAGATTTATATCAATTTATCTGAATTCTGAATACCATGAATTTGAAATAAATAAATAAATAAATAAATATTTGAATATTCTTATTATTAAAATTTAAAAATAATTTATTGATAAAAATATTAAATGTGAAAAACAATTAATGAATTACAAAAATAGGCACCATATTCTCTTTAAAAAGGACCACCAGCATGGGCCATCCGGCCTAGCCGTGTCGGCCGCTAGGACCAGACAATTTCGAAAAGCCCCCCAAGAAAGTGTCTATTGCTTCGTCTTCTCCTTCGAAGAAAACAGAGGGAGAAAGACATGAAGGAGAACCCCTCTTAATTTCTTTTAGTTCTCTGTTAAGCTCCCTTCTGGATAAACTGGTAAGGCCATGCCATGGACTGTTTCTTTTATTTTTCTTTGTTCTGATTGGCGTTGAAAGTTGGTAGCTTTGTTTAATTAGATGACCACATCGAGATTGGATTTTCATGGATCGGTTTTTTTTTCTGTATGTTGACTGTTAGGAATGTTTCTTTGACAATGAAAAAGAAGTGGGCTTTGATCTCAAATTACTACTTGTTATTGGATTTTCTGGTTTCTTGTTTGATTGTTTTCATGAATTTTCTTTGTGTAACTCCAAGATTTCATTTCTCGGAATGGTCATTGACTGCTTTTAATTTTGTCTTTCGAATGTTTTTATGGTTAACGTTGCAATTTCTATAGGGTTTAGTACAATTCTGGTACAGTTGAATCGAAGGCTTTTAAAGCTGATTGAGAGTTTTTATAGTGGTAACTGATGTAAGCACATCAGTTTTTACATGGTTGATTTGAGCTTTAGTTGATTTGGGTGATTTTGAGGTCGATCTTGAGTCCCTGAATGGAAAGATTTTGATTTATTTCCGATTGAGTGTAAATATCATTATTTGATGGGATTGTTCTTTTGGTAAAAATAACAGAAATGAACGCATTTTGGGTCAAAAAGAGAAGTTCTTGTGAGCGTGTGAGTGCACAGAAGCACGCATCCATTCAAGTTAACATCCATATGCAAGTTTGGATGCAAAATAAGGACAGGCGTGGTAGAAAGTTGTCACACGTATTGAATTAGCTCTCTACATTTGCATTCCACTTGCTACTCACACCAGAAAACAAGGCTATGATCTATTTTCCCAAGTAGTTGTTTCTGCATCATTGTGATATTTGTTTGCAAGTTTGACTTGATATGCTTATCAGTTATATAGTCAATCAAGCAGAGATTAGAAGTATAGGGCATAGTTAAGGTAGCAAACATCTGTTTGGCATTAGAATTTGCATATATGGATCTAGTTCAATTTATTGGTATTTGTCATCGTGTCACTATCTGTTGTATAAACTTCTGCTTTGTTAACTGTAGCTCATAGCTAGCTAGCATTGCATGTGGAGACTGCAAATCATTTTAAAGATGCAGCTTGTTCTAATAACGTCACTGGTTCTTTAACCTGTAAATTAATTTGTCTAAATGGAAAATAATGAAAATCAGCATGTTTGCTCAAGTAATCTATCCTGATATTCTGTTATTGGAAAATATGCCCTTATTGTGGGGTCATTTTAGCCTTCCCTTTCTACTTTGTATTTGGGATTACAAGTGATTGTGTTATGGCTAGAGGCTCCGTGACACCATGAAGTTGATTGTTTGGCATCCTTTTCTTCTTTTTTTCATTTTGGATTACCCTTCTTGATCACCTTAACCTGCCCCTTTCTAATAAGTTTTCCACCTTTTGGGGATAATAGTGTTGTCTGATGAAATTAAAATATTCTGTTTTGAATACTGGATTAAACGCAGGATTACTCTATTATATGCATAATTAGATTGCAGTGAAATTGAAAATGGATGATAAACTGAACCCCAGCCAAAACTACATGGAATTTAGTTTAATTCTCTTTCTAGCTCTTATTTTTCCTTCCAAGTGAAATACTTGGGAATTTATTAGCAAGAGGAGACAATCCAGTGTGAATTAATGGTTAATGCTACTTGTATGTTTCAGCTTCTACAGCCATTGAAAGTGATGATGTCTGCATAGTCGTTTGTCTCCAATAAAAATGTGGAATTTTGCATCCAATTGCCTAGCTGGAAGTGTTAGTTTGAACAACACTCTAAAGCCAACTCAAGCTCCTTCAGAATACTCAGATGACGAGGCATCTTCTATTGTTAGCAGAGAAGAAGGCCTAGAGTGCCCGATATGCTGGGAATCCTTCAACATTGTTGAAAATGTGCCTTATGTTTTATGGTGTGGCCATACTCTTTGCAAAAATTGCATCCTAGGGCTTCAATGGGCTGTTGTAAAATTCCCTACATTACCTATTCAGCTTCCTCTCTTTATTTCTTGTCCATGGTGCAATTTGTTATCCTTCCGCCTTGTTTATCGAGGGAACCTCAAATTTCCTCGCAAGAATTATTTTCTTCTTTGGATGGTTGAGAGCAAGAATGGTGATAGAGAAAAGTCTCATGGCACCTTCTGTGAAGATCAACAACCCCACTGGTCATCAGACAGTAATTTAGCCCTTGGAAATCAGGCAAGCCATGGGAACATCAGGAGGGGACCATATGTTCATCATGCTGAACCATCAGGGGCAAACCATGATCATAATCACGCCAACAGCTACCTCAATGTGAGGAGAATACATTCCTCCCTTCAGAAGTCACTGGTTTTCTTTGTTCATCTGACAGCAAAGTTTCCATTGGTGATCATATTCCTTTTGATCATCCTATATGCAATACCTGCCAGTGCAGCTATTTTGGCCCTGTACATTCTTGTCACTGTTTTGTTTGCTCTCCCATCATTTCTCATTCTGTACTTTGCTTATCCTAGTTTGGACTGGCTTGTCAGAGAAATCATCACTTGACATCCAAAGTAGCCTCTTAGCCTGTAAGCATTATGAATATAAGCTTGCTCCTAGAAAGTGGCACATCTTTATCTTGGTGCCGTGAGTTTGGATATTCAATGGCCACGAGTCTCTCCTTTCCCAATATTCATATATGGTCCTTGGTTAGAAGCTCTTCTGTAAATGTAGGATTTGTCTTGTTAGGGCTGTATGTAGTTTCTGGAGGTTTGTTGGTGATGATGGTCCTGCCAAAAAATGGTCTCTGTGGATATGCAGTGCTATTGTAGGTATCTGAAATATTAATCAAGTGTGAGGGCTATCACCCCAGAGCTTGATTTCTTGGTTGTATGGAGACTGAATCTTTATTGTGTTTCTTTGTGTCGTGATGGATGTTGATACAAAATTACAAAAAACTGTGTTGTTTCATATTAATCTTCTGTATTTAATACTATTTCAATAGATATTTGAACCTCACTCATCTGGGAATACAATTGAAGTAGTTTTTTATTCATTTTGAAATGAAACTGTGCTGTAGCTATCATGTTTGTGTATGCAACTTGGTTCTCTATGGTTTGAAATGAAACTGTTGAACTACTGAAATACCAGTTGTCATCAAAAGTAGCTACTGAAATACCTGCAGGATCAGCATCTTTTGGCTATGGCACGTCGTGTAAAGTTGTCCTAAAAGTGCTGTGCAAATGTGGAGTGATTGCTGTTTCTGGAGACATAAAGTGAACTTCTGGATTCACCAGTTGTTTTGCTTTTAGTGGGTGTTGAAAAGGCTAAGCGTGAAATTTGAAGATCTTGCTGATAAAGCTGCTACCTTTGAAGATCTGCCATGATGTTATGCGCTGTTGTGCAATTTTAGATGATTGAATTGCGTACTGCAACTATGCTTTTCAATGGGGATTATAATTATATGTGTGTGTTTGATAGTGTGAATGTTTTTTTAAAAATTCTTTTTTATTAAAATGATATCAATATATTAAATCATTAAAAATATTTTTTGAAAATATCAATTCAATATTCCTTTTTCAGAAAAAAAATAAAAATTAAAATTAAAACAAGCTTAGTGTAAGGAGATCAAGGGTATGTTTGGTATTGCGATTGTTTTTGTGGTTGAGTTTAAAAAAAAACAGTTTCATGAAAAGCACTTTTAGCTGCTATTTATAATTGAAATTGAAGTGTTCGGTTAAAATTGGGGTTTGAGTTTGAGGTTTATTGAAAATCACTTTCACGTGTTTGGTTGCTGTTTTTGTAGTTGAGGTTAATTTGTGAAATTATTTTAAAAGGCATAAATATACATACAAACATATATTAAACAAGTTAAAAAATATTAACAGTCTTAGATTTTTTTATGATGCTATACATCTGAAAGAATATAATCAGCGTACAAACCTTTCAATTAATTAATTTTTTTTATATATTCATTTTGTTATGGATAATACATTTAAAATAATGAAAACGATTATTTTTAAGAGTTTTTTCTCTTATATATATATATATATATATATATATATATATATATATATATATATATATATATATATATATATATATATATATATATATATATATATATATATATTTTCAATATTAACGCTTTAAAATCTATATATAAAAAAAAACTATTTTTTTTCAAATCTCAAATTAATTTTTAATATAATAATATGAAGAATAAATCTTAAAAAATAATTTAATTTTTTTTTTAAAATAAAAATCATTTTAATTATTAATATTTAAATATTAGTTTTGTAGGTTTAAGTCAATATATCATTATGTTGTCTTTAAAATAATGGTCACTGGATGATTATAATAAATATTTGTGATGCTATAAAATTTGTAAGAGTTGATGTAAGGTATATACTAGAGGCCATTTTTATGTAAATATTGTTGATGTGTTTGTATATATTTTTAATAAGGTATAAAATTTTAAATAATGTTTTCATGTAGAGAAAATTGCTTAAATTTTATAAAACTAGATAATTCAATATTTTAATAAGAAATCATGTACAAATGGGATGTATGGTGGATAATGATGTCATAAATTATGTAAAAAAATCAATCCATATAAAATATAATAAAAAATAGGCATTTTTACGTGAATATGATTGTACGAAATGATATGAAAAAAATAATGGATTATTATACTATCGATTCATAAAACACCAAAAACAATATATGAAGGGATGCAATCGAAGTAAAAAGAAAATGTTCAAATACTAAAAAATCATAGGCTTACATCCACAATTAATTAGAAGAATATACAATGAAATCACTAGCTCTCTTATTATTATTATTATTATTATTATTATTATTTTTAATGTATAAATGTCATGTTTATCATTGCGTTTTAAAAATATTTTTTAAAAAAATTGATTTTTTTTTATATTTATATTTTTTGTTTTTAGATTATTTTCATATATTGATATCAAAAATAATTTTAAAAAATAAAAAAAAAATCATTTCAATATATTTTTTTTTCTAAAAAAAAAACATTTTCAAAAACAAACTCAACCATACTCTGAAACAATAATCAATTATGATTTTAGGCTTCTTGTCTCCTAACTCTCTCAAGTTGAGGTCTTAATATTTCTGGTCCAAATATTAAGTTGTTGTTGATGTTTTTAGAAAGTTATGTTTTACTTCCATGAGTTTCCATTCCATTGCCTCCCCCTTTTTTTCCCACCCACATAGATTTCTAGAAAATTACAGGTAGGAAAATCCAGATGCATACGGGACCTCCACGTGTCGCAAACATAGCCGGGGAAATTCCACCTCTGGATTCTATTAACGTTATGGACACCCCCATAACCTTTGAAACATCTATGCTCTGGTAAAAATTGTCAACTGTTTCAAGAAAAATGGTGGCAGCCATTACCATTTCTTGCCCAAAATCCTCAGTCCTGCAGAATCCAACCTCTTTAAAAGACCCATGTTCTAGTTTTTTTGGTGGGTCCTTGAAGGGTGTTCCTTTTCAGTTAAAACCCGGAAACAAGAGATTAGACAGCTTCAGCTTGGTGGTCGCTGCTGCAAGTAACACCCCTACCACAACTAGCACTAGCAGCAGCAGCGGTGGCGGCGGCAGGTTTTACCTAAACTTTACTGGGTTTCCTTTCCCTCTTGGTCCTTTCCTTAATAGGCGCACTATAAGGACTGAGGTAACTTTCTTTATCTTCAACTTGGCCAGAATAGAATTTAATGATCAATAACTTTGGTTGTTAAGGATTTTGATCAAGAATAATGGAGAATGGCTTTGTCTTCCTTTGCTATGCATATTTACAAATTTGTCTGTCTTCAAGTTTTATCCCTCTCAGTCTCCTGTATTTGCTATCTTATAGACTTCCGTACCTAGTGGGAGAGTTATATTACATTATAATGTCACTGTTTGTTTTATAATCTGGTTTCTGCTCTTTAAATGATGATGTGAAACTGAGTGGCGGTTGATGTTTTTGCTTGCTTGACGGGGTTATATTTCATGCTGCATTGTTGTACACATTGCTAACTTCAATCAGGTGAAGCATCATTCTAGCAGGTGCTCTGTCTGTAATTTAAATTACGATAGGGGGTTTGTTTTTCATGTTATCTGTGTTTCAAGTTTTCAAACTAACAAAACTTGTGAAGTGGAATGGGCAGATTGGAAACTTCTTCCCAGTTACTATATGTCAAGTTGAAAACTTAAGTAGCTAGATGAGGGTCTAGGATATGATTTATATTATTCTCTCACAAAATATTTTCCCACTGTTGAATGTTTTCTTAAATAAAAAATTTAAGAAATCTTGATTTATGAGGTCTCCTAGAAATGTCTTTTAGATGAAAATAAAAGGAAAATATTGAATGTATTCTCAACCGTCTACTGAATCCGATGCTTTATAAAGTAATCTGTTTCAATTTCAACTTTGTGGTTGAAGATGTTACTTCTTCACATACCATTAGAAAATCATGAAAGCTCTTCAATAACATACTTCGAAAATGTTGTGTTTGAGATACCCCAGAACAATGGCAGTATAAAAAACTTTCAAACAAGGATGTTTTTTCTGCACTTCTTTTCCCCTTGTTGAGCTTTATACTGTCCTCAAGGAAATGAAATACAAATAAAATTTCCTGAATTTTTATATTGTGTATTTGGAATTGGAAACCAATAACATATTGGATAGATTAATTTAGATCACCAAACCCCTGAATTCTGGAGCTCCTTTCCATGGCTGAATATGAATTATGAGACCAAAGAAGTCAGCCTAAGAGATGGAAATACATGTAGAGTAAAATGTTCTGTTTTATTGCTATATGTCTTGTTAGACTAGGAAGCAAATCTGGATGAATTGGTGGAGCAGCACTTCCTTCATAGTGAGGTCCTCAGTTTCAAACCCCACTTGATGAAATTCTATCAGTATGGGAAAAATAAATTTTCTTCAGTTCTAATTAAAATAGTCCAGAAAGTAGAGAAAGAGTTGTATTAGATATGCAGGGGAAACATAAGTATTGTAAAAGACAGTTTTTTTGTATGCTAATAATATAAGTTGTAGCTTGAAGGTCTGTTCATTACACTAAGATCCCCCCTTTTCTTCTGTTTTATCTCGTAGGCTGTGAAGGGTTGTATATGGCTATTCGAACAAGAACAAGCATTAGGCTTCAGCAGTGTATCAACAAACATTCGAATGACAGTCATCAAACTCAAATCTGGAGGATTATGGGTCCACGCTCCCATTGCACCAACGGAGGAGTGTATTCAGGTTATACCTTTTAACGCAAGAAATGTCTTTCTGTTACTTTATTTTTTATGCTCATTGTTGGAAGTTCATTCAGAGACAATGCCATTTGCCATTGATTGCATCTTCAAGTGTGGTATTGGCTTACCCACTATTAGGGGAAATAGTGATCTGTCTTCCAAGGACTATCCCATAGCAAACCACTTTTAATGGCATACACTTGCCTTAAGTTATAATTATTATTTTTTTGTCAACTATACAGTTGTATATGACATATGTAGGAAGTAGGAGGTGCAAAATGATTAGAATTGGATATTGGTCCTCACTTCTTTTCCATTTGAACCTGTTACTGTAGATCTGTGTGCTGTTTCCTGTTACTGCATGAAAACCAGCTGTTGGATGCTAGTTCATGTTAAGACATTGATTACTTGACAGTAGGAAAGTACCTCCTTGTGAAAGGAAGTACTTCTATTTCCTACCTCAAAATTCGAAATAAGAGAAAAATGGCGACATTTGCTCCTAAAACGTAAGAACTTGCCACTCTTAAATTGTCTTCTTGCGTGATGAAAATAAGAAACAACGGAAGGGAAGTCAGTTATGTCTAATAGTCATATATTTGGTTATTTAATGTATCCCCTTCAGCAAAATTGGCCACATTTTGATGAATGGACTTACTCTGCCAGCTTTTGAAGGAGCTGGGCGCTCCAGTCGAATACATTGTCCTGCCGACATTTGCTTATGAACATAAAATCTTTGTTGGTCCATTTTCGAGAAAATTTCCACGGGCCCAGATATGGGTGGCACCAAGGCAGTGGAGCTGGCCCCTGAATTTGCCACTTGAGTTCTTCGGAATTTTTCGTGCCAAAACCTTGAAGGATGAGGATATGTCTACCCCTTGGGCTGATGAGATTGAACAAAAAGTTCTAAGCTCGCCCGAAGTTGGTAATGTAGATTGCACATGCACACTGAATCAAACTTCATTTAACAAATCACGATTCGAGCAAATTTCTTGTGGATTATTTCAGGAATTGGACCGTATGTCGAGGTAGCTTTCTATCACAAGCGTTCAAGATCGCTGCTGGTAACAGATGCTGTAATTTTTGTCGCAAGAAAGCCACCAGAATGTATTGGCAAAGAATCCTTGCTAGCATCAGCAAAGAATGGCTTGGCTGTAAAAATTCTTAGTAAAGGGAAGGAAGTCCCTCAGGAACCAGTTGTTGATAACCAAATGAGCCGGCAAAAAGGTTAGTATTTGAATCCCACTTCCAATAAGAGAAACTGAATATGGTGTTGCATGCAGTTTGAGGGTGAGAGTGTGTATGCATCACATTGAAATCCAGTTCCTGGTGCAGGTTGGGAAAGAATGGTCCTCCAGATCTTGTTTCTTGGTCCATCCAATCTGCTGGAACCTAATGCTAGCTTCGCTCAGATGTCACAAAAGTTGATCGTTTCACCTATTGTGAAGACTTTGGTCTTCAGCAAAGTTCCTGAAAAGGTAAAGAAACGACTATTATGCAATATTAGAGCTCTAATAGCTGGGGCTAAGGTGATTTTATAGGCCTAAAAAGTGAACACCAGCAGACCATCCTCTGCCTGGTTATGGTTTACCACGATTAGTGCTAGCAAACACATGATGAAATTCATTTGAGTTGTCAACCTTCCAGAGCATGTAAAGTCCGCGAAAGTGTTTTTTTTCTTTCAATTTCATTATGCTCAGCTTTGTTCTAAACTACGACAATTTCCGTGCTTGTTAACACTGCAGGTCAGGGATTGGATTGATAGTATTGTCCGAGACTGGAAATTCAAGAGGATAATTCCTGCTCATTTTGCTGCTCCGATAAACGCAGGCAGGTCTGAATTTTTAGCAGCATTTGCATTCCTGGATGAGCTCTTGGGAGAGCGTTATGTTACTCGGCCCTCACTTTCTCTTCTATTTGTATCAATCATGGGCAAGGCAGCCAGTTACTTCCCACCGGATGACATGAAGACCTTGTCATCTCTTGATCAGTTCTTAGTCTCAGTGGGAGCAGTGAAGAAGACTGTCTCAGGCAGGAAGAAGACCTCATGAAACATATACTTAGCCAATCAGTTTCACCACCTTAAATTCACTTACAAGTATATGAAGTTGTCAATGAATCATCTTTGCCCTAGAATTCTAGTAGAATAAAAAAAAAATACATAGTTTTGATGTCCCTATTTGCAGATGATTTTCAAATGATACGTTATTGAAAAGGTTCATATGTAGAAATAGCCTGGACCTGCGAGTACTTTGCTATTAAAAGCAGATTATGCCTCCATCAAACAGGTTGTATTTGTTATCTACAGCTTTAACTTGCCATTCAAGCAATGAATAAAAATTCTAGTCACAGTAAACCCTAAAAGGGTTCCTCAGTTAAGGATCGTGGTTCTTATATATTTTCAACTGAAACACACTCTTAAATACAAGGAATTTAAATTTACTAGCAGAGAAAATGCGAAGGTTGTCTGGTTTGTTGCTCCAAACCAGGCCTAGCATAATGTTCGGGAATATGGTTGTGATTGTTTTTAAAAGTACTTTTTGCTCAGAAATACATCAAAATAAGATTTTTTTATTGTTTAAAAATTATTTTTGACATCAGCACATTAAAATAATCTAAAAAATACCATTTTTTTAATTTAAAAATAAAAAAATAAAAAATAAAAATTCTTTTTTTTTCAAAAACATTTCCAAACATATTCCCAAACAAACACAAGTGACAATAACATGACAGAGAGAAAGTAATCAATTACCTAATCATTAAGAAATTCTGAGGATGAGAGTTGAGTTTCCTACCGCCGGGACAAACCAAGAACGCAAGCTTCCTCCTTAAAGAACAAAACTTGCATCTTCCATGAACTTGCGTGTTAACACTGTTTCTATCCTTAATTTTCTAGTGAAATGGGGTCAGAAGCATTTATTTATATGCTATCCTTCTAGAAGCTTCGTATGTGTCAATCACTTGCATCTTCCGCAAAGGTGGAAATTACTTGCAGGGGAATCAATCTTTAAATGTTCCTGAAAATTAATGCGTTGAATGCCCCTTCCACCATACCTCCGGTGTCATATATTAAATGCCTGGGCCCACTAGAGTTGAGGTTCATAAACAGCCATTAAACCCCTTCTATTGTTGTCCAAAAATAAAATATAATTTAATCTTAAAAAAAACCATAATAATATAATTTGTTTTGAATAAAAATCTTAAAAAAAACCATAATAATATAATTTGTTTTGAATAAAATTATAAACGTGTATAATATTATGAGAATGTTATCATCAATCTCACAAGGTCATTACATCTTTGATTGCTCTGAAATTTTAGCATAGTATATATAAATATATCAAGAGACTCCTCATAAAATTTCATCTCAATCTAATGGTCGGATTAAGAGATATGATTGATATTATAAAATTATTTATTATTTAAAAAAACACTATTTTACCGAAAAGGAATGGACAGAACGAAACCGGAACGTTTCGGCCGATATTTGATCAAAAAATACGGAATAAAGCCCATAATTTAAACCAAAATAAAAATAATGTTATTTTTTTTTAGTTAATACAAAATAGTTTGGGTATTTTGACCATTTCGAGGTCTATGCTTCTAATTTCTATCTACTTACGATAATGAATGCTAAGCATAAATATTTAATAATATATTTTCATGGGTCCAGCATTCCAGAAAGATGAGTCAATGCACGAGGCAGGAGCTGTTGGAGGACACGTTCTCTACATTGAAAACAAATTAGGGCTAGTTCTTGAGAGGAAATGTCCCACTCATTTTGCATGAATCCCTAATTAACTCTTTTTTCCATCAGCAAATCATATATGGAATGAATCACTGCTTATCATAAATACTCAAGAACTTGACCTATATTTTGGTTGGATGGTCACCTTCTCCTCAACTAAAAACCAACCACACAACCTTCTAGTCGGTATCCCAGTATTAAAAGCTCGAGATTAAGAGTTTGTTTCTCCTATAATCTCAAGTTTGAATCATGTGATTACTAATACGATAACCACTGAAGATTTAAATAGCTACTAATTTCAGGGTCCATAAAATTAATTGATATTCACGTAAACAAGTTTACAGAATAACCACTTTCATAATAAATAAATAAAACTAGACCACACCAACTATATTGAAACTTCATTCTCACCCGGCGTAAGCATACAAGATCGTGCAAACCACTCATTGATAATATATATATATATATATATATATATATATAAACAGAGAATTGTTTTCCATTTTCGTGGGGTACGTAGAAAGCTTTTCAGAGTAGCTTGTCTTCGAGATGAAGCACCACGACAATAAAAGAGCACGCTCGGTAGCTAGATCTTGAAAGTTAAAACATGTGCGTCGTGGACCATGCATGAGAGTGTTAGAGCCAGAGAGAGAATCCAAAGTGATTTTTACTATTACTCAATCCTCTTTTTCCTCTTTTTTCTTCCATTTGGGTCATGATTTTGACAGAAACTTTAGGGTTTGCCTCCATGCATTCATTCATTCATCTTCCTTTTTCACACTTTTACTTCATTCTCAGAGAAAACATATTACTTTTCCCCACGATGTAAGGCTTGCTGCGAGGGGCTTTATCTTGGAAAAGCCAACCAAGTCTGTGAAATCTGATCAGGCATAAAGCACTGCAGATTTTTTTATTATTATTATTATTTTCTGGGCGTGAGAAACAGCAGCAGGCCACAAACTTGCCGACGAATCAGCAAGGCGTTGCATGAACTCGAGCTTATTAATTGTAGATTGATTGAGGGAGATTATAATATAACACTAACTCACATTAGGATGTTATAATTAAGTTTAATCAAGTAATTAACGGTGCATTGGATACCTGCCATCATGAAAGCTTAATTCTCATGCAAATTAACAAGCCCCCACCATTAATTTTGCGAATCATTTGGTGCATAATCATAACCAGACCATTGTATTTGCATTCTCAGAGTTCTTGATATGATGATGATGAAGTCCCACAAGACACAGAGTAGAGATGGGAATCAAGCTTAGCTAATTCCCATACTAAAACGATCGTGGGTTTAACGGATAAAATTAGCTGTTGCTTATTTATTTTATCTTTTTATTCAGAGATAAAGCATATTTTTCCTTCATGCAAAACTAATCGTATTTCCTTTAAAATGATTTCTAAAATGTATTCCTTCCTGTATATTTTTGAAAAAGAATTGATTTTTCTTCTCATCACTAACTTAATATGAAATAAATTTTTAAAAGAATGAAATATTTTCTTGTGACCATCAAGTTGTAGATGATATATGTGTGTGTTCGCGCAAAATATATTGATTAGTGTCTGTTCTTCCAATAAGTTAAAGGCATGTACCTATATACAATAATTAAGCATGAATTCAAAATAAATATTTTAAATTAGTGTTTGATATTGTAGTAATGATTGTTTTCTAAAGTTTTTTTTATATATAAATGTTTCAAATAATATTTTTTTTATTTTTAAAAATCTATTTTTCTATATATATATATATATATATATAATCCATGACATGATTTTGACCGAACAACAAATATTATCTAAACTTGATCCTTAATTGATGTTTTGTATTTTGCATGTGACTTTGTCAACCTTTTGGTGGCCTTTGAAGATAGAAGTTGCTTATTTTGCGATTTGGCAACTGACCCACATGGCCACGTGGCACTGATGCTTTAAAGTTATCCTTTCCATATATAATAAAAAGATTTTTTTTTAAAAAAAGTCAACAATATCCTTACAACCGACCATACAAAATAAACAGTAGATTATCCAATATCTAGTGATTGCCATATTTTTTTAATATGGAAATTATATCTTCCATATGCAAAATATTGTCTGTAAAATATTAAGAACAGGATTTTTTTTTATAATTCCAAGTCCTTTTTCTTCATCCAAGATTTTAGAAATTATAGTTTGCTGATATAGTCAACAAGAAAAATAAATATAGATTAAAAAAAAACACTTGTCATCGTATATAATAAATATAAATCAAAATGATTTTCTTAAGAATCTTATTTCTCTTTTCCAAATATGATTTCCCTATGTAGTCTCTCTCTAAAATACGATACACAACCACTAAAGTTAACCTCAGTCAATTCGCTAAATTCATAACCTGAATCATGAGACAAAGATAATCTTATAAAATATAAACTAAAACAGCTTATGAATCATTATTCTCAATCAATCCAATGTTGAAGGATAACATTGACTTAAAATTTTTAATTTGAGTCAACCCAAGTTAACTTGTAAGACTCGGGTTAAGAGACCAAAATAATAAAGTTCAATTCTCAATTAGCACAATGTTGAAGAAAAAAAATGGAACACGCACACAAATTCAATCAAAAAATGACAAAATTATTCTAGTCAATTTGGCTAACTAGCAAAACTCGCGGTTTAAGTTATGAGACCATGATAAACCTATAGAAAGTACATCAAAATATAATTATAAAACTTAATTCTCAATTAATCTAATATTGAAAGATAAAATTGAAGAAAAATATTAATTAAAATGACCTCAATCAACGCTACTAATTCACAAAACTCATTACTTGAGTCTTAAAACCAAGACAGGGACTATAAAAATTAAATCAAAATAAATTATGAAATTCAATACCTATAAACCAAATGTTAAAGGGATAAGATTAAAAAAAAATAAAAAGTCCTAAAAAAATCTAGAGGAATAAAGTGAAAAAATCCTTGGTATATATAGTGAAATGCCAAAGTATGTTAATTAAAAGACTAACATAATTTTCTTTTATCTTTTCGATTTACCCATTTAGTTTTTTTTTAAAAAATAAAGATATTTTTGAAATTTTAAATCGTGTTTATAAACTAATGTTCATTGTAATAAATTTCCATATAAATATGAATAAAAGACATTCTAACAATTGATTTTTTCTTCATTAATTAAAAATTCCTACTTGAATTCAAAGGCATTAAAATCGTAGAAAAATGATATTCTTTAAATTATAGATGGCGAATTATTGACAAAAACAATTATGTACTATAAGTCTAAATCTATTCTCATAGAAACAGAGGTATCAAACTTTGAAAAATTTACTATTATTATCTAAAATGTTAAAATAGATTACACAATATCCAAAATGAGAATTAAATATAAGATACTTTGAAACCATTAATTATTTTAAGAATTATTTAAAACGATGTGAATTTCAAGAGCTTAATTGAGAATCTAAAACCCAAAAGGAATGTAATTCTTTTTTTTTTTCTTTTTTTTTAATACAAGAAAATTCTACCCCAGAAAAGTGCATTTTATAAGTCTAGGTGAGCGGAAAAATCTTGACTATCCCAAAAATTTATAAGAAATATATAAACTGATTCAAACTCGAAACTTGTTGTGGTACGAGCCCTTTACTATCATACATAGTCCCTTCATAGTATAATTCTCCTCTTTTCATTAAAAAAGAAAAGATAAAATTAAATGTTTCCACTAAATAAATAAAATGAGAAAAACTAAAGCTAAAATGAGAAAAACTAAAGCGTGTCGTTAGAACACTCCTCAAGATATTAGTTGTGGTAATTAGTTTTAATTAAATATGGCAACAATTAAGAAAATTTAAATTTCAAAATTGGACATTCTCCATAACACATACTAGCCAATACCCTTTTTTTTATGTGGTCATGTAATATTGGTTACCGGATCCAAACGTTTGAAATTTAAATAATTGATTATTAACAATTAATTTCTAAAAAAAACTAATGAAGAAGGGGACAATGAGAAGAGATAAAACAAGAGATCTTTGTGCATTCTATTTTAAAAATATAAAAATTCATTTTAAATCTATCTTAAAAACACATTTATTTTTTATGTCTTGTATTGCATTTTAAACAAGTGATCTTGTATTTACTTATGCATGCTATATCCCAAAATAGGATTATAATGCTAAGCCTCTGTTTGTCATTGTGTTTTAAAAATATTATTTTTATTTTTTACTTTAAATTTAAAATTTATAGTGCTTTTAGATCATTTTCATATGTTGATGTCAATAATAATTTTTAAAAAATAAAAATACATCATTTTAATGTATTTCTAAATAAAAAATCACTTTAAAAAACAATTTCAACTATTCTTACAAACAGACACTAAATACAATTATTAGACAAATGTAAGAAAATAAAACCACAAGAACCTATTAATCTAAAAAGTAATCTGAAAAATCAGATTATATTTTCAAAATAGCTTTAAATATTAATCCATCATCTAATATAATAAGAAATTTCAATTTAATTATTAGAAACGTGATTAATTCAGGCCTAATTTCCATTGATACAACAAAATCAATATGTTTTCCAAATTAGCCACCAAAATAAGTAAGTAAATCCTCCCAAAACCTCCATCTTTGACTTTGGCTAGTCTTCTAGAAGTAAAAGAAAAACCCAAAAAAGAAAAAAGAAAAAGAAAAAAGGCAAAAGGTAGTATAATTATAACATGGTGCAACCTCTCTCTCTCTCTCTCATAGACATGTAAAAGACATGTAAAAATATAGTGGCAACCACCGCGTAATATTGCAGACAGAGAGAAGAAGCCTTAGCCCACCAATACCAAATACCAAAATCTGAAAACAACCAAGAAACGTAGTTGCTTGCATGATCTCTCAACCCTAAATCATTAAAGAAATAAAACTGATCAAATCCTCATTTCACTTGCATTTCCATTGCCCTTTCTGGTTAACCGCTGCTTTTATATGCAGTTTCTCTCAAAAGGTATGTAAAAAAACTAACTTCCCTTCTTGTTACGTTTCTTTATTTAAGCTTTTCGTATTGCTTTTGTTTCCATATTAAAGTTCCTTTTTTTTTAGACAAATTCGAGATGTGTTTTTGTTTTTTCAAAAATGGGTTCCTTTGGAAATGGCGTTTTGATCATGGGTTTTTGATAAAAAGCCTGTTCTTGGTGCGTTTCTGCTCTTATTTTCTCTCTTTTATTTGTGTCTTCTGTTACAAAAATCCTGCTTTAATGTAGTTTTTTTCTTTTTAAGTTTAGTGAATTATTGGATTGTATCTTTGTTTGTAATTTGGTGGCATGAACTTTTTAGGATTTTGGTGATTGTAGATTGAGAGCTTCATTGGGATTTTACCGGTGTGTTATGGTTGATTGCTTTTATTGCAATTCTCATTCTTGTTAATGTATGCAGTAAGAAATGAAATGAATAGAAATGCATGTTATATTGATATTGTTTCGTCTACTTGTTAAATAGTTAATGTGGCAATGAAAATAGCATGTTGAAGAATATTGTTGTTAGTAGGTTTGAGAAATTGAAAGATCTCAGATTTAATGTATTTAACAGTTGTCAGTTAGTTTAAATGAATAAGAGAATCGATATGTGACTATGCTTTTGGTGCGGTGGTTGGTTTACTTTGGTTTCCAGGATGTTTGGAATAGCATAGAATTGAATTAGATTGATTCTGTGCTGAAATATCTCATCTTTAATGGATAATAAAGTGATTCCATTTATCTATTTGTTTATGTTCTTTATTTATATTGTTTTTGCCTATTATGAGATTGTGTAGTGCTCTGCTATGTCATTTTAAGCCTTGGAAGTTCTTGATTGCTCTGTTTGATCCAATCCTCGAAAAGATTCTAGCCTTTAAAACAGTGTCAAAGTTGATTCTAACCAGAAGAATTAGATTAATTTACATTGTTAGTATCTTATATGTAAAACAATTCAAACATAACCAATCGAAGCATGTTAATTGGTAGTATTCGACATTTTGAATTCTTTGAAGTTCAGAAGATAAAATAGGTGATAAGTCTGTGGTTCTTCTGGTTATCTCATGAAATTTGTAAATTATTATTATATAACTCCATTTTGTTTCACTATTCATGTGGGATATTCTTAACATTTTCTGTGGTTTACAAGAAAATATATTGATCTCAAAACATAAATGGATTGCTGTTTACTTTACAGGTTGAAGATTGAGATTTCTCCAGTCCAAAGTTTTTCATTCAACGTGATCTCAGATTGTATTTTTGTGAGTTTTCTTCCTTGGTTTTAATATTTGTATAAAATTTTGGATAATACCAGAAATTTTTTTTTGGATAATGCTTTCAGAATATACATCATAACTGGATGTTCTTTGTTGGCAGGGTTGCCTTTTCTACACTTTTGTTCTCTTCATCTTGTGTGTATCCTATGGCTGAGCCGAGCATCAGTCTAGCAGTGACCCCAACAATAGCTGAGGCTGATAGAGGTGATTCAAAACGAAATTCTATGGGAAAATCAAGTTCGTCAGATACAAGCAAGGATATTCTTCCTCACTATCTTCGAGCTTCTACTGGTTCATGTCATGATTTCTGTAAATATGGGAGGAATCATGCATTTGAAGAGAAGGCAAGGCATTCCTTTCCTAGAAGGACTGTACAGAAACTACAAGATGACCAAATTTTGGCAGAGTCTCAGACAGAGGACAAGAGCACATCAGTGATTAAGGTCAAGCCCAGTCCCAATTCCAAATCCCCCAGTGCTAATAGTCCTGAGATCATCAAGCGAGAAGTGTCAACCAAATCAGTTGTCATCCAAACTCCATTGCTCAAAGAAGTCCTGACTAAGAGGATGACGCCAACAGGTTTATTAGCAAAGTCTTTTGACAGCCAAAGTTCAATGTTAAGAGAAGCTCTGGCCAAGAAAAAATCACCAGCCGGGTTACCTCTGGCAAAATCATTTGATGGCAGAAGTCCAGTTTCAAGAGAAGTTCTGGCCAAGAAAAAATCATCAGCTGGGTTACCTCTGACAAAATCATTTGATGGCCAAAGTCCAGTTTCAAGAGAAGTTCTGGCCAAGAAAAAGTCATCAACTGGGTTACCTCTGACAAAATCATTTGATGGCCAAAGTCCAATTTCAAGAGAAGTTCTGCTCAAGAAAATGACGTTGACACAGGAAGTATCAACTAAATCAGCTGACAGCCAAGGTTCAGGGTCAAGTGAGATTTGGATGAAGACAAAGACAACAGCTAATGGGAGGAAGAAGGGTTCAGAGGTCAAGTCATCCCCAAGCATCACTATGCAGGATTTAACATCATCTTCTAAAAAACCAGAGGTCTCTGTGAAAAAAGTGTTGTTCAAAGCTAAAGAAGTAAAATTATCTGCAAAATACACTGGTACTTTGAATCCAAAATCATCATCTCCTGATGCTTCAAAAGTTTTTGGTGCTAGAAGAAATGGTGACATCAAGATCGAACAGCGTACAGGGACCTCCAAAATAGTTGCAAAGAAATTACAAGCATCCCCAAGGGCTTCATTTTCTCCTAGAAGGTCAGTCAGTAGTGGTGCTAGAGGACTAGCATCCCCGCGAGTTTCATTGTCCAGAATTGCATGCCTAAATGCAAAGAAGAATAGGAGCTTGAAACTCACGCCTCAGACTAAAGAAAGTAATGCTAAGCAGCACAAGAATAAGAATTCCCATAAGAATGCCGATAATGTTCAACCCACTGGTAAACTTAAAGAATCCAATGGTGACACAATCCAGGAGAAAACGTTGTATGTCATCAAGATGAAAGCTGACAACAAATATGTGGAGTCTGATCACAATGAGAATGTTTCTGTCGAGGCATCACCACCTCTGCTGTCTTCACTAAAGTCTCCATCCCTCCCAAAATCTCTCTCCTCCATGTCCCATAGTGAAAAAGATGAAGATGGATCTGAGTATACAATGACGGAAGCAGAAGATGACACTTCCTCTGAATACGATGAAACCGAGTTCATTGAAGAGGCAGAGACTTTGGAAGCAGGACACAGAGGGAGGAATAGAAAGTCTGGGATGGTTCTTTCTGAGGAAAAAGATGGCAACCCTGTGAAATTACGTTTCAGGAGGGGAAGGGTGATTGATATTCAGTCTGAGAATAATAGTCCAAGGAGGTTGAAATTCAGACGAGGAAGAGTGTTGGGAGATAACCAAAATCTCAAAGCTGATGGCCGAAGAAACTTCAAGAGGAGAGGAGCTGATGGTGATGTGATTGACAGCAAAGATGATTCAGGAAAACTTGTTTTGAGGCATCAAGATGTTCATGGAAGGAAAGATGCGCAGGGTCTGTTTAATAATGTCATAGAAGAAACAGCAAGCAAACTTGTAGAGACAAGGAAAAGTAAGGTCAAGGCCTTGGTTGGTGCTTTCGAGACGGTAATCTCCCTCCAAGATGGCAAACCCTCTGCAAATGCTGCTTCTTGAATTGGAAATGTCTGCTAAACTAAAAATAAGAAAAAAATTCTATAAAACAATCTAGTCTGAGTGAATGCTTTGTCATCAAAAGTCCATTAATTTTTCAAAGGATTGGTAGGAAAATAATCCAAGCTTGCACCGATAAGTATGGCTAACAAGCTTATGAGTGGTGGAAGTGTAAAAACGATTGCTTCAGTTGACATAAGATTGCTTGGATACAGAGTTGGACGGAAAGTCTCACGAGTATTGATCTTGACAAACCTAATATATAGAGGGTATGCATCTTTCTTCTTCTTGTTTCAATTTATACCTACTGCGATTGGATTCTATTTGTGAAAGAAACACACTTGTATAGTTTGACTAGCAAAAGAAAGCTGGATGACATGATTTCTCATTCTTCCATAATTTATCATGCATGTTAGCTTTCTCTTGTTAAATATAACGTGTAATCTGTATTTTGGGGTTTCGTGTTTCTTTGTGATTGAATGTAACGTTAACCTGTTGCTTCCATTTGTTATTATGATGGAAATTGTTGAAATTACAAACCCGGATCATCATGAAAACCACTTGATTTGCGTTATCCTTGATGATTCAGCTCCTAATAAAGTTGCACGTTTAAAGGATGAAAATTCTAAAAGGGAGTTCCACTTTATATCAATTTAAGCTGCACTTAATTACAAATCCTTGATGATTTGCGTTATCCGAATCATCCCTTTTACTAGCAAGTATCGTGCAACTTTACTAGGAGTTGAATTTGATATACATATTTCTAATCAACAACTTTCTTAAAATATAATATTATTTTAATGTGAGCAAAACCCATGTCTGCTCGTCAACATCACCACTAGAATATTACCACATTCATTCATAAACTAGCAGCAGCCAGAGAGAATCTCAAACACAATCTGAAACATGGAAATATACCCAATCAAAGGATGCCAAATAGGCACACAGACAGTGGCCATCAGTCCAATGATAAAATATGCTGTGAAAAAACCTACGCCTGACACGTGGGCAAGCGTATGGTTCTCAGAATCTTTCTCCTGTTGACAGTAGTACAGCTTGTAGCAGCAGTGGTCGTGCTCTTGGCATTTCATTTCCCTTTCTAACGTACAAGCCCTCAAATTTCGAAAAACAATACCCATAACTATGGCTTCTGCTTATCCACCTGACTGTCATTCTCTCCCAAGCAATCGCCAATGAACTGCCAGCACATGAGCCGCTGTCTGTAAGAGCCCACTTGCCCTTTCTACTCTTTGCGTGGCGAAGTATGAATGGTTTTGATTTAAAAATAAAAATAAGCACGCGACTGTATCTGTTCAAGAAATATAAAACTATTTTCTTCTCCAATATACACCCTAAAGCAAAGCCTTCTGCTCTCTCTCTCGCTCTAATCTCTGCACTTCCTTTGCTCTCCATGCTCCTTTCTCTTAGGAGGGCGTTATTTCTCACTTGGGATCAAAATACGTCTCAGGGTGTTTATGTGCATGTGAGTGGTCAAAGTTTGCGGCTTTTTTCGGTGAAGTGTTTTTCTTTTTTTCTTTTTCTCTAACCAGTGCTTCTCAAAAGCCTTTGATTCAATTTTTTTGGGTGTAAATCTGTTTTTTAGGGTTTTGAGGGCATGAGAAGAGGATACTTGTTTTGCTGAGGTAAGAAATTTTGGGTTTCTATCGTGATTTTAATTACGATCTTATCCGCTTTTAACTTCTTTGCTTTTTCTTGTTTGATTTTTATGTGGGCTATGGTCTTTTTAGCTCTACAACCTCAAGTGCTGTTTTTGCATATCAAGTGAATATGTGAAGTGGATTTTTCTTTGATTAAGTGACTGTATTTTTATTTTTTATTTTTCGGATTAAGTGGCTTGCAGTTTGATAAAGGGTTCTTGAGGATCCAAGTTTTGGATGGTAACTCACTTGCATTATGCGATGCTTGAATGTAGTTTTGCTATGTGATGCTTGAGATGATGGAACTTAAACAAATTTTAAAGCTTTTAATGGTTAGGATTAAGTGTCAACTTGTACTGCGGCTAGTTTCTGTAAAATCTTATGCATGAGTGCTTCCGAATAGAAGCTCTGGAGTTCTCTTTTATTGTGCAATGCATATGTAGCTCAGAAGGCTGTATTAGTACTCACATAAAGATTAACGTTGGACTTTGTTTGATAGGATTTCGTTTTTCAACTAAAGTTTATTACAATTGTATATCTTTTATTAGTCCATACACGCTCATATTCATTAAGATCACAGGTTGTCGGTATATTTGTTGTCTTAACATCATTTTGAATGAGAATAGATGATTTGCATGGTTAATTTGTCGGTATATGACTCCATAAGTGAATGGTGTCCACTCCCATGACTATTATATGAATGGTATTTAATATACATTTCTTATTATTATAATATAAATGTAAAAAAAATATGGATCTAGGCTTTACATGTTCTTGTATGAGAGAATCAACGAGCTTACCAATGCGGTAGTAAACGAGATCATTTACTTTGCCCCGTGTTCCAGTGCTATATTCTTTATTTAGCTTCATGCCCCTGAATTGCACAGTCAAATAGTTGTTTCTCCAATAGTAATCAGCTGTATTAACTTGCCAAATTTGGTTGTCAAATACTAAAACTGTTGACCTTTAACTATGTTGATCTTGATAGGAATGCACAACAAATTCTGATTATCTTTTTTTTATCATATATTACTTTCTCACTAGATGGAGACAATGATTTTAACAAAGCAATATCGTTGTATACACTCCTCGAGCTGTCAATGCAAAAAAGGGCATCTAAGTGAAGATGTGATTTTTTTAGTGTTTCAACAGCTGAACTGGAACCCTAAGTTGATTGCTACTCTGTCATGTGTATGCAAATGGTTTGATGATCTTGCCAAGCGAGTATTGTGGAAGGCATTTTGCCGGGCAAGGGCTCCAAAGATGATGCTTGATCTGCAGTCTAGTGGAAGTCACAGCGTTGATGGGAACTGGAGGGCACTTGGGAAGCTGCTTATTTACTGTTCAGGATGTACCAAGGGTGGCCTGTTTAATAATATTCACATTCCTGGTCATTTTGTTTATAAGACTCGGTTTTCTAGGACGTCAGGGAAGAGCTTTCTTTTGCCACAGTGCAGGACAGACATACTGTATGTGTCTGACCCCTGCGAACATCTTGACCAAGGCGATGAAGGGGATGTAGGATTTTTCCGAGGAATTTTCAAGTCATTCTCAATGTCAAAGGTCCGGAAAATGCTGATTAAAAGGGGGGCACAGCTTCACCCAACTGAGGTATGCCCTTATTGTAAAGCGAAGTTGTGGAGCATGCAGCAAGCTGAAATGATTCCACAGAGTGCCAGCTGCAGACTGGGTGCCTATGAAGACTGCATTGAATATTATGTGTGCCTCAATGGACATGTTCTTGGAATATGCACTCTCTTACCATTGTCTGATTCAGAAGAGGTTTCTGAGCTGGAGTGAGTCACAATACATGCAGGTACCCTCCTTTACTGAGGAATTTACTTTTTCTTAGAAAGGAACTGAGATACTATTTTGGGGAGTTTTTTGATTGTTTTCAAAGAGATATCTTCGATTTGTCAAGAACAAACAAAGTAACAACCTGTAAAATGATATACAATGCATGTGATTGTGTGGGCTAGGAACAGCATGCGTTTTCTTTTGAGAAATTAGATGCGCATGCAGATCATTGAATCAGGAGTTGAACCATAGCTCTGCCAACGAAGATCAGAGTATTAGTACTCGTTTGGAAATTGCAATAGAGATGGTCATTTCCTTGTCCAACATCTATGTTGTTGGTGTTAGAGAACAATATAAATCATATTATGAGATCTTACTTAAAAGCTTAAACTTTTAGATGAAATAGTTCCTTGATATAGTATAAGAACCTTGTTGATTCAACAGTCACGAATTCAAATCTCATCATCCTTATTCTATTTGATAAAAAAAACAAGTACAAGGTAGTGTGAGTCTGTGCAAGTTTCAAGTCCAGAAAACTTTCACTTGAGGAGGTGTGTTAGAGAATAATATAAATCATATTATAGACTCCTACTTAACAGCTTAATTTTTTAAATAAAATGATTTTTTGAGATCCGGAACCCAACTGTGATATGGCCTGTTATTAGTACTTTGAAAGTTTTTCAATCTAGGATATGTCATGGAGCTACCTGTTCAAACTGCACTGAGCCGTACTGACCTGTAAGGTATTTTATGTGCTTTTCCTATCCAGAAATTTCTACAATTGACGACCGTTTCTCTCTTTTTCCCCCCCTAACAGATGTCTTAGCAGGCTTGGATTGTGTATATTTTGGAATGAGCAAATGTGGATGAGAAGGGATAGGCTTCCCGATAGCTATATTTCCCTGAAGCTGTAAATTTCGACATCACAATTGCTTCTAGACTTCAAGTACATTGCTTCCTGTTCCTGCCCAGATCAATTGCTTCATGGAGAAGCCATTGCTGGCGAGCTTTAATCGTCATTTACTTACTGTGAGCGTTGTTTGTGTTTGGATGGCAGATTGGTAATTGCAATGATTCGTATACCCCTGTTCCCTATCATCGATCAGTTGCTTTACCCTTCGATTTTCTATGAAAATCCTGATAAAAATTAGAAGGCTCATCCTTCTGTATGCCCTCTGCATAATTTTCACAAGTTCCAGGGAAGGATAGAGTCCGTGTGTACAACTTGGCACTCCGCTCAGTTATTTGTCTCTCTCTGTCATAGAAATGTGCTTCGCCGCTGGGTCAATTTTTCTGTATAAAAAAAAAGCTGAGGCCAAATGTTAATGTCACGAATTTTGATTCAATAAATATGGTTAATTTTATTATATAGTTAAAAAAAGTAATGATACTAATAAAATGAATGTTTTTTTAATATTGTGGAAAAGCGTATAATTTAAAAGGTGTTTATCTGATACTATATGATAATTTTATATAAAGTAAAATGAAAAAAATTCAAAGCTCAACGAAAAATATTAAAGTAAGGAAAAAAAATCTTAAACCTGGATAATTACCAAGTCTACAACTCTGAACATTAAATTAGGATGGTGTCATAGAAAAAAAATTAAAAAAATTATAGAACTCTAATTTTTAGATAATTTAATTTTAATTGATGGAATTAAAAATAAAATTAATATTAAAAAAACCAAAAAATTATGAAGTTAATTTTAACTATTCTTCAAACCTAGTGATCTAAATCATGAAATTAAGACCAACTCCATAAAAAACAAGTTCAAAATACCAAGAAACCTAATCCATATTCAACAAAAAATCGAGAGATGAAGTTTAAGAAAGAATTTATCAAATTAAAAGAATAATGACCAAATTTAATTTAAAAATAAAATGAAACCAAATATTGATGGATGAAATTGAAAAAAATAATTAAAAAGGATTAGAAAACAAAACAAATAAACAATTAGCAAATATGTTGCATGCGCCAACCTATTTGACCTTCTTGTTTACCCCAATCCTTTTATTTTTTAGTTTCTATTTTGATCCCTTAACATTTAATTGTTTTAAATTAGTAAATTTTTGTTTTATTTTGCAAACCAAGCATTAACTAAACTCTTAATTATTTCCTAAATATTGCAAAAATCTTTGTATCAACTATCAAGGCAATTAAAACAAACTACTTAGTCAAATCCCAAATAAAACCAACGGGAAGGGAAATTTAAAAAGAGTTTAGAAACTGAAATTAAAAAAGGAACATGAACTCCTTCATTGACTGTACAAATCTAGCATATCTTCTCACTGTATGGCTGCCGGCCTGCCCTCTGGTTGAGTTTAAGTTTCGCCATGTGAGAAGCGATTGCTCTGCTATACCATTTTCAAGTTCTTAGAGCATCTGCAGCGGGGAGTGCTATATGAGGAGGTATAAATTAAATAATATATTTTTAGCATGTTTTTATTACTGTACACGCTCCAGCGGGAGAGCTATACCTGCAGCTAAAAATAGCTGTGGTTGCTCGATCTGCTATATATGGCAGAAGATGGCAGGAGACGAAAGACGAGGCATAGTATATTTTTTTACCATTGGAATCACTATTCAGCAATATCACCGTTGGAATCACTGCTCAGCCATATGTGATATATGGTGCCTAACGATGGAAGTTCTCTAATTCGAAACTGAAGAGAACCCAGGGAGAACAACGGCCATTTTTTTTCGAAGCATTTGTTGATCAAGAGAAACAGAAGAACAAGAAGAACAGAAGCCGAACAAAAAGGTTAGATTTTTTTCCTTTCTATCTATTAAACTGGGTTCTTGTTTTTTATTTGTTGGATTGGAACGACACTGTGTCTATTTTTGGGGTTTTGATTTGGAATGTGATCGGTGATTTGAGGTTTTTCTTATGGTTTTGACAAATGGGTTTTCCTTGTTTGTTGTGTATTTAAGGAAACATTGATCTGTATGTGGGTAATCATTTTTGGATTTGCTAGAATGGTGTTTGTTTGTGATCTGGTGAGACGGGTTCGTATTTTAACAGACATTTGAATCAAAAGCTGCAATGGTCATGTTTCTAGCTCCACTCAGCATTGCCTGTGATCTTTCTATTCGATTGCATGGATGATTTGATATATATGGTTGTTGTTGTTATGTTTCTGTGAGGCGTACCCTTTAATTCTGTGTTTGTATGCGTTGTGAATTGAATTTAGTTGAGCAGATCCTGTAATGTAATGTGTCTTAATTGATATCAGAGCTCGTAGTAGCGGGTCTCAATAAGATGTATGTATCATTAAAGAAACTTCATGACAGCTTGAAATTTCAATTATGTACTTGGAGGACTTTTATTTTATTTTATTTTGCATTTATGTCTGTGCTTTTTTACCAGTCAGAGAACCTGGAAGTTATTTCTTCATCCTGTGCAGATTTTAAGTCATGGCACAAAGTTTTCCTTTTATGTTTTGAAGTCTGATTTTATTGTGTTCAGACAATTTTATTTATTTACTTAGACCCATCACATGTTTAGATTTGGTGATGCTGGAAAAATTGTCTTAGGATTGAATGTAGCAACTAAAGACAAAGTAGTAACTCTGGCTGTCAATGTGATGTAACGAGCTGCTTGGTTCATTTTTCTACCTCGTTCGTTATTGTTGATTCCCTGGTGAAATCAGTAGATTCTACTCTTTGGAGATTAGAGACAACAAAATCAGACTTATTTGAGTTTGCCATGCAGTAGTTTTAGGCAAATTATGATTCTTTCTTTGCACTGATCTTGAATGGCCTGAGTTGTCTTTAATGCATCACAGGTTAGTTTGTCAAGTTTCCCTCTTTATCTTTCTTGTTTCTTAGCAAATTATGTGCTTCTAGATTAACATTGAGTAGGGAATCCTAGATATGGAGGATTCAAGTATATCTCCATTGAAATTGTTTGATAAGCTGGAATACGTGGTTTCCATTGAAATTGTTTGATAAGCTTTTGATGCAAATGTCTGTTAAAATACGAACCCGTCTCACCAGATCTCAAACAAACACCATTCTAGCAAATCCAAAAATGATTACCCACATACAGATCAATGTTTCCTTAAATACACAACAAACAAGAAAAACCCATTTGTCAAAACCATAAGAAAAACCTCAAATCACCGATCACATTCCAAATCAAAACCCCAAAAATAGACACAGTGTCGTTCCAATCCAACAAATAAAAAACAAGAACCCAGTTTAATAAATAGAAAGGAAAAAAATCTAACCTTTTTGTTCGGCTTCTGTTCTTCTATTTCTCTTGATCAACAAATGCTTCGAAAAAAAATGGTCGTTGTTCTCCCTGGGTTCTCTTCAGTTTCGAATGAGAGAACTTTCATCGTCGGGCACCATATATCACATATGGCTGAGCAGTGATTCCAACGGTGATATTGCTGAATAGTGATTCCAACGGTAAAAAAATGTATTATGCCTCCTTTTTCGTCTCCTGTCATCTTTCTACCATATATAGCAGCTCGAGCAACCACAGCTATTTTTAGCTGCAGGTATAGCTCTCCCACTGGAATGTATACAGTAATAAAAACATGCTAAAAATATATTATTTAATTTATGCCTCCTCATATAGCACTCCCCGCTGCAGATGCTCTAAGCAAGCCATTTGGTGCGCTATATTGATACTGGACACGGAAGTGAAAAGACCTCAGGTTGACTTGACAAAGATCCTTCTCCCCAGTTGTAGGGCTTCCAACTTTCAGAACGTTTTTGTGCCCTTCTCATCTCCCCCTATGCAGCGAGCGTTTAGGAAGAGATGCGGTCCTGAGGGCTATTCTTAAGCTCCACAAGATAGAAAGTAATGGTATATTAAAGAACTTTCTCATCTAAAAACTGAAACTGTTAGGTAAAGTTTCAGAATATAATAGAAATAGGGGATGGTGAAATTCGAGCTCGTGATCACTGGATCAACAAGACTTTGATGTCATGTTAAAAAACTATCTTACCTAAAAATTTAAGTTGTTAGGTGAGACCTCATAATATGATTTATATATATTCTAACATGGTCTACCCAATTTCTTTGAAGAGAACTGGTGTTGATATTAGTTGAATTGACCTTTAGAAAGTTGTAAACAGAATTGGTATCGAAATTTAACATGGTCCCTCAAGTTCAAGATGTCTGGATGGATTTTCCTGATGAATAATAGGATAAACAAAATAATATAATACTCACTTCTCAGGGAATTGCAGAAAATCTTCTTCTTTTATTTTTATCAGAGAAACGAAGCAATAAATCATCAAAGCCTTGGCTTTCAAAGTGCATACATTTGATCTAGAAGACTTATCTCAATAAACTTGGTTGCATAATCAAGCATTAAATCGCAAAAAAAGGTATAGCTGCATATGATTAACTAGCTTCTTGTCATTGATTAACATGTAGTATGCAGTAGCATATGCAGCCAAGGACAGAGGTATAGAGGTATATCTCTATTGAGTCATATTCTGCTTAACACCAGCATCTTCTGCTTCAAAGTCCAATCCTGAAATGCTCATCCTCCCAATGTTAACTGCACAGTTTCAAACTGAAAACTTCAGCAAGTTGATTTACAAGGCTTTTCAAGCTCTAAACAGTTCTTATATCGCCTTGCGTAAGCCAAATGCTGTAAATTACTTAAAGAAGCTCCGAGTTTGGAACACCATATGTCAAAGTGATAACAGGTATAAGAATAATATGACATTTGCATTCCAAGGAACTTGCCATAACCATGATTCAATAGATATAATTCTGTCCTACCTGTTAAATTGAGGATGAGTGTGATGAAGGACTCAAACTTGTGCAAAATGACAATGGTAATTTCATACGGAACAGAAAATTTTGAGACATTTAAATGCTGTAGCACTTTTCTCTATTAAAATTGACATGAACAAAAGCTAAGTTTGTTTAGCTCGTCAAACAAAACTATTATTTGGCTGAATCAGTCAGAAAACAGTTAAATACTGAATATGATGCATATTTCTTGTAATGCCGCATGGGGGTTGACGTTTATTGCTTGTGCTAATAAACAATTAAAAACAAAATCCAGTGGACAATAAGGTCAAATAGAAAAAAAGTACCAACAGCATCTAGCCCAGCTAATTTTGGCATGAACTTCTTGATGTGGTCTTCAGCTGCTTTATCAGCTTTCAGTGTCTCACACTCAAATGAAACATGAATCTTTTTCTTCCCATGCTTTTCTTCTACCATACCTACAGTATCCTTTTCCCAGCTGTTAAGACAACATAACACATTTTAGTGCAATAATTCATCAACGAGGTTTGAACAGAGAAACAAATCCCAGTTTCTTAATAAAAGATGGATCTAGTAGTAAGCTCAAATACATAAAGGGGTTACATTTTAAATTTGAGTGAGTGATATGAGCTGTACCAAAATGCTATCAGAATCAAGCTTAAATAATTCAATAATTTCTGAGGAACACATGGACTATACTTAATTAATTGCTAGAAGTCAATCAGAACTAGCTTGCGTAAATCAGTAAAATCACTAATTACTGGGATGAGGTTTATCATTGATGTTTTATCCATTATGCGATTGCAGAAACATATGTCACACTTGCATGCATAAACTAATTATGAAGCACAAAAACAGAAGATAATAAACTTGCATGAGTTAAAACAAACTTTAAAAACATCAGAAAGTTTTTTATAAAAAGCAAAAAATAATAAAAAGAAAAGAAAAGAAAAAGAGTCATGAATGAAACTGATTCCCAACTCAAATGTTAATCTAAAACTAGCAGTAAATCCCAGATGGCTTACCCATGAGCTTGATCAATGTTATGGAATCGAGCAGCATCATGGCCTTTACACTCAACTACAACAACTTGTTCTTTCCCACTCTGTTAGAAATTAGAGATAACCGGAACAAACAAAAGGTTGGTTAACAACAGCCTGGAAAAAAAGAAAGAATTACAGAAGGAAAACAAAGAACCAAACACGCCATACATTGAAGTCAACAATTGTAAGTTTGATCAGGCGATAATCCTCTCCTCTGCTACACTCCCTTTCACAAGCTAATTCTTTTCACCATAAAAGAATTAGTTTAGAATAGGAAAATAATTCACAGAATTATATCAAAAGTAAGTTTTTATGGAAAGAGAAGTTTACATCAATTCTTACAGAAGATGGCCACATTTAGCCAAGCAAATTTTGTTTCAAGAAAATATCTCTAAGATCTAGAAACATTCTAGGCAGGAGAAATTATTACATACTCAATTTTTGTAAAACAAATCAAACATGTTGGCACATCAATGGTAATATATCCAACCTGATATGCCCCAACATGATTTATTTGGTCTAATAGACCAGGTCATGAAAAAATATCTCCCCAGCACATGTAAGCACTTGGATTCACTTGTTATTTGAATGTCAAAACACTCAGAATATCACATGCATACATTTTCTTTTTATAATTTTATAGGTCATATCATCATTGCATATTCAAATGCAGGACTCCACTCGGTGCGATTGGTGACTACCATTAGGTAGTGCAATGAGTGCTCGAGAGCATCGAAAGAATTTGAAATGAATGTTAGGACGGCATATGGAGCTGCCAGAAAGACTTAACAGCAATATAATTTATGCAAGAATGAGAATTTAAATAACCAAAAAGCTTCAGTTTGACTTTACGAGTCTAAATAGGTTTAGTTTCTTCCCGCATAAATAATACAAGAAAATAACTTGTTCTTCTTTTTCGTCCTTTCACAAATCAGCCAAAACAGAAACGAGAAATTAGCAAGAACCAAATATTAAGAGACATGTTTCATATAATTTTTTGCATCTTTATACACTGTAAATGATGACCTCTAAGAGCACTAATTTTCGCTGGTGCATCTATAATTTCTCGCAAACAACACCATGAAAACCAAACTGTTACTATTTAAACACATCTGAGGAATAAATATTATTGAAAAATAACACTCTTCCAAGTTCCAAATATTCCCTCACACCCAAAGTTCTGGTGGATAAAAGACTTGAGACTTTGGTTTGTTTTTCTCTTTTCCTGTCCATAGTTCAAGTACAGACCTTGCATCCATGTCTTTTTTTCCAGACCAGTAATACTTCATTGACCCACACGGGCATAAACATTCATCTAAATACATAAATATACATAGTGAGGTGGGGATCAGGGGTACCAGAGCCATGAAGACCATAGCAAATGGAGTGAGGCAACTGGATGAAGTGACCAGAAATGGACCCAGATGGCAATAATGCTATAGAAGCTACTCCTTCCTTCACCACCTCCACGTTCTCACTCTTTGATGATTCCAATTCTAACAGTTCTTCTCCCCCTCCCTCCTCCGCTATAAAACATGTAATGGAAGTAAAAATAAATCAATAAACTTAAGAACCAAAAACAAAACTATAAACAATTTCCAAAAAAAGAAAATGAACCTTACCCATCAGCTAAACTTCTTTACACAAAGAAAAAGACTGATCCTTTTTTCTTGCAAATGATTTCTCTCGTTTCTTCTATGGCCAATGATAGGGCTTTGCTTTGTTTTGTTAACAAAGGAGTCCCTGCAGTAAAAAGCAAGCTGCTTTTCACAAAATGAAATACAAAGAGACACAAAACGATGACGTCTAACATGGTTATTGATGATTCCATCTATAAAACGGCTCCGTTTGACTCTTTAAACAATAATCTTTCCCTTTCAGATAAATCCTATATATCTTCTGCCTCCTCCTCCTCCTCCTCCTCCTCTCTCTCTCTCTCTCTCGAGCTATTCTCTTTCTAAAGCTATTTTCACATTTCGTTGTTTCTACAGAGATAGTGCTTTATAAGATAGCGACTTTACTGGGTCTTCTCCATTCGTTTGTTTCTGAAAGCTACATAGCTGTTTCATTTATTACTCCTCTCGAAGCTTTGTAATTGCCCAATTAGTTAACTTTTGTGGGCTTGATGTTATTTTCGAAACTTTTAGTATTTTACATGAAAGTAGATTCCAGTTGCAGGTGGTTTAGTATTTTGAAGCAAAGATAGTTCCTTTATTTATGAAAAGGATTGTACAGTGTGTGTAATGCAATTGGGATGTTTCCAAGTTGGTTTGCTCTTGATTTAGAGAATTTAGATTGAAGTGAATATTTACATATTTCGTATTTTTATGTTATGTTAGTTCAGTTATGGCTGAATTGTTGAGGAATTCAATGCTAGTTACCATTAAAGGGCATGGGCTTGCTTGTCAAAAGGGTGTGTATTTGCCAAACAATGGTAAAGATAGAAATTATTGTAGAAGTTATTGCTGTGGTGGATATGGTGGTTCAGCTATGAAAACAAGGAGAATTCTTGTGGGAACATGTGAGCTCAACGTGGTTTCCGTGTCAATGAAGGGCCTTACTTGGTTTGGATGTGTTCGATTGAAGAAGCCTCAGATGAGTTTGCAATTCGTGTCCGTTACAATGAGAAATTCACTGATTGGATCAGGCGTGGTAGCTTGTAATGACTCCGAGTTGGTTTCTGAAGATGACAGACAAGATGAACTGGTTCGAAGAGGAATAGACCAATTTGATATGGATCCTCTTGGACAAAAATTACCTCCTTGGGGAATTGTCAGTGACAATTATGAGTTGGTTTCCAATGAAAAGGAAGAACAAGACTTGGTTGAGAGTGGAAAAGACCAATTCGACATGGGTTCTCGTGGACAGAATTTCCCACTTCAGCAGGGATCAGATATTAATAATGAAAAAATTGTTCAGTCACCATCACTTTTAAACAACAGGGTTACTGTGAATGAAAGTAGGGTACTTTTTTTAGAGGAAACTGATGAAAATGAGTTATCAAGAAGGATTTTGATGCTTAGTAGATCTAACAAGATTAGAAGTGCACTGGAGTTGCTTAGATCCATGGAATTCTCAGGCCTCCAACCTAACATACATGCTTGTAACTCTCTTCTCTCATGCCTTGTAAGACACGAACTGCATGAAGATGCATTGAGGGTCTTTGAGTTCATGAAGAAAAATGAGATCACAACAGGCCATGCATATAGCTTAATACTGAAAGCAGTTGCAAGCACCAAGGGTTGTGATTCAGCACTTGATATGTTTGTTGAATTGGAAGCTTTTTCCAGAGAGAGGAAGGATTTTGATGTAATTGTTTATAACACAATGATATCTGTTTGTGGCAAGGAGAAAAAATGGGTTGAAACTGAAAGAATATGGAGAAGTATGAAGGAAAATGACTATCATGGAACACAAGTTACTTACTCGCTGTTAGTTAGCATTTTTGTTCGTTGTGGTCGGAATGAGCTAGCTATTGAAGCTTACAGCGAAATGGTTCAAAATGGTTTGAAACCAAGAGAGGATACAATGCATGCTGCAATTGGTGCATGTTCAAAGAAGGGAAATAGGGACTTGGCTCTGAATATCTTCCAAAATATGTTGGATCATGGGCTGAAGCCAAATCTTATTGCATGTAATGCATTGATTAATTTACTTGGGAAAGCAGGGGAGATCAAACTTGCATTCAAGGTCTTTAAAATTCTCAAGTCTTTGGGTCATACACCTGATGAGTACACGTGGAATGCATTGCTCAGTGGTCTATACAGGGCAAAGCAACATGTTTATGTTCTTCAGCTCTTTGAGAGAATCAAAACAGAACAAAAATCTCAATTAAATGAACATCTATACATCACTGCCTTGATGTCTTGCCAGAAACTCGGTTTATGGGATAGAGCTCTTCAGCTTGTATGGCAGGTGGAAGCTTCTGGGCTTTCCGTTTCAACAGCATCCTATAATCTTGTTATTGGTGCTTGTGAAGTTGCTAAAAAGCCAAAAGTTGCGTTGGAAGTTTATGAGCACATGGTTCACCGGAAGTGCCCTCCAGACACTTTTACCTATTTGTCATTGATAAGAAGTTGCATTTGGGCATCTCTTTGGGATGAGGTGGAGGAAATACTAGATGTAAGTTTATTTCTGGACATTCTATCCCTTTTGTGCTCGAGAATAACCGCATGCGAAGACTAATCTAATCTATCTTCAAGCCTTCACTCTTCATGAACTCTGTGCTTTTCTCTGAATTCACTCTAGATAACTTATCCACATAAACCTGGACTCTGTTAAGGAATCAGGAGTATAAAAGATGAGCTGCTTAGCTGTACTGAATTTTAGTTTCATAAAAGTTTTGCCTGTTGCAAGTCAATTTCATGTATTGAATATCCTGTAGAAGAAGCAGAATAGTTTAGTTCCTTATCAATGTCATATTTCACCCTAGTGGTTGCGAAATTAACGAACCAGAAAAAGAATTTTTGTGAATTGTTGGTCCAAGTCTATGAGCTTATATAGTTTAGAATTAAATTCCAAGTTCAAAATTTGGTCTTTCAAAACCTTTCTGTCAAACTAAGGTGCAGAACTGACATGGATGAGTGACCTTTGTTTCTGGACCTTTTCAGCTTTACTGAATTATAGCTTTGCAAATGGTTCAGCAATAACTGATAAATTTCATTTCATCTGCAGCGAGTTGCACCTGATGTCTCCCTCTGCAAGGCGGTAATCCATGGAATGTGTTCAAGAGGCAATATTGAATCAGCAAAAAAGCTGTACATGAAAATGGGCAAGAGCGGTCTCAAACCGGATGGGGCCCTGATGCTCCAGAACTTGCAGAAAAGTTCATCTAAAAGCAGGTTTTCTACCTGCCGTAGATAATCCACATGGAATCATATCCTCAGTACTGTAACTAACATCAAGGAAGAGAGCACAAGTGAAAGAGCTTACTGTCGATGGTTTCTTTGACCTCAGCAAACATCACGGGACATGGTAGTGCCATGATATAGCAAAGTAAATGAACCATGTCTAGTGCAAGCAGGGTCTTGGCCTAGCGGTCAACAAGGGACTTGTCCCTTCATCTCACCCCAGGTTCAAGCCCTACCATGCACGCCTGTCATCTCCCGTGGTGTCTTACCTATTTATTGAGTTTGCAGGATATTCAGTGGGTTCGGAGATTAGTTGTGGTGCATGCAAGCTGCCCGGACACCCCGGTTATCAAAAAAGAAAATGAACCATGTCTAGTCTTTAGTTATGCAAAATATCCTAGTTTCAATGCTCCCTCTTCCTTGATTCTAAAGTTGGCACAATGGCATATCCTCAATATTCTATGATGGAAGGCATTGTGAGCCAGGCGGGTTGGCAAATTAAGCAGTCTGAACCACTCCAATTTGCCCTGATTGCCCATGTGCTGAACAATCTACCGAAGAGTTTTTTATTTTTTGTCTAGAAATATCTATGAAAATCTCCCTGAGCATGTCTTGGCTATTGTCTCTTATCCTTGTTGTAGATTGAATTGCATGAAGTGTTCTTTGCAGCAAGACTGTCTCACTAGCATGATCTCAGCTTGAGAGATATATGCTGCTAATCAACAGAAGACGTGCAAACGGTGTTCTGATGTTTTCTCGTGGATCATGACTTTAAACAAATTATGATAAAGAGATTCTAACGAGTTAAAACAAATATTGATACATACTGGCCAATTTGTCAGATCAAAATAGCAACACAGCCCAAATACATTAGAAATTACTTTCTATGATCGATTTTTACTCGCACCTTTCCTATTGTTTTCTCTTGTTCAAAAGATTTCATTTTCATAAGCGATTCATACGGCTTCATTGAAATGAAATATTATAAACGATGTCGTCAATATGGATAACCAATTTCTTCAACTGGAACATGCATGAAATCTCTGGCCTGAAATAAATAATTCGTTCTCTTGTGCACTTAAGACTTCAAGAACATTAGATCGCCCCCAACTTTGGCAACCACTCATGGCATAAAAAATATTATGTTAGGCACGGTGTACATACCTTACAACAAAAAAACATAAACCTTGAGACCTGTACTTTTATAATGGAAACATTATACAAGATGGAAAAAGCCATTTAGCATGAGCTACGAACCCTCTACACAAAATGTATGAAACCTATATAGTGTAGTGAAGGTAGAAACATGCAGACAATTTGTGAGAAAGCTCGATTTCCTGCTGCTGCTTTTTCTTCACTAGTTCAAGACACTTTAAAACTAGCTTTTGCACAAAATGTATAAAACCTAAATAGTGCAGTGAAGGTAGAAACATTCAGACAGTTTGCGAGAAAGCTTGTTTTCCTGCTGCTGCTTTTTCTTCACTAATTTCCAGACGCTTGAAAACTAGCTTTTGCTGGGGGAGCTGCCCATTAGCAAATGCTGTAACCTCGGTGTCTATTGAGACAGAATCCTCATCCTTAAATTCCCCTCTCAAGATACCCTTGGCAAGTTCGTTTTCAACATACTGCTGAATCACCCTTTTGACTGGCCTAGCACCATAGTTGGGATCGTATCCGAGAGTCCCAAGAAGATCTACTGCTGCATCAGTAACCAATACTCTTATCTTCCGGTCTGCAAGCCTTTGCTGGACCCGTTCAAGCTGAAATGCAAAAGGAAGCATGGCATAAGGCAGGCAGTAAAATGCATCAAAATTGGATCATCATGCAATACGCTGCACTCAGTGTAAAAAGCATAATGAGGTTAACATTGAAATTCAAATTAAATTACTCCATTGTTAACAAAGAAAGAGGTCATTTCCCATGAGTCTCCATGAAGAGTTGTAAGAGATCCAGCACATCTTGGAACATATACATGTGAGCACCACAATTCAGGTAAATGCTGGGCACACTCATTTACCAAGTCTCAATCTTACTCTAACAGGCTGCAAGATAATTGCAGTTAACTAGGATGCAAAACACAAATATTAATTTGGGCAATACAATCAAGAATGGACCAGACAAGCTCTAACCACTATGTAATATTAATTTATAGCACATTGCAGGGAGATTTTCTGAAGAAAAATATGATCAACCCAAACAACATATCCCAACATACCTGTAACCTGACAATGCTGTTTATTTGATCACGAGCAAGAGGCTGGAAAACAATGTACTCATCAACCCTGTTCATGAACTCAGGACGGAAGACTGATCTAGCAGCATCCATTACCCTCCTCTTCATTGTTTCATAAGCTACCTCCTTTGGCAAGTCATTATCAGTGTCAAGTATATATTGTGAACCCACATTTGAAGTCATAATGAGGACAGTGTTTGTGAAACTGACAGTGCGACCTTGTGAATCAGTCACCCTACCATCATCCAAAATCTGAAGGAAGATATTAAATACATCAGAATGAGCCTTCTCTATCTCATCAAAGAGAATAACTGCATATGGCCTCCTACGAACTGTCTCTGTCAACTGCCCCCCTTCTTCATACCCTACATAACCAGGTGGGGCACCTATTAATCGTGAAACTGCATGCTTTTCCATGTATTCGCTCATATCAATTCGTACAAGGGATTCTTCAGTATTGAACATATAGGAAGCTAGGGCTTTAGCTAGTTCTGTTTTTCCAACACCAGTAGGGCCCATGAACATGAAACTAGCAATTGGACGGCGAGGATCTGAGAGACCAGCACGAGATCTCTGAATGGCCTCAGCTATTGCTTTCACTGCAGGATCTTGACCCACCACACGTTTATGCAGCTCTTCTTCCAAATGCAATAGCTTCTCCCTCTCAGATTGTTTAAGCTTGGAAACAGGGATGCCAGTCCACTTGCTAACAATTTCAGCAATGTCATCACCTGTAACTTCTTCTCTAAGCATGGACTTTCCTGATTTCATATACTCATCCAACTCCTTTTCAGCACTTCCAAGTTGGCGTTGCAAAGAGTTCAGGCTCCCGTACTTTAATTCAGCAGCACGATTTAAATCATACTCTCGCTCAGCCTGCTGAATCTCAAGATTGACCCTGTCAATCTGTAAGGAATAAACATTAGCTTTGAGATTGTCACATCAATAAGCATTTATTACTTATTTTTTTAGTGATTTCTGGCCAAAAAAAAATGGATAATAGTTAAGTTACATTAGAGTTAACACTCACTACTCCATTAAGCTTTGTCTTTTCAAAACTTGTGTGTGGGGCAGTGTGCAACAGAATTGTTCTCGTACTGACTTATCTAGTATATGATGAAGAGAAAGTTTCACTTCCGATGAACATTCATAGTAAAATAATACCTCTTCTTTAATTGACTGAATGTGTGTCATTACAGACTTCTCATGCTCCCATTGCTCTGTCAGATCAGCTTGTTTCTTTTTTAACAGAGACAGCTCAGCATCAAGGCGGCTCAACCTATCTTTTGAAGCTTTATCTGTATCATTTGTAAGCGATAATCTCTCCATCTCCAGCTTTAATACTGTACGGTTGATTTCATCAAGGGCAGTAGGCTTTGAAGTAATTTCCATTTTCAGTTTTGCAGCTGCTTCATCAACTAGATCAATAGCTGCAATTTGAAAAATACATGAGCACTTTGTGGTCTTGTATTTATAAATAAATTGTACAGACACATTTGGCGTTGTAGGAGGAATGAGATACATGTTCATGCAAACCAAGCAAGTTTGTGTTTTCCTATAAGTGGACCAAATATAGAGCTTAAATACAAACTTTTGCACAGTTGATATCTCTTCTATACAAGTTTAGCATATGATAATGAGATTTAACATTAGTTTTGGGAGGATGACAAATAAGCATACAATTGTTATTTGCACGTCCTACCTTTCTGGCTAAACATGCATTACAGGAAGTCAACATTGAATGAATTATCTAAACAGCATAAATCATCTTCCAGCTTTTTAGGCTGTTATATATCTGTGTGCATCAGTATTACCTTTGTCAGGTAAAAATCTTCCACTGATGTAACGATCAGACAGAATCGCAGCTTCCACAAGTGCACCGTCAGAAATACGGACTCCATGATGCAGCTCATATCTTTCACGCAGTCCCCGTAGTATAGATACTGTATCCTCTACTGTAGGTTGATCAACATAAACTTGCTGGAAACGACGCTCCAATGCAGGATCTTTCTCTATATACTTACGATATTCATCCAGTGTTGTTGCACCAATGCAACGCAACTCTCCTCTGCCAAGCATAGGCTTCAAGAGATTGCCTGCATCCATTGCCCCATTTGTGGCACCTGATACAAGTATTAGAGGGTCATTATTGTTATCAGATATATTATCAACAGTTCATTAACAAACCTCATTTCACATGTTAGGATGGCTACTATTGATATGGGCCACATTCACATTCTCTTTTATATTAAGAATAATATGCTTCCTATCTTAACTTCATCCACATTTCAGGTATGTGTCACAAAGTAATTGCATTCTAAAAAAAAAATTGCATTCTCAAAAAAAAATTGCATTTATTTCTCCTTTGAGAGAATTAAATTCCATAGAGACACATGAGCTTGAAGGAAAAGAATAAAGTAAAGCTGATGCACAGCTTACCAGCACCAACCACTGTGTGAATCTCATCAATGAAAAGGACAATCTGACCATCTGAATCCGTGACTTCCTTAAGTACAGCCTTCAATCTATCCTCAAATTCCCCTCGATATTTTGCCCCGGCAATCAGTGAACCCATGTCAAGGGATATTAGCTGCAAAGCATCTAAAGAAATCATTACCAGGTTAAACAGTAACCACAGGTTATGGACAATGCAGCCTCTCCTCTGAATACCACAAAGAGAGAGAGAGAGAGAGAGAAAGGTCCAGCGAGTGGAGCTTAAAGTGAGCATATAAAAAAAATGCACCTTTCGGTTCATCAAAGCTTGAGGTACATCCCCTGCCACGATTCTCTGGGCAAGTCTGTCCAAAAGTACAGTCAGTAATCTACACATTCTAGAAATAGACCACCAAGCTGTAAAACAGATCAAGTTAAAATTATTTAATCACCCCCTGTGAAAACATCCCGCTGCACCTAGGTCCATAAAACAAGCAGGCTTCACTTGGGACTTGACACAAACTTGAGTGCTGTTTTCACTATTTTAATATTAATATGTTTTATGAGATAAGTAATATAGTGAGAATAACATTGAGTATGTTTGTTTAAGCTGCAAGTCAGAAAAGTTTCAACTAACTTGTAAGGTCAATTACTTCTAATCAGTAAAGCCAGAAACTTGTCAGACAAAGAACCCAATTTATCAGAAATACCCATAATCCCAGTTGATCCTACTTTAATGGTATTGTCTCTGTGAAGAATCAAGCATTTAAATGCTTACCCCTCAGAAATTGCAGTTTTCCCCACACCTGGTTCACCAATTAGCACAGGATTGTTTTTTGTTCTCCTAGAGAGAATCTGGATGCATCTACGGATTTCATCATCCCTGCCAATAACTGGGTCAAGCTTTCCTGCTTTTGCCATGGCTGTCAAATCCTTTCCATATTTCTCCAGTGCTTCATACTTTCCTTCAGGATCTGTAACAAACCAACAACATTTCAGACATGCTTCGTGCAGAAAGCATTGAGAGAGAGAGAAAAAATCACAAAACTAAGAACATTTATCAACAGATATGCAGCAGAGTACAGAGACGCATGAAAATCAATATTGTATTAGCAACCACCAATCATATTAAAAAATATAGAAATTTTTCCTTGTCCCAGGAACAGTAGTTCAACCCAGATGGTTAATAGTTCCTGCCTCCTGACCTCAGCATGCTGTTTCATTAACAAGAACTTGAATCGTATCACAGTTTAAACCCGAGAAAGTAAAAGCTTCATTGGTTTCAAGTTTATATTGAATACACACACACACACGAAATGCTCACAGGGAATGTATTCAACCTTGGTCTATAACTGATTGGCGTCCCCTTATGGATTCTATTGCAGGTTTCAGAGTTTGTAGAGATACTTGGAAATCTTTAAATAATTGCTTCCCAAATCGTTGATCTTGAGCGAAAGCAAGAACCAAATGCTCAACAGAAACAAATGAATCCCCATACTCTTTCTTGTATTCTCTGGCTCGCTGGATCAGGGCCTCCAAGTCACGTCCCAACATTGAACCAGCAGTTTCGCTTAGAACCTTGCATAATTAGACAGAGAGAAATAAAATGATAATTCGGTCATCACAAAAGCACCTGACATGAGATCTCAAACCTGTGAAATTATAGGTTCGTGGACATGATCACATTTCATGCTTTAGCTTCAAATGAGGGAGGGTCCACTACAGATTGTAACATGTGTCAGCCAATTTTTCTAGTGCCCAAACCTGGTATGCCTTCAACACTATGGTACTAATCATGTGCTGGTCAGATTCCCAAGACATCTTATAATCAATGCCTTAAATTGTATTGAAGATTGACGACCTAAACACCACATTGCTAAGAAAGTTTTGATATTCAGGGATCAAATGATTAAGTAACACCACATTGCATCTCAACTTCCATAAGCAAGGCACCAAAAACTTGAACCGACACGAAAACATGTTAGATGGATACTAATAAACATGAAAGGGGGTCAAAGGGCAGTACATTACCTTGGGTTGGCGTTGGATAAATCTGTCGGTGGCTTCAAGAAGACGAGTATTATCAACCCCAACCTTGGAAAAGATACGGCGAGCAAGTCCATTCTTTTGCTCCAAGAGGACTTTCATCAAATGCTCAGTCTCCACTATCTGATGCTTGTTATCCTTCGCCACATCTGGAGAAGATACAATTCCTTGCCATGCCATGTCTGTAAATTCTTGCTGCGTAATCTGTCGAAAAATAAAATAAAATTCAACAATTGGCATCACTAATAATAGATACTGAACTTACTTACTTACCCTTCCATTAGAAGCATCACATCTAACAACAAAGGAAGTGGGTCTACTAGTCCTCTGAAAACGGGCACCATTTCTCTTCAACTCGAGCGACTTCACAGAAATCCGCTTTCCAGCGAAGCTAATGAGAGACTTTTGAGGCAACAAAGCATTCGTGATAGAAGCTGAACGTGAAAGAGGAGATAAAGAGGAAGGACACAGACCCACTCCGGTAAGCGACGCCGCTGTAGTGGTGGTTGCCATTTCGGCTGAGCAGGTGGCAAGCCAGTAATACAACTTGGAGATTGACAGAAAGGAGAGAAAAGGAGCTGGAAGAGATTAGAGCGAAAGAAAAGGACTTTACTTTAATTTAGCGTGAGGAAGAAGATGAAATTAAAATTAAAAGCGAATTCTAATCGAAAGCGAATTCTAAGTATCGAAGGCGGAACCAGTGTAGCCAGTGAAAAGACAAAAGAGAAGATAGAAGAGAGAGAGCGAGAGGCTTCCTGAAAGCTCTCAAAAATCAAAATTAGTAGAAAAGCATGATTTGACTGTGTTCAAACACGTGTCACGTTGCTGGTGTAAGGAACGCAGTAACTTGGATGCGACGGAGATATTTCATTTATTATAATGATTTGGGATTTTCGATTTTACAGATCAATCATCAATGTTATTATAGACTTTTTTTTATTATAATTATTGTTTTTGTTAGGGAGTAAAAAAAGTAAGTTTATTAACGTATACCTAAAAGAAAACGAAATTTACTGTTGAAACACTGTGCACACACACTCAGAGTCACTGTGGACGCGAGCTTTCTCCTCCGTGCGTCACGCGAGTTCGTCCACTCTTCTTTTTTTTTTCCTGATGTGAACAGTGTAGTAACGATTTTAACCCCGATAATAAGACAAAATAACGTTTTCGGCTGAGAGTTAAGGGGTAATTGCGCGCGATACGAACCGGTCCGGTCCCGATCCGCAACCTTTTTTTATTTTTTTAAATGGCTAAAGACGATTCTAGCCCCTAATAAGACAAAATCTATTAATTAAGGTCAGGGACATAACGGTAACTGACCATTATTATTTATATATATTTTAAAATCTGTCAGGCGCGTTCTGTGCACGCGCTCGACGATATCCGCCCCGACGCCCCATTCAAGAGGCGCGTGCGGTGTGATACGGTGGCCGAAAATGGTCTACCGGCGTCCAATCCGGTTCGCCGACTCTTGGTCTTCCTCCTCGGGTAGGGCGTTGCTTCACACGGTGGTCGTGGACGCGGCGGTGGCCGGTTAAAGCCGGTTGGTCTGTTTCTCTCTCTCCTGCACGTAAAAGTGCAGAAGAGCCCCCCGAGTTTTGTATCAATTCATTTCGGTCCCTTGACTTTTAATTGTGTATATGGCCCTGATTTTAGTTATATAAGTTTTGATTTTGTTCAATTGGGTCCTTCGATTGCAATTAATGAAATGTTAACGTTTCACTTCGGTCCTTCATCTTTTAATTTTCGGATTAGGTTGAAAAGGCTGAATATATTCGGTACAGAAGTTTCAATTTTTGCAAATTTGTCCTTGAATTGAAAATGTTAATAAATCTAACTTTCATTTCAGCCCTTAAACTTTTAATTTGTTATTTTCATCCCTTTATATTTTATTTTCATTTCAGCTCTTATACTTTTTATTTTTTTAGAATTTCTAATATAACACAATAATAATAATAATAATAATAATAATAATAATAATAATAATAATAATAATAATATAATTCTTTTTCTTACTTGCTTCTTTGATAAAAAAAATTTCCTTTGGATAATTTGTTAATTTTTATTTTTTTTCAGTAATAGCAATGATAATTTTTATTTTTCTTTTTATATTATGTCTTTGTTTTATCTTTTGTTCAAGTTTCTAGCATTTTTTTAGTCTTTCTTTTATTTTTGTTTCTTTCATAATAATAATAATAATAATTTAATTGTTTCTCTTCCTTACTCTTTTGTTAATGTTTATTTTTTCTCCGTGTAATTTAATAATTATTATTGTTTTGACAGTAATGGCAATGATATTTTATTTTTTTTCTTTTGTTAAAGTTTCTAGAATATTTTTAGTCTTTCAGTAATTATATGTTCTAATATTTATTGAATATTATCTCATAGGAATATATATAGGGATAAGAAAACATGACCTAGGATTTTTTAAATAAAAAAAATAATATCAGTATTCTTAAATACATTTAATATAATGATATAATCAATAAATCGGATAACATAAAAAAAAATTGTCTTCGGATTTTAATTTTGTACTTAACACAATAATAATAATAATAATAATAATAATAATAATAATAATAATAATAATTTAATTGTTTTTCCTGTTTGCTCTTTTGTTAATGTTTTTTTTCTCCGTATAATTTAATAATTTTTATTGTTTTGGCAGTAATGACAATGATATTTATTATTTTTCTTTTGTTAAAGTTTCTAGGATATTAAAAAAAAATTAATATCAATATTCTTAAACACATTTAATATAATCATATAATGAATAAATCGGATAACAAAAAAAATTTAATATCAGTATTCTTAAACACATTTAATATAATCATATAATGAATAAATCGGATAACATAAAAAAAAATTGTCTTCGAATTTTCATTTTGTGCTTAACACAATAATAATAATAATAATAATAATAATAATAATAATAATAATAATAATAATAATAATAATAATAATAATAATAATAATAATTTAATTGTTTTTCTTGCTTACTCTTTTATTAATGTTTTTTTGTTCTCCGTCTAATTTAATAATTTTTATTGTTTTGACAGTAATGACAATGATATTTGTTTTTTTCTTTTCTTAAAGTTTCTAGGATATTTTTAGTCTTTCATTAATTATATGTTCTAATATTTATTGAATATTATCTCATAGGAATGTATATAGGGAGAAGAAAACATGACCTACAATTTTTGGAACAAAAAAAACTTAATATCAGTATTCTTAAATACATTTAATATAATGATATAATGAATAATCGGATAACATAGAAAAAAATTGTCTTCAAATTTTAATTTTGTACTTAACACAATAATAATAATAATAATAATAATAATAATAATAATAATAATAATAATAATAATAATAATAATAATAATAATAATATTATAATAATAATAATAATTTAATTGTTTTTCTTGCTTACTCTTCTGCTAATATTTTTTCCCTCCGGATAATTTAAATTTTTTTATTGTTTTGACAGTAATAACAATGCTAATTTTTATTTTTATTTTATTTTTTTGTTTTATCTTTTGTTAAAGTTTCTTGAATTTTTTTAGTCTATCATTAATTATATATTCTAATATTTATTGAATATTATCGCATAGGAATATATATATAGGAAGAAGAAAATATGACCTAGCATTTTTTGAATAAAAAAATTCATATCAGTATTCTTAAATACATTTTATATATTACTATATATATAATACCCGTGCCCTTTCCACTGTGCACCCGTGCACTATGCACACGTACACAGTGCACTGTGGATTGCAATAGTATGGTTTTTTTTCTCTTTTTTTGTTTCTACTTATGTTTTTTTTCTCTTTTTCTGTTAGGGTTTTTTTTTTCGTTTCTTCTTCTTTTTTTTTGGTTTTTTTTTCCTAATTATTCTTTTTCTTCTTTTTTTCCTCCTTTTTTTGCTTCTTCTTTTTTTGCCTTTTTTATTTTATTTTTTTACATATTATTTTTTTTTGTTTTTTCTTATTATATATTTTTTTTCTACTTATATATTTTTTTGGTTTTTTGTTTTTTAATAATCGAGGTTGTCCGAACTCGCTTAAATGCACCACGATTAATCTCCATATCCAAATTTTTTTGATAACCAGGGTGTCCAGGCCAACTTATGCATACCACAACAATCCCCGGACCCATATTTTTTTTCTAAAATGCTTTCATGCTGGTATATTTTTTTTCTTTTTTTATAATTTTTTTTATTCACTTAAACATTTTTTTTATAACCGAGATCTCCGACCAGCTTAAGCACACCACGACTAATTCTTGGGCCGAATTTTTTAAAAAACAATATGGATTGCTACAGTGCTTTCAAGCTTATACTTTTTTTTTGTTTTCTTTCGCTTATACATTTTTTTCTAACCATGGCCTCTCAGCCAGCTTAAGCTATTTTTTTCATTTATATTTTTTTTTCACTTATATATTTTTTTTATAACCACTATCTCCGGGCCAGCTCAAGTGCACAACCACTACTCCTCGGACCAAATCTGTTTTTTGATAATCGGGGTGTCCAGGTCAGCGTGGACACACCATGACTAATCTCCGAACCAATTTATTATTATTATTTTAAATTTTTTCCTTATACTTTTTTTTGTTCACTAATCTCCGAACCAATAATAATGATAATTTTAGTGATTATTTTTTATAAAAATCTTTTGATTTTTTTAAAGATTTTCCTGAAATTTTAATTTATATCGGTGATCATTTTAAAAGTAATATTACTCTATTTTTTCCCTTTTATTTGTTTTTTTTTGTTTTCTGTTTCTTTATTTGTTCTTTAGATTATATGATTTTTATGATTTTATTATTTATGCAATAATAATGATAATTTTAGTTATTGTTTTTTTATAAAAATCTTTTGCTTTTTTTTTATTTTTCATGGAAATTTAATTATTTTATTTGTTTTGGCAGTAATGTTAGTAATAATTTTAGCTTTAATAGCAATGATAATGGCAATAACGCCAGGATGAATTTTCAATCTATGTTTTCGTCTTTTTGTTGATAGAAAATTAACAATTTATTTTTTTATTTGATTATTGTATGTATTTTCACAATTTATATTTTATTTTTGTTTAATTTAAATTGAATTATAAAATGAACTAATCTTAATACAGTGAAGTTAATAATTCAGATATCCGAATTTTCTTGCTTTTTTAATGATGATGATAAATTTATGCTGGTTATTTCGTTTAAAACTACTAAACAGATAAATTTATATCGATTTTAAATTCATATATTTTATAAAAAAAACTTGCACTTGACATGAATTCTGCACAGATTTATTATTTTAGCTAAATTTATATTATAATAAAAAATACACACAATTAATATTTTTTACATTAAAAAAAATATTGTGCTGCCCGCGGCGAAGCGCGGGGCATTGGCTAGTGTTTACTAAAATAATTTAAATTGAATTGAATAAAAAAATAATGTGTGTGTATATTGTTTTTGTTTTACAAATAAAACATGCAAATGCAACAACTTATCTATATTTAAGGATAAATTACATAATTTCTTTGAAATATTATAAAATTATAAAAAAAAAGATATTATTTAAAAAGAAATTAAACTTTTTTATTTTTTTAAAAATAAAATTCATATGCCTAGCCTTTTATACATAATAAGAAAAAATAGTGTGTCAACCATTTTTTTTTAATTGTATTGGATAACATGTCATCGAGCTTTTCACAATGTGTAGTTTATTTTTGTATTTTTTATAAAAGCAAAATTAGAGCACAAGCATTTGGACCCTAAGTATTTTGACCCTAAAAATTCATTTTCAACTTGATTTTGAAAAAAAAACATATTAAAACATCTAAAAAGTCTCAATGAATAAATTCTAAAGCTTAAAACACCCTCTAGTCGGTTTAAAAACATGATGCAATCCAAACTATACCAACATAATCAATTAAAAGTTCTACATGGATCAATTATAAGATCAAAGGCAAAAAAAAATTCAAAGATACATTTAATATGTTTATTCAGAGCGGTTTTGGGCAAAGTGAATTTAAATGAGGCTACAACTTCAACAAATATAGATCAAACTTTGGTCAACCTAATTTGGATATAATTGAAGCTTGATCTATCTACTTGTTGGGCTTAACTAATTTCATGACCATAACCTATTTAGAGAAGGAGCTTTCGGCAACTATATAATTATGTGTTTTCATGTTTTTTATAGATTCCAAAAGGAGAATTTCTTATTATTTGTGGAAACATAGGAAGCTAAGAAAAAATATAATGTCCTTGTTTGTTTCAGATTTAAAGAGGCAACACCATATTTTATTTGGTCAATGATCATTTACAAGCATTGATTTCATTCAACAATTGTTTTTCTTTATTTATATTTGGCATTAATTTTTATAGAAAAAAAATTATATTTTTTTAGGTTTTATTTGAGATACTTTAGGCCTTAATTTAATTTAATTTAAATTGATGTTAGCACATTAAGTCAACTAGAGTTTATGTTATTTCAACTATAAATATTATTTTGCAATATATTATTTTTTCAGGTTGAACAATACATCATTATCACATTTATTATGTGCGTGAGTGGGGTAATTCTCTTGATTTAGTTCTTCAATGAATTACTCTGACTTATAAAAGAATTAACCAAGTTTTGTAGTGTCTTCTATACTTCTTGTTTGCACCTCTTCAAAGGCGTTTGGTGGAGGTTCAATTTTTATAGTCTTGGTGTCTCAGTATATGATATTGTTATGTCAAGCTCAATCACAAACATAAACCAACTTTATTGAGAAGGGTCAAATTGATTATGAGTTAAGTCTTGAAATCTACAAGGTTCACATTTAGAGTAAGGCTCTAAAATGAGCTTATATCCCTTAATCTATTAGGTTCAACATCACATCATTATTGTTGTCATCTAACAACTAGTTGTTATAAAATGATTTAAAAAAAGATTATTTGTGATCTAGTTGTCTAGAATTAGAAAAAAAAAAACAAATAAATCACAAAAATATAGGGTTTAAGTTGCCGATTCGGATTTTTCATCAAATCTTAGATTCGGTAACTCAAATATGAAAGTTCTTGATTCTTGAAATATCTTAATGTCATATCTTGTTTTTAGATTATTTGGATATAATTTGTTGTGTTATTTTTTAAAATTACAAAAAACAAAATTCTTAACGAGTAGTTTTATATAAAAGAAATTATTTTAATATTGATTTCAAGTCTCCTATACAAAAATAGTGTATTTCTTAGTTTGGGTTATTTGAGTCTTATTTCATTAGTTTCCTTAATTTCTTAAGTCTTTTTTATCGTTCATATTTCACACTTTTTTTTTTGTAATTTGTAATGGTAGTTTTTAGTTTACTCATTGCTTGTTAGGTATATATATATTATTTTTTATTGTGCCATTAAGTTGTTAATTAGTTTTGAATTTCTTTAGATTGAGTGGTAAAAAGGTGAAAGATGAGGTTATTATAGTGAAAAAAAAATGAAACATAAGAGAATTGATAGACATTAATTGTAAACACATGAGAAAGTGTGTGAGGATAATTTTTCTTACTATCAACATGATTTTTGGATCTCAATAATGGATTATCATCATTAAAAGGATGAAAATAATATGGAATGAGGTTATTTGGATATGTAACAACAATTAAAGATGATGAACTTGAGGTTTAGAAAGGTTATAAATGGAATGGTTATATTAAGAGCTAAAGTAGTTAGCATTAGAGGCCCAAGGGTTAAAGCCCTACGAGATAATTTGTTTCACCTTTAGATGAGTTATAGTTGAAAATAGAGATATGGCTACAAATCTTAATCATGAACATGATGTTAGGATTCAAAACCCTAAAGCATTAAAGGGTTTAGCCATATGGTTACTAGAACATATAGGGAGGATGATTTTCATAATGGCTTGGAAAAAGTTTGGGGAGTATTAAGATAAAGATTTATAGTTTTTAGGGGCAAAAATGATTATGTAGTATATTTGAAATGAAAGAAGAAAATAGAAATTTTTTTTACTATCACTAGTATCATGGGAAAAAAGGTAAAAAACATTATTGAGTTTCCTAACCTCATTATTTTTTAGTGGGATAAAATCATTTTAGGTTGGAGAATAAATTGAGAGAGACCTATATAGACTTGGAATAAGTTGTAAACAAAAAGGGTTATTCCTAAATACCATTATAGAGCTTGACTTAATCTTATAAAAGTGTGGTGGATTACTGCAAAGAAATTAAAATTGGCATGATTAAAACTAATTTTATAATGGATAGAAAGGCTATAATGGCAAGGTTCTTTAATGATATGAATACATAGATAACTGGTGTGGTTAAATTATAACATTATGTGGGTGTTTGGGACAGCGGTTCAACGTGTGGTTGCGTTGAACCACAATCCCAAAAACAATCTTACCAAACGGGACCCCAATGTTTGGCTGTGGGTCCCACTAAAAATATTAAAATCACGCCGCGATTGCAAAAGCTACTGAGAGCTGCTTTTGCAGCTGCGGCATGAATTACAATGGACTAATTTCACAGAAATCACGTGAATTGCATATCATTCTTCTCCCTCATCTCATCTCCCTCCGATTTGCCTCTCTGCCTCTAACTCTGCCTCTCCATCACATACCAAGGGGACCTGGGAATCAAACTTCCTGCAAAGGGGCCACAAAAAAAATGCAAAAAACTGAAGAAGGGTGCCACAAAGAAGTAAAAGAAACCCTGAATCAACAAGGAAATGAAACAGAAAATGAGAAAACTGTTCGTGGATCTAAAGAACAAGAAAAAAACGGATACCTGATCTATTTAAGCGACCATCATCGTCAGTTTTAGACAACGTGTAGTAAAATGAACGCAGTAAAATGAACTGGTTCAATAGCCTAGCTACTTGACCAAGCAAAAGCTTATAAAATGCCATTGAAAGTGGCAGGTCCAAAAGTCGTCCATCTTGAAGAGCTTTGGCCATCACACATCCAACCAACCGGAAATACTCAATGGTTTTATATATCTGGCTCCACTCAGAAGCACTAGCAGTAGGTGGCCACGGGACCTGGAACAAAACCAACGGCAGCTGCAGAGTTGCAGCAGGTGCAACCTTCCGAGGCTCATACCAGCCACCACACAGAACCATTTTCGACGCCACCACCATAGGGACAACCACCTCGGCCTCCTCTACCCGTCGGTACCGGCCGTTGACCCTCTCGTCACAGTCGGTGAATAGTAAAAATGAACAGTAACATGCAATGAAAAATGAAAATGAAAGGCAAAACAGTGCGTTTTGTGTTTTTTTTTCTTTAAAACCAAACGCACCGTTTTGCGTTTAGTCCAATTTTTTTTAAAAAAATATAAAAATTATATTTTAAAAAAATTAAAAATTGTATAATTTACTTGAATTATTAATTACATTTTATTATTATGATAATTAAATCTACAATATTTAAAAAAAAATATATGTGTGCCTTTTAAAGTAATTTCACAAGTTAACAGTAATATGAAAAGCATGGTAACCAAACACTCGAAACTGCTTTTCATTAAACTCAATTTCAACCACAGTTTTAACCAAACACAAATTTCAGTTATGAACCGCAGCTAAAAGCGCTTTTCAAAAACCAGCTTTTTTTCAACCTCAACCACAAGAGCAACAGCTGTGCCAAACAGGCCCTATATTGAGATAAAAGTTATAGTTCATATGACTACTAAAGTTGAGAGGTAGTTAAAAAAAATGGCAGCTCATATGAAGCAAATTTGAACCATATAAACCGTTGAGAAAAGATTCAACCACTAAACAAAAAGGTAAATCAAAACTCAAACTAATTGTAACCATGATATTAAATATTTAGTTTTTTTACAATAAACATATAGCTTTATAATATCAAAACAAAAGAGTTATGGTCATGTAAGAGAATGAAAATATTAAATCTAAAAGTGATAAAGCCGATAAGAATGAAATGTCACTAGTTAAGGATTATAATGAATATTAAGTATCATAATGAATATATATATATATATATATATATATATATATAGCATGCTCAAAACAATTTTCATAACAATTTTTTTTATATAAAAAAACTAACAATTTCATCCATAATCATACTATTTTAATCCAACTCTCCCTTAAAATATATATCGATTTTTCCTTTATTTTTCTTACATCTATCTTAGTTCATTTCCATGGGATTTTGTTTTTACAATATGTTTTCATTTTATTATCAAACATAAACATATCATTTCTTATCTCAAGTTTATATGTTTCACAAATTACTTCACGTTACAACCTCAATAACATCGATAATCACAGCTAAATCATCCATTTTCCCTATCCTTAATAACTGTTAACTTCCATGTCAATTATAATCTGTAAAATTCATCATCACATCACTTAGTCCCTTGATCCACATATTTTACTTTGAAAATTCTTTGGGTACCCTAAATCTTATCACACCATAATATCATCACAAATAATATAACTTTATTTTCATAAACAACATTTTCTACATAATATTAATTCACATTAATTCTATATATTTACAAAACATTAAAGAGTTCCAAACATATCTCACATTTTCCGTTCCTATTGGTCGGCCACACTCCTACTTTTTTTCTTCCATGATTTGTTTTTCCTATCATCATGATTCAAAATCAAATAAAAAGTATTTCACCCTAAATGCCTTAATTTGATCATTTTTAACAATTTTCCCAATTTATACCAAAAACCCTAATTTGATTTTGCAATTATCTTGATCAAAATCAATTAACTTTTGCTCAAATTGTATGGATGGATTCTAAACACTTTACCCATTACTAATATGAAATTCAAAACCTACTCGGTTGTATTTTTCTCAAGCCTTTTCCTTCCTCTTATTTCTTCACTTTCTCTCTTTAAATTCAATATTTTCCTCTTTAACCTTCCCTTATCTCTAGTGTTTAAGTGCTATCCTCACTTCAATTCACTCTCCCACTAATAAATCAACAATTCCTTTAGAATTTCCCCATGAAAGAGAGAAGAACAATGAAAAATCTCCCTCCCATGGCCACAATCCGTCAACCTTGAGAGAATTATTTTTTTTTCCAATTATCCAATTGCCTTTACTTAATTTATTTCTTATATTCGACTTATATACTAACCTGTGATATAATTTCATGCGTAAACCATCATCTAACTATCACAAACAATTGCCCCCCTTAAAAAAAATATTTATTTATTTACTTCACGCATTTATCTTTCATTGTTAGTTCTTCCATTAAAATAATTCATATTTAATAATTTATTTTTTATATCAAAAAGGTATCAAGTAGTCATTTTGATTCATTCAATAACTATCATTTCCCATTTAATCATTCATAAATTCCATAAGATTTCTAAACTATACTGGGATTTACAATAGATACACATTTAAACACAAAAACAGATGGTTCATGTCGATTTTTTAATATATATACACTAGCTATATTGCCCGCGTGTTGCCGCGGACATTCTTGTGTATATAATTTAACATAATTAAATACACAACGATATTTTTTTTAGAACTGTTAAAATTAAAATATAATATTCTAACATGTAAAGTTTGGTATAATGAAATAGATCAAAATACCCGATCATAAAACAGTAACTTCGAAGTGTTAACTTCTAAAATTATCATCACTATTACTGTTAAAACAATAAAAAATATTAAACTATCTCGAGAAAATAATTAAAAAAAAGTCAGAACAAAAACTGAAATTATTATTATTATTCTTAATATTAATATCATTATTGCGTTAATAACCAAAAAAAAAAAATTAAATAAAAGACTAAAAGAAGTTTTAAAACATTAACAAAAGAGAAAATAAAAAATAAAATAAATGATAAAACAAAAATAAAAATTCTTACCTGGAAAAAATTTATTTGATTTGAAAAATAAAAAAATTGACCGCACTACGTTGCGGGCTGAACAAACAATTTTTATGATTGTTCGGATTAAAGAAATTAATAGGATCTGTTGGTCCAAAAATAAAATATAATATCTATATATGTGAAATTTAATATAATAAAACATATTAGCACACCCTATATAAAAATAGCAACATCGAACTTTTAACATCTAAAATTATCATTGCTATTACTGCCAAAACAATTAAAATTATCAAATTATCCTGAGAGAAAAAACACTTAAAAACATTAACAAAAGAGTTAGTAAGAAAAATAATTAAATTTATTATTATTATTATTATTATTATTATTATTATTATTATTGTGTTAATAATGAAAAAAAACAGAAATAAATGAAAGACAAAAAAAAATCCTAATAACTTTAACAAAAGAGCAAAGGAAAAAATAATATAAAAAATATCAGGTAAAAAAATTAATCTAATTTGAAAATAATAAAAGAAAACCAATAGAAAAACTAAAAGAAAGAGCAAATTAAAAAAAATATAATAGATGATAAAAATACAAAAATAAAAATTATTAGCTGAAAAAATTCATTTAATTTGAAAATTAAAAAAAAATATATATCTTACGTCGTGGGCTGAGGCAAACAATTTTTACAGGATTTGCTGGATCAAAATTAAAATAATTAAAATATAATATTTATATATGCATAATTTAATTTAATAAAATAGATAAACACGCTCTATTATAACAATAGCAACATCATAGTCTTAAAATCTAAAATTATCATTGCTATTACTATTAAAACAATAGAAATTATCAAATTATCCCTGAAAAAAAAACACTCAAAAACATTAACAAAAGAGTAAGCAAGAAAAATATTATTATATATTATTATTATTATTATTATTATTAACTAAAAAACATTAACATAAGAGTAAGCAAGAGAACCAATTAAATTATTATTATTTCTTCTTCTTCTTCTTCTTATTATTATTATCATCATTATTATCATTGTGTTAATAATGAAAGAAAAAAAACTAAATGACAGACTAAAACAATCTTAAAAACTTCAACAAAAGGAAAAAAAAATGTAAATAAAAAAAAATTTATGATTGCTATTACTACCAACAAAATATAAATTCTTAAATTATCCCGAGAAGAAAAAACTTAAAAACATTAACAAAAGAGTAAGCAAGAAAAACAATTAAATTATTATCATTGTTATTATTAACTTAAAAAAGCATTAACATAAGAGTAAGCAAGAAAAATAATTACATTATTATTATTATTATTATTATTATTATTGCCATCATTATTATTATTATGTTAATAATGAAAGGAAAAAAATAAATGAAAGACTAAAAAAATCCTAAAAACTTCAACAAAAGATAAAATAAAAAATTATCAAGTGAAAAATATTCAAGAGCAAAGGTAAAAACAACAACAGAAATATCAATCCTCAAATAATTATAAACACAAAATAAAATTAAAAACCAAAGCTAAGGGCATATTTATATATATATATATTGAAAAAAACTAAAGACCATTCTAGAAATATAAAAAAATATAAGGGTTAAAATCAAAAATTAAAAGTATAAGGGTCGAAATGAAAATCAAATATATTATTAATTTTAATCAAAGGACAAAATTGAAAAAAAACAAAACTTCCGAACCGAATATATTAAGGTTTTTAAACCCAATCTGGAAATTAAAAGGAGGACCGAAATGAAACATTAACATTTAATCAATTTAAATGGAATGACTCAATTAAAAGTGAAGGGACCGAAGTGAAAATTTCACACTGGGGGCTTCTTCTCGACCATAAAGACAATTAAAAGTATAGGGACTAAAGTGAACGGTCAACAAACCTGGGGGCCTGTCCTGTACTTTCGTATGCAGGAGAGAGAGTAACGGAACAACCGACTTTAACCGGCCACCGCCGCGTACACAGACTTCGGACGATGAAACGTGCCGCACCAGGAGGAAGAGCACGCGGAGGCGCATCGACAGAGATGCCGATAGCCCATTTCCGGCGAAGAGATCAACCCGCACGCGCCACTTTAACAGGGCGTGAGGCGGAACACTGTCGGTCGCGTGTCCCACACGCGCCGACAGTATTTCGGAAAAAATAATAATAAATATTGGTCAATTACCGTTCCACCCCTGTGCCTAAGCCATAAATTTTGTCTTATTAGGGGCTAAATCCGTATTTAGCCATTACAAAAAGTATTAAAAAAAAAAGAGTTGCGGCGGACCTAGACGGACCGGACCGGTCCGTACGTGTGCAATTACATCCGTGACCCTGAGCTTGGAACGATTTTTTGTCCTATTATATGGACAAAACCGTTAAAACACTGTTCATGACCGGGTTTGAGAAAAAAAAAAGAACACAGCATGAAAAAACGAAAAAGCCCCCATGCAACCCCCACAAATAGCCGAGAATACAAAGGCTAAAAACGGGCGCACACTGCCGCAATCCACAGGAAAATTAGAGACAATGCACAGTGTTTTAAACAGGAAAAAACCCACGCCTTTTAGTTGTTAGGTAATATATATATATATATAAAAAATCGGCATGAACCATCTGTTTTTATCGTTAACCTATGAGAAATAAATTAATATTTTGACCCTCAAAAGACTGGATCTAAAAGCAAAGAAATGACTCCCTCATAGGCAGACAAACTTACTTGTACTCTAATGTAAACCATGTCATGAATCTTACTTTGAATGCACCAAAATCACATCAACCCACCAAATTTGACATTTTCATGATTCATGCCCTCCTACTACATAATTTACCTTCACCATGAAGCAAAAGTTAGGGTTAGGTCTCTGCTTATGACCCATCAATGGTTATTTTAGATCTATGACCAGCGTGCCACCAAGCATCTAGAAATATAAGTCTGAAAGCCAGCCTCTAGACAAAACCTACCAACAATATGCATGTGAAATTCAAATAAGTGGCCTTAAACAACCAAGAACATCGATCAAATTGGGCAGGAATGTTGAGAAAAAATTAAGCAAGTGGTAAAGGTTGGCAGATGGTTCCATCAAAATTTGACTACTCTACTTGGGGCACAATTAAATGCAGCAAATGTTAAAGGAAAATAGATATATAAGGTTCTGAGGCACAGAATAGTTACTAGAAAACCAACAAACTCATACTATGAAAGCTCTTTTAGAATGCAATACTCATAAACTACATTTAACCTTCGACATTGAAACCCCATCCGCTTGATCACGAATGGACCGATAATGTAGTTGCATTTCAGAACACAGTCATGAGCTTTTCAGCACTCAACTAGGTAAATGGTGACCGCCAACATGAATTGTAATACCTACTCAGATTGTACAACCATGAAAGATACATGACAGGATAACACAAATTCAAAAAGTAAAATCCGGGATAGATTTTAAACTAAATATGAGATTTAGTTGCCTGGAAGCAGAGTTGAATCGGCTTAACTACAATAGTCGTATACCAAATGGGTTGGGTATGCCAACTGAATGAAGGAGGCTATGACCTGCACGTATGTATGATCTATTATATAAGTTCAAATAGCCATTGCTTCTCATCAAATCCACAGCTTGATAACTTTGTTATCTTATACCAGCACCAAACGCTCTACCTGTAGTAAAACAAAATGAGGAAAAAAAACACAAAAATCAACTTAAAGAGCACCATGTTTCATGGAATACGAAATGGACTATCATGTACCTAATTTACCTTTGTCATTCCTGCTCTTGGAGGTGCAAATTATAATATAACACAAACGCATTTGCTTTGCTTTGCTTGATTTGCCCCTTTCTTCCCTGCTCAGCCACAAAGGGATACAAATTTTAACAAGGCACTAGAAATAATTGATATTCAAATAAACTATACTACAGAGAAAGGCCAAAGAAATTACATAATCGCCATATAGTTTGCAAAAGTTAATGCTTTCCATCAATGTTGTATTGAAATGGCCAATAATTGAGTTGAATTGACATGAACTTTTGCATTAATAATTTATAAGGTACTTGGGACCTCGATGAAATGCAACCATTTCTTTATGCCGTCCCTGGCTTGTAACATAGAAAAGTAGACGAGGCCACAAAAATAGCCATCTTTCTAGCATAACAGACCAAAAGAGGGTAGAGAATGGGACAGGGTAACATTCTCAAAACCACAAACTAGGCTTTTTCTCAGGAAAAAAAATGGGAATCTAGAAAAATCATACAAAAAAAATAAAACAAGCCATGCTAGTTGCACTCAAACAAAAAATAATAATTTCTTTCAAAAAGTCTCCAAAAAACAGCCGATTGGATAGAAAGAATATATTTAAAAATTTGGCCATCGTTGTTGTCAGGTGATATACTTGTACCTTTCTCTACAGAAGATGGCTGAACAACAACATGCATGGTTGTAACACCACCAGGGATATCACACAGTGGGCTCCGGCATTCCCCTACTGTTCTGTTGTTTTCCAGTATTTTTCCTGCACTAATTAACTTGACATCCTTCAATGTCCTTGGACCATTCTCCTTTTCTGGTCAAATAAATATTAAGATTTTTAAGCACCTTGAATAATATTTCTTGGAAGCCATTGAAACTAAAGAAAGCATCAAAGTTCACAAGTGTGAAATCTTGTCTTTACTAGGGAATAAACAGCAACAAAAACAAAGAGTTAAAAGATGTTGTCTAGCACGATGGCATGACAAATCTGATTGCTATGCTATCAAGTTTGACAGTGGTTCTTAATAACCAGCGACTGAAAATTCAAATGCAATCACTTTACAGAGTTGCATTCCCACTGGATTGCCAATGAACAACAACAACCATGTTCACAACCCAAACTCGAGTCTCAGAGATGCCAGCCTATGCCCATCTAAATTTCGAAATTATTAACTGAATAAAGATGAGTATTTAGGCCAAATGAGCAAGAATATTTTCCTTTGAAGCTTTTCTAACCTTTAGGCCATTGAGCAAGGATATTTTCCTTCAAGGTCGCAACAGTTGTCGCAGCTGGAAAGGTTTTGGGACCGATATCTGATCCATCAGTCAATCGAAACTTGATCTCTATCTGATCTTGCACCCCAGCCATCTTCAAAGATTCAGCCTTTCAAAATCAAGCCACCCACCTCTACTTGGACCTTTTATCTCAATTGAATTTTCTATCAGAAATCAAGCCCACTAAATTTCTTGAGTTGGATCCTTACAAAGACAAGTATTTGACCAGGATTCTGAATTGGGTACTCTGCCAAATGAAAATAGAATTTATCCCATGTAAATATGTTATCAGAAGGCATGGCAATCTGGAACAGAAAATTAATGTAAAGAAGGAAACACCATTGAGGAAATAGTTTTGAATTTAAATTTCTAGCAGTCAATTATAACCAGATGAATTTATCCAAAATTAGAAGAAAAAATAACCATTTTTACAACAAAATCATGCAAAAGGTCACAAATATAGAAATAAATCACAAACACGAAGTGACACACAGACAGAAACGCTTAGTAAATATTTAACAACAAATCTCATACAAATCACAGCAACTTGAAAAGCTTTAACTAGTTCTTCCTCAAAACAATCCACAGAATCAAAAGAAGCACTCAGAGAACATGAATAACTTGCATGGGGCATAACAACAGAACAAAAATACAAAAGGAAGCTCCCATGAACACAAAAGTAAACCCAAATCCTCAACCGGGTCATCAGAAAACTAAAACAAACATCTAACAGAATTGAAAATCCTTGATGGATTAGCTTACTTTTGTTTAAAGCTGATCTGGGCAATCTCTTTTTGGTTCAAAAATCCAAGCTTGAATAGAAAAGAGGGAAGAAGAAGAAGAAGAAAAACCGATGTGTGCATCAATGGCGAATAGTAATGGGAAAATAAGAGATCAAATAAGTCCCCTCAAAGGAGGCTGTTTCGGAGTTTTCAAAGTCTTCTAAATCTACGGTCAATGCTTCCGTTCTTGCCTTCTCTTAGCAACTCCTATGACTATGTAAATGGACAGGTTTCTCTCGTTTAAAACCTTGCATCAATTCTAGCCTTGTTTCCCAGCTTTACAATGTCATAATCACATAATGTTAAAAACACATACCGTGAGTGTGTTTTTTTAATAGCATAGTCATAAGAAAATATTTTGGAAATTAAAACAAAGGTGAAGAACACCTCTTTTTTTCAACTCAGTGGCGTATCCAAGAAAGAAAAAAAATTGCGAAGTTAGACCTTGTTTGATTGTGTCGCCTAGCTATGCTTTTTTATTTTTTATTTTTTATTTTTTATTTTTTAAAATATTTTTATTTTGTTGTAGTATTGAAATATATATTAAAAAAAATACACATTAAAAATAACATATATCAGAAATATCAAACATTCTAGTGGGGTGCGTAACACACTAGGGTTTTGTTGATTATGTTAGGGTTTATTTTAAATTTAGATCATTTAGGTATAAATTACATCAATTGAGTTGTCAAATTACTTCAATTGGGTGTAGATTTTTTGAAATAGGGTTTTGTTTATTCTAGTCAATTTGGTATAAATTTGATGAGAATGTTACCATTGATGAAAATTTGTGTTAATGATGAATTTGGTGATGATTTTGATCAATTATGTTAACAAGGTTTATTTAATTGGTGAGAATTTATATTAATTGATTAATTTTTTCATTTGTTTTTCAAATTATAACCAATGTTTTGCAATTGATAAAATTTGGAGATGAACTTGCAAGAATTGTTGAACTTTGTCATGTATTTTTTTCTAGAATTTGAGAGAATTGTTTTGTGCTTGAGATTATTATGGTTTAGATAGTTATAAATTAGATAAATTAATTATTGTGTTAAGATTGTAATATGATAGTATATCATTATAGTGGTACTATTGTTAAAAGCGACATTGATATCACTTACATTAAAGAAAATAACATTTTTTAATTGATTGATTAGATATTTTACTAAATGAACTAAAAAAGTAATGTGTAATCATTGGGTTAAATTATAATAAAATTAAAGTTGATATCACTTGAGGATATAAGTTAGGAAATATCTAATTCATTATATTGTTGTGCCCATTTCTTATTACTTTAGTTTGAAGTCTATGGATGGGTTGGTCATCAAATGCGGGTTGAGAATTATTGAGCTTTACTTTAATAGTGACCTAAACAAATATATTTATTTAATATTGAGTGTACTCGGGATCCAAGTTACACTTAAATGATCACACAAGAATAACAATTTATTGGTTTATCTAAGATAGTTTGTGGTTCAACAAACCTAACATTGATACCTAAAATAATATAAAGGAAAAATCTAAAAATGTTTGATCAAGAATACATTACAAATTACTCTAAATCAAATGATGAGGAAAATAAGGGTATTGTCACCTAGGGATAAATTGATATACTTGAAGAAGATGAATTAGTTAAACAAAGAAATCAATTTATAGGGGATCTCTTGCTCCTATATTTAAGGATGCTTGTGGGGATGATACAATAATATGCAATGACTAGGCTTTGGGTTATAGGATAATTATTGAGTTAGAGGTTAGACAAACATTTTAAAACAAATATAAATTAATTATTATAGTTAAGTGGTGGCATATAGTAAACTCTTACAATACAAGGTGTTATATTCAATCACAATTTATATGCAATTAAAATACATAAATCCATTAGACTGTAAATTCAACTTTTATAAGAGTATTAGAAAACTTTTGATTTGTGTGAGATCCCAAAGTTGAAAAGTCCACCCTTATATACTAATTCATAAATTATAAAAGATCACCATCAATTTGACTCAAAATTTTATTACTAGTATGGTTTTATCAATTATAACTGTTAACATAAGTATGAAGATTGTGTTCATTCAAGCTACAATATGTACCCAATGTGAGTTTAATGTCTAATATTACAATAAATGGTTGAGTTATTAAAAGATAATTGAGCAATTATTTGGTTTGTATGAACAATCTTTTCAAATGCTACATAAATTTTTATCAGCACTCCAAGAATCAAATGTCGATATTTTCTAATGGGATCATAAAAGTCTTATAATGATATAACAATATTTAAGAGAGTTTTCTATTCATTTAAAGTTATAATTAAGGGGTTGAAGTAATATTATCCACCGATATGTATTGATGGCACTCACCTATACAAGAAGTTTAATGGAAAGTTATTGATTGAAGTTGCTTTTGATTGGGTATTTCATTTGGGTTTTGTTCTAGTTGAATAAAAGATGAATTATAATTGAACATGATTCTCAGATTATATTTGATGATACATCATTGTTATCCATATTAGACCTTGTATATATTAGATAAACATGTTGCTATTAAAAATGTCATGGTATAGATATAGCCTAAGCTGATTGAATTTTGTTCTTCTTGTTTTACACCACTCTGATAGTTTAACACTATTTCAAGGATCTAATATTGAGGAAAAAAACCCTTAAATAAGATGCTTCAAATCCATCAAAATAAAATTTTAATACACGGTACATTGTTATGATTAGAAAGGATATGTTTATAAAAGAAAGTCTAGAAGTTAAATCTTAAGAAATATAGGCACTAATGTTAAAGGAAATATGACCAATAATTTGTTAGAATATTTTAATAAAATATTAAAATACACTTATGTTTGTCCTATTATTCCTAGATTTAATTGACTTTTTATAGGTTAAATAAATATTTTATTCATTAAAGACCTTAGACACAAGATTTCATATTCCATGGAATATAGGGCATCCACACGTACTTGATGAAATAACATTTTCTTCAAATAAATTAAAAGCACTTATAACAAAAAAAAAATTAACCATTAAATGGATTATTTTCAAGTTAACACCCCCCCTCAAATTAGTGGTTAAAGAGATATTTGACAAATAGTGAATACATAAAAAGGAAGTTAACAAAAAGTTATACATTAAATAATTATAAAAAAATGCTTATATGAAATTAAGTTCTTACATGTGTTTAAAGTAGGTTACATGGAAGTAAAAAAAAAGGTAAAAACATGAGAAAAATAGTTAGTTGAAAATGGTTTAATGTTGTAATAAGATATAATTAGATGGAATGAGATGAATTGACAAGAGATAAATGGAAGAGAAAATCACATTATTACGATAATGAAGGGTTATTATAGTGAAAGAGAAATAGATTGAGAGAGATAAAGGGGAGAGATGATGAAAACAAACTCTCATATATTGTTGTTGATGTGTGTCACTTATATACATATTTATGTTTTCTATATATCATTATATTCATTCAAGTATAATGAAGATAGAAAAATAAAATCATGATCAAGGATTCACTTTTTATTTATTTACACCTTAAAAATTGGTCCTACAACCTTCTAAATATAACTAAGTAGAACATTAGAAATCTAAATGGTACATAGGAAACATAAATGTGAGACAATAAAAAATAGTAGAAAAGGTAATGAAGGAAATAAAGTAAAAATGTATTTTTTTCATCAAATTATCTTTTCCAATTCAAATTTTATAATAAAATATTGTTTTTATCAACAATGTGGTTTATTGAATAAAAACTAACAAAATAATAAAACAAATTGTCAAAAAATTTAATTATTTTAATCAAGAAATATATTTGAAAAAAAAATCTTTACTTTATTATTCATGAATTTCTTTTTTTGTCTGTTTTGACAAAAACATGCTCTTACATGATAAACATTGTTTTTTAAGTAGAAACTTATTATAATCATGAAAGAAAGTCTTAATTAAAAAATAAAGAATCATGATTCAGTTATTTATACACATTTATATGAAAAAAAAATATAAAAATAACATATATGATAAAAAAATAGAATAATATATATATATATATATCATTAAATATTAATAAAAATATTATTTTTAAAATTATGCTTATTTGGTTAATACAAAAGAAATTGCAAATATTATAATGAAATGCTTTAATTATCCTTTAAAAATGGCATAATTAGATAATCCCAAAATTTTGTTTTCATAAATTAACTTAAAGATAATTTTATTTTAAAATTAAAAAAAAAGACATTTAAAAAAAAAACATAGGGTGCACACAGACTTGTAAGGCTAGATTCTCGTGTCTTTGTTTTAGTGAGGGGATAATCAATAGAAAGAAGAGGTACTCATTAGCTGTAAGGGCTTGTAAGATGCACACTTCATTCGTCCTATTGTTTAAAATTAAAGAAATGGCGAGTCATATTTTGATTTTAAATTTCAATCACTTTCGATTGTAAAACAATTAGAGTTCAAAGTTCTAGATCTTGAAAATATACTAGGAAGCTCAATGAGTTGATTTTCAACCTTTAAATACCCTTTAATCACTCTATAAATTCAAAATAAAATCGAATAAAAGAATAATTTTACAACCTTGATCTATTTTATCTAACATGAGAAATATCATCTTTATTGAACTCTCCTTTTATGTTGAACTTATTGACACCAAGATCAATCATTTTATAGCTCACTAAACCTTCTCTCTCTCTCCTCTCCTTTTTTTTAAAGTGTCTTTCTCTGTCTTGTTTAAACATTGAAATGAAGGGGAAAAAAGAGTAAGAAAATGAAAGATAAAAAAATATAATGGAAGATCATATAAACAAGCAAAATTCAAATACTCAAAATAAAAAGGGTTCATACTCTATATATTTAATAAAGATATTTTGAAATTCACCAATCATATTCAAGAAAGATTGAAAGAGATCTTACATAGTTTAAAAATAGGAAATTTGATCTCATACCATGAAATTCCTGAAATTTAAGATTTTCATTCAAGAAAGAAAAAATATAATTAATGGATAGATTTTGATTTCTTAAGTACTCAACACTATAAATAAAGGTCTTATAGTCTAGAAACTTGTTGTATGGTTGAATGACCACACAAATCAAGCAAACTTCAACCTAAAAATTAGGTAAAATCACATCATTTTGCTCACCAAACCTAGTAGAAAATAAACATAAAATTTCAATAGAAACCATAATCTTCCTCAAGTAAAAAGAATCTGAATGTTTTGTTCATTTTTGTAAGTTCAACTTCAGTGTCTAAGACTTACACGTTATCGCTTCACTATCTACCTCCACGTGTTAGCATATGTAATCATGCACCACCACTATCTAGTCCCAACTCTAACAACCTATGATCGATTTCAACAGCTTTTGAAGGTTTGTTTTAAATCTTGAATGAATTTTTGCTTAACTTGATTAATTTTCAATTTATTATGAGTTTTTATATATGATAAATGGATATTTATGTTAGTGTATGTTTTTATATGAATTTTCAATAATAAAAAAAAACCAATTGTTTTTTGGAGTTGTAATAAAGTCAAAATCAATATCCATGTATGGGCTGGGAGAATAGAAACAAAATAGATCATTCAAGATGTAATGGTTTGGTCTTGTTATAATGAATATGTTTTTGTTTGTATGTTTGAAGTGGTTGAATTTTCTTTATATTCTTAACTTTCTTTGATTTGATGTGATTTGTATTTTTCTTATCATTAAAATCAACCAAAAATTGTAAATTTTTTTTTCTTGGATTTTGCATTAAGAATAAATGAGTTGATTTTGTGCATAAATATTGATGTTATTGAATATTTATTTCATATTCATTCTTCTCTTTACAGTAAGTTCATTGTTACAGTTAAAGTAGGCAATGACTTCTTTACATATTTAGTGCGTAAATTTTATTGTAACCATGAACTTAGTTAAAGTAAGTTCATGGTTACAATAAAATTAGGCATTGACTTCTTTTTTTTCTAATTTTACCCTTATCAATCCTGCTAACTTGTCGAGATGTCTCATGCGATAGAAAAAATAAAATTTAAGTTTAAGACTAAAATGAACTATCCTAAAATAATAGGGATTAGATTAACAAAAACTTTAGGGATTAAACTGAAGTTTTTCATGCCATGAACGAAAAAAAAACAAAAACAAACAAACAAAAAGGTTGTTTTTTAATGATAACTTTGGTTCTTACAGTTTTAATTTATTTTAATGCACAATTTTGGAAAGAGAAGGACTGTTTCTGTTCTGGAGCATTAAACAACAAAAGAGGAAATTGTCAATTTAAGTTACGACACAGTGCATTAAATTATTGATGGCTGCTAAGCTTGCATAGGAGGGCAGAGCTATGAGTTGTAACAATGTATCTATTAATTACTCCTCCGATCTGATTTTTTTTTAAAAAAAAAGAATAATGATAATAAAAAAAAACTGGGGACATTATAAAGGTTATGTACAATGCATGTAACCAGAAAAATGGAGAGGTGCCAAGCAGATACAGTTTGGTCATTAATATGAATGATTTTTTTTATTCGAGAAAACACCATTTTCTAGAAAATGTAAAACCCTGATTGTTTTAAATTCTTATAAAAAATATATATCCTGACTTGAATCATTTATCATTATGCAATATGAATGAATACAGCTACAATTTGCGGACATATTGAGGTTGTGCTGTTAGAATTGTCAAAACTGAAGGCATCAAATTAGTGTAAGAGAGAATACATAAGGTCAGATGATTGACCATCATGTGAACTCTGACTTGAGGATTATTATTCGGGACCCTGTCAAGGAGGCAGACATCAAACTATGAAAAGCAGAAGAATCAAATGCAATAATCCAAACCTAGTCATCTCCTAGTATTTAATTTTATTTAATGTAATGATATAAAGATTAGAAAATTCCAAGAGGGGCCTAATCAAATGTGGGGCATTCAAGATAATTGAGATTCGTTAGGTGCAGGGAGACTCGGCCTTGAAATATCAGAACCACCAAATTCGGTTGTTGGATGCTTAGAAAAAGATAATCAATCGTACAAGTAAATGGTTTTCTTGTCATCATCAACCTGAGAAATTTCCTTGAACAACAAGAATCTTTTGTTTGCTAAAGATTTCTGTGTCTATGCGACCATCTCTTCTTCCTTTAGGATACTTTCATGCACAATGTTCTTTCCAGAAAGGAAATGGAAAAGGAAATGCCTCGTAAGTTCATTGTCCTGCACAAGAAAATTGATCATGGACCAGCACAGAAGTTGTGGCAGGTTAGATGGTCCCTACGAGTATCATGAGAGAGCTGTGATTGGGTTTTGCGCAGCCTGACATTAGCATCATGGTAATCAAAAAATGTCACAAACAGAGAATGCTCAAGGAGAAACAGAATCTTAGAAAAAAAAGAATTTTCTGCACAATTTAATGTTTATCATGAATCGTACATAACAAATACTGATATATAACCTAAGAAGTTCCCCGATTTAACGGGACCTGTAATAAGGCAATCTCCATTACCTACTCCTATGTTTCACCTTGATGATAGTAAATTGTCTGGGAAAAAAATGGGGAGGTACTAACAAAAATGACAACAATAGGGGAAAAATCAAGTGAAGAAACATTTGTAGACCAATGCTGGAGCCCTCACTAGAGATATGCCCTAGCCTTCCTCTTTCCTGTGCCAAGCAAGCACTAGGACGCCTTGGCAGATGCACTTTCTAACTCGTGTATTTTTGCTTTATTCTAATATAAGTGCCAGGAAATTAGACTAGACTTTCTGCAGGAAGACCATTAATAGTATCCATTTTCCAACCAAGAAATAAATGATGGATTGCTATGTTAAAGATTGAAAGAAAGAATCCCATGCCCGTGCCGGTGATCAGGCCCTTTTCGGCAAAGGTACGAGGTATGACAGAATTCAGACCTGAAACTCTGCTCCCTTCTGGATGATTTTCTACCTGCCTTCTCAAGTAGACCTTGAGAAAAATTTCAATCGTGAAAAAACTTACATGCCACCCAAATCACTTGTCTTTTTCTGTTCCAATTCTAATTCTAGCCCATATGCTTGATCAAACTGAATCCAGGATGTGGCAGTTCCTTATAAAATCATTGGAGTAATTCACATATTTGGTCCAAAATGGCCGAAGATGCTCAAAGCCAATTTCCAGCCAAGGTTTTGCCTGACCATTGTAGTGGATAACTGCAGCCTTCTTTAAACTCTCAATGTTTGTCTTGTTCTGATATCCCAACCCAAGCATATGCCAGGATGGATCAATTGGATGAACATGACCTTTAAATGCAATCAGAGCTGGTGGTAGCGTTCCGAGTTTCCACATTGTCAGGTTTGACTTCAGGTTCTGCACAAACAAAACCCAGAATCAGAGGGAAAAAAAGGTTGCAAGGGCGTCTCTTATTTGCCTACAGTTATATACAAATCACTATAAGCGCAACCTCACCAATATTCAATGCATACAAGAGTCACCCAACATGAAATATTTCGGTATTTGTGGTGTTTGATATTCATCTAGAATTTAGATCCACGTAGAAGTTAGATATTTGATTAACATTCCAACAGTCAACTATAAACTAGAATATATATATATATATATATATATATATCTGAAATGTTACAGGGAGAAACACCCTGAAGTGATGTACTCACAAATAAATTAAGAGTGCACAGAACCATGAGCATTACTTCTACCCAAGCCCTGTAAGCACATCACAGGTGAGGAGCATGCAAGCAAGTAAATACAATACTTCATAAATGAAAGAATATGATGATGATGAAGGTTGTTTACTGATGTGGTCCTTCTTATATTGATTTGTTTATAAGCTGGAGCTATTAATGCTTGTTTGTTAGTGCAATGCTTCTCACATAACAATTTTTGAGATCAAGGTTACCTTTTAGTACATTTGATGAATCACTACTTACCACATATGATAGCAAATATCACAGCATGAGCATGTTAGTGAGAGTGTCAGTGTCTTTGATATTATCGTTGTGTTTTATTAGACCAAAAAAGGATGGTGCAGGAAAAGGTGAGCTTACCTCTTTCAGCCAGGAATGGTAGGTTTCTCTAATATTTGCTTTCCTCCATGCACGGAGATCAAATATGTTCATTCCATATGCCCATGCACATTCATCAGGGTCCAAATTCTTTGCTATGAGGGGATGTGAAAAATTGAAGTAGTTCTTGAAATGCTTGGACATTACCCACTCATCTTCACCTTTACAAGTTTCTACGGCTCCATTGACCTTTCCCTTAAGGTCAATTTCCCAAAGTGGAGACAAATCACGCTGGATTACAACATCATCATCTAGAAACACCACCTTATCAAGGTTTGGAAAGAGCTGTTCAACATAACCAATCAGAAAAGATATTGGGCCAACAGATGAAGAAAAAATAAATCCAGCACAAAACAAAATTGCAAAAACTCTGGCAAACCTCAACAGTTGTACTAATGATACATTAGTTCTTAGGAGATTAATGCTGCCATTAGAAATGAAAGGAATTCAGAAGAAAAAAAATTACCATTGGACATGTGACATAACATCAGACTTCTTTATATTTTATCTTCTTCTTTTTTTCCTTCCAAAAGAAAGCATTTTACTTTCAGTAAATCATCATTTGTTATCCATATCCATCTTCCTTTTTCAATTTGTAAGCATCACATTTTATTCATGTTTCAATATATTAAAAAATTTAGAAACTTCAGTAATTCACAGGGTCACTCCCAATACTGATCAATGAATGTTCCCACAACAATCCTGGATACTTTAAAGGACACTGAACTTAGATCCTGACTTGTTATGGCAGGTAAAAGACTAGATTTTCCAAGTTAGATCAGGTGAGCTTCTACCTACGTGCACATGAAATAATCACAAGGACACTGCCTCATGACATGTAGCATCATATTTTTTTGGTTGCCTTTTTTACCCTTTAACATCTTAGGTCCCTGATTGTTTTATAATAGAGCATATGCATCATAATTCATAAGTCTCCAAGTATAACAGCAGAAAAGATAAATTTCATATGAGATCACCTCGGGTATATATATCCGAAGATGGTTGAGTAATGATATATACTTTGGACTTCTGGCCTGCAATTTCGAAGCAAATCTTCGTGGAGTTGTATCACTAAGATTTGTCCCTGCAATGTGATTCCCGTGATAATAATTCCTGATAGTATTATGGTTCTCTACAGCTTCAAGCACTGGAACATTCTCTCTTGTTAACCAGTCAAACTGGTGAACACCTTTCACTTCCACAATAGCAGGGGAGACTGGGTTTAGTGCAAACCATGAGTGCATGCCCGCATAGGTTTTCTTGTCAGTGATGATGTGAAAAACTATGTTGTCAGGCTTTAAAGATGACTGGATGGTAGAAGTGACAACCACTGAGGCAGCCAAAATGTTATCAGTTGAGAGGACAAAGTGGTGGTAAGAGTTGTCGGAGAGCAAAGGAAGGAACTCTGGAGAAGGTAATTGTTTACGTGCATGAGCATTGGAGGAATATTCATCAGTCAGACGTAGAGAGAGACAGTGGATGCTTTTCGGGATGGAACTTGCAGCAAAGTGTTTGTTCATCAGCTCTGCAAATTTAGATTCCCTAATTTCTCTTTCCAATTTTTCCATCTGTGAAAGATAAAGATATATTAAAAAAAAATGACATTAGTTGAAAATATTTCTTAACAACCCAACAGATTTTTATTTCTTATTTTCTCTTGGAGTGGCATGGATAATGCCCTTTCTATACATATGAATTCATGCATGCATGTGGATAAAGGATAACAAGTAAAGAGAATGAAAATGAAATTGATGGATCAATCAAAGACGGGACAAAAGAAAGTAAATACAAATTTTACATCCCCCTTCAATGACACAAAGCAGCATGAACGTGTTGTAGTTAGAGGATCCAAACTTAAAACATACAAAAGTATCAGTACCATGACTGCACCAATTGAGCTATATACCAAAGGTGAGTAGAATAATTCAATCTAATATCGAGTAATGAAAAGTCATATTAATAGCAAGTTAGCTCACAAAATAACTTAACTTAAAAAATGTGTGTGTGTGTGTGAAAGGGGCCATGACCAGTAAAGGAGGATGCAAACCATGAGTGACCCAAACTCTTGACTCCAACTCTTGACCCACACCAACATTGCACTCATATTGAGTTGAATATTAATCAAATAAAAGAATTGAGACCAAGAAAAAAAATACAGTAATGATTACAAAAATAACATTCAGTGCTCTTTCTTTCATTGGTTCATAAAATGAATCGTTAAGTATGTAAATTCATTCTTGCTCTTCTTAATTTTTCCTTCTTCCACAAAAAGTAATTCTGATAATAATAATAATAATAATAATAATAATAATAATAATAATAATAATAATAATAATGTTATATCTTTTATTTTTAATTAGCAGATCCAACCTCTAACATATAGCTTCCTTGCCTATATAAAAAAATGATAGAATTTAACCATCCATGTCAGCAGGTCATGAGTTAAGGGTCAAGAATTGGTGGCACTCTTCTTTTTCCAGCAAACTAATTATAAGAGCACATAATAAATAAACAATTAAATTACTGGTATCTTCAGTCAAAAAATAATTAAACCTTGGCAACAATAGAAGATTCTCACAACAGTACAACCTAGAGAATAGAAATATAAAAGGACATCCTGTGTCAACCTGGCCAAGATGCCAAGCAAACAATAAATCAAAACTCAATATCAGACACTCATCAAGGAGAATATCATTCAAAAAATAAGCAACAACAATAGTTGATATAAAAGCAGTATCAGACATGGCATGTAAGGTCTCAAAACTAGGGACAACTCATTTATCACATTGTTAATGAAAATAGCTGATTGATTGGCAATCAGGTGTAAGTTTGAAGATAGGATTAGTGATATGTAGCCTACAATTGAAGAGATAAGACCTGGAGTAGGGCATAAACAGATAACTACTTGAAATCCATCATCCAAAGGGCGGTTTTAGAATAGAATAGCCTTCTATAATTGGGAGTTAGGATCAGCTAAATTGTTTGAGATAGATTGAATTGGCATTTCATTTCTCATTACACTTTTTCAGTCAAGACATAAAACAAGGTATTGATGGATGAAACTGATAATTCAGTTTTCAGCATGCAATTATTGAATAGCAACAGCTCTAATTATTTTAGATCTTCTCTTCAGTTGTCCATGACATTTTAGCATACGATAATTTAATAGCAATTGCTCATAGAACCATGCAGAGATCCCTTCCAGCAAATCATTATTTGATAGAATACACCGGGACAAGATTTCAAGTATCATATATTTTATACCCCTCTCTTTGGAATCTCTTTCTTTCTTTTGCAGGCAAACAAAAAGTAGTGATAACTACTATAAGATGTGTCACCCAAATATCATTAGTTTCTCCAGTTAAAAACTCTCAAATGTTAACAGAAAACAAGAACATGAGCATGAACCAAAAAGGTTCAAATATAATTCATGTCTAATACTTGTAATAGATTCAGCTCTCATTGAGGGATATAGCTAGTTTGAAACAAAATGAAAGATGCAGAAACAAGCATGGATCCATGAAGTTAAAACCTATTTTTCAACCCTGCTCTCCTCCCAGTAAGTTAAAAATAAGGAAACAAACCATGTGGTAAATTAATTGTGTCTATGTTTCAAATAACTTGACACATACCATAGCCCTCAACATGAACGCAAATGTCCTTGCATCATACTGATTGTTCTTCATTTCAGAAACGAGGTGGCTAAAAGAAGCTGGGAGCTTTACACCATCTGGGATTTCCTCATTTTTAACTTGATTGAGTATCTTGTAAAAGTCTTTAACGAGCCTCTGTTACATCATTACCACCAGCATAAGTATTAAACTTGTAATAACAACATTAACAAAAAGTACAGGAGTAGCTAATATATTAATCTGAAACAATAAGGATGAAGGAAAAGGCTTACTTACCCCTGAATCATCTACTCTACCAAGAAGCCTTGGTCCTAACCGTCTACCTAAACAATCTGTGGTGCAAAAAAAAGCAAAGCAAGAACAAGAATTAAGTATCCACCACAAACACAGAAGCAGCATCATGAAATTGTGATCCTAGACCCTGATCCAATAAGTATAGACATCTAAAAGCAGATCCAGATTGCTCTGTAACATTTCAGTTATTTAAGGTAGAAACACGATAAACAAGTTTCACAATAAAAAAAATGGATTAAAAAAATGAAACAGACAGGAGAAGCAAATGATTAATCTACAATTGTAATTTCATGTTTTTTAGAGGTCTGCTTCTGTTTGAAGTATCAGTGAATGGTTATTAATTAAGGCTCCATCAAATCTTTATTTAGCTCATCTTTGTCATAAACAATAATCAATACTAATCTCCCAGAATTCATAAATTAATGGATTGAAATCTATCCCCGATTAGTTTACAAGTTCAAAGCCTCATTGGTTATTACAAGTGTGAGAACATGCATGAAAAACAAATGAAAATGGAAAAATACATGAATTAATCATGCAAGATCAAGAAGTCCGGAGTTAAGTTAAACAACTGAAATACGTTCGGCTGCAAGAAATTTCTATGCCAACAAATATAATAAGCTATTAAATTAGAAGTAAATCAATCACCCTGGATATCAATCAAAAATGTGAAAATCATAATCAAATGAATACAATCCGTGAGTGTATTTAAACATGTATATGAGAAGAAGGGACAAGGTATTAGTATTGCCAAAAAAAGAGGTAAGCAAATTGAGAATATTAACCATCAAATGTTCAAAACAAACACAAGGCACATTCATGAAAAATATGGTAGATGTAGCAAAATGTGATTAAAAAAAGACACGAACGCATAACATGTGAAACACAGCCAAACCCCAGATCAAATCAGGATCCAAACACCACATAACAATCACAACCAAATGCATACATGCAAACAATAACAAAATCATGAAATTAGAAAGCATTCACAACCCAAATCAAATGAAGATCCATTCACCTCATGAAGCAACAATCACAAAGAAAGAAAAAAAAACTCACCAAATGAGGAACACTTGTTGACTCCTTCAAGGGTAACCACAGCAGTGAGAATGAATACAAAAGGTAACAAAAAAGCGAGAATGAGTATAGTATGAAAAAGGGTTCTATAAGAGATATGGCGAGCTGCGACTTTGATCTTCATTAAGTCAATAAATCCATTGTTGCTGCTAGAAGATATAGTGATGCTTCTCATGCTACGCGAGATGTGAAGCTGCATATTCCTTTTCTATGCAGCCTCACCAGCACAAACCTAGCAAAGGCAATAAATTCTAGCTCCTTCCCCACTTGTTCCAATAATACCCAACTCGCCATCAGATCCACGCCTATCACAGCTAAAATTTCCTTTCTGGGTGCTTGTAATGTTGTTTCTGTTATCTCTTATTCTCCTTTCTATTTCTCTTTCTCCTTCCCTTGTTCGTGGTCTTTTCAAAGACCGCATTGGAGATTCAGCACCAACAACAATTATAATAATAAAAATGGGTTTCTATATCTATTTACATACAACAATATATCAGTACAGCTCTAATGGGTTTTCTCCTTCTGCCAAAAATGTCCTCTTCTTCTTCTACCTTTGATGGATCAAGAAGGAAAGAAAAGAGAGAGACGGGGAGGGGGAGAGAGCGAGAGAATGGGATCTATTCTGTTCTGTGTTTGTGTTTGTGTTTTTGTCTAATTTTTATTTTTATTTTCTCTCTTCTGTTTTGATTGGGCGGATGGATCGTCCGTAGTGAGATCCAATTTTCATTAATTAATTATTATATTTAATAAAGTAAATAGGAGTCAAAATCAAAACCGTGTGGTGGTGTGGTCTGGTGCGGTGCGGTGCGGTGTGGTGCGGTGTGGTGTAGAGTTTTTGACTCTTCATCCTTACCTTAGTGCTAAATTTAGGTGTCGTCTCCTATGTTCGTGGCCTACACATGGATTTTCTTTCCTTGGCCCCTGAGGGCTTTGTTAATTTTAGTTATCCTTTCATACCAATTTCTCAATTTTTTTTATTTTTCTTCTCTTATTCATCAAATAACATGAAACTAAAATATGATTCCTCATAATAATTTTGACTCTGGAATCTCTAATAAACTTGTTATTTTTATAGAACATGTTCTATATTGTGATAGCAGTCGTTTTTCATTTGAAAATATGTTAAAGATAGTATTTTAAAAAAATAAACTGTTTTTTAATATAAGGAAAAAACAATTAAAAAAAACCCATAAAAACACTTTAAAATAGAGATGAAAACAAAATTGAGATGCAAAATAGTATTTTTAGGTCCATTTTTCATGAGCTTTGATGAGTAAATGTAATGAGATCTCCCCTCATGCCCCTTAAGAAATAAGCACATCTATGCCCATTTATTTATTCGTCCACTAGCTTGGAATTTTTTATAATTCGGTGGGTATAGATTCAAATCTTGTGTTGTTTGGATGGTGAAATATTACTATAGTATGCATGGAAAATAATAGTCGGTCAATCTTTATACAAAGTCGTGGGTCCACATGCGATTTTACATGTTGCTATCACATAACACCATGATGTGTTCTTCTCCTTTTTCATCCGTTGATTACACAAAAAATTTTACCGGGATAAAACGCGTGTTTGGTAAAGTATTTTAAAATATTTAATTTTTATTATTTTGATTGCTATTTTTTTATTTTATCCATTATTATTTATTTTATTTTATTTTATTTTTCATAACAAATTTGATACTCATTCCTCTTATTTTTTTCTTGATTTTTTTCAATATCATATCCTATTGTTTTATTTCATTTAATTTTTATATTCAATTCATATAATTTTTCTTATTAAATTAATCAAGTTTACTTATTCGAAGCTATGATGAGAATCTCTACAAAAAATACTTTTTTTATTAAAAAAATCATAACTTTGACTTTTTTTATATATAGTAAAAAAAAATAACCCGGCGTACACTGCCTATCTTGAGCAAGGACTAGGACAAACGTTTTTCTTCCATTATCTATCTTGTTGTTTTAGACCATCTAAATAAAAAGCTGTGGACGCCATGGTTGGCTCGTTCAACACAATTAGTTGATTTTCCCCAAACATTTTCCGTAGATTTTGAAAGAACATTTCAGACATCAAAAGTTAAAATAAAATAAAATAAAATAAAATAAAATAAAATAAAATAAAAATTGGAAGACAACTTTGAGCTAAGAGGTTTGTTTTTCTTGTGATCTCTGGTTCGAGCCTTGTGATTGTTAATATGATGATTATTTAAGATTTATATGGTCATTAACCTCAAGACACGTACGGATTAGTCGAGACTCGAGATGCGTACAAGTTGACATGGACAACTATATCAATCAAAAAACAAATTGGAAGTCACATAAGCCCTAATGACATGTGGACCATCTCTGCTTGGTTATCTATAGTCCACCTTCTTGCTGGGAATTTAGATATTTACTCTTCACGTGTTCTCTAGTTCGAGCCATGTATTTGCTAATATAATAGTCATTTAAAATTTATATAGTCATTAACCTCAAGACATGTAAGATTAGTTGAGATACATGCAAGCTGATATATTAATAAAAAAAACAAATTGGAAGTCACATAAGCCCTGTGACACGTGGACCATCTTTGCTTGGTTATCTATAGTCCACCTTCTTGCTGGGAATTTAGATATTAATTTTGAAAAAATCTAAAAATTTTATTTTATTTCTTGCTTGAAATTAATTTTGATTGAAGAAGAGAAGCACCAACACAATTGACTGAAGTGGACAAAATTCTCACAATTATGATAATTAAATCTATGAATTATGACACCATGAGAAAAACAGAGATGGCAAGACAAGTCTACTCGGTATTGAAAAGGAACTTTTGGGTTCTATTCAAAATTTCACATCATCGGCAATGCTATGGAATTTCGTAAAACTTTAATTAACCTATGTTTTTTTTAAAAAAATAAATAAAATTGTTCAACCATTTGAGCCCACCTAATAAAGTTATTATAGAAACATTATTTTCTTAAATGCAGCCCTACAAATTGACTAATAAACTGAATGGCATAGATCTAATTTAATCGAGGTCATCTCATAATATAAATGATTTAAATTTTATTAATCTCAGCCCTACAAATGGACTATAAATTGATTGACATGGATCTAGTTTTGTAGGTCATCCCATGATGTAAATGATATAATTAAAATTTAACTAGATATTTTTAAAAATAATTAAGATAACATTATTTTAACAATAAAAGAAAAATAAAAAATATATAATTTAAGTTTTCTACTTCTACTTAGTTAAGTTTAATAACTTTTCTAATAAAAAGAGTGTAAAAAAATTAGCATGAGATTATTAACACAAATGGGCCAAAAAGGCAGCCATTTTTAATATTGCAATTTGCAACTTCCACATGGAAGTAGGTGATTGCTAGAAGAGGAACATAGTGGTTATTATTAAAAATATTTTTGTGTAATGGTTTTTTAGCATATCTTTTTAGTAATTGTTTGATAGCATGTTGTTTTTTAAAGTGTTTTTCGTTCAGAAATATAATAAAATAATATTTTTATTTTTATTTTTAAAAATTATTTTTAATATCAAAACATGAAAATGATCTAAAACATTGATTTTTTTTAATTTAAAATAAAAATAAAAATATTTTTTTTCAAAAACATTTTTGAAACACAATATCAAACAAAAATAATAAAACTTACCATGCTCCATCAGTGGTGGTTGTGTTACATGTGACAATTTTTTTAATATTAAATTGTTGTTTTCTAGGAAAAATAAAAATAAAATACAAATAATGTTACATATTTTTTATTATATTTTACCATTCTTTTCATATTGATTTTATTAAGGTGTTTTCTTTTTCTTTTTTGACTTTTCATAACTAAAATGGTAATATGAGGCAAATATTTTGACAATTAACCATAAAAAAGTGACTTGTCTCTTAAATATTATTTTTTTTTCACATACTATACTAGGAAAATGAAAGAAATTAAAAAGAACCTAGAAAAAAAAAGCTATAGTATAATTTATGTAAAGAAAAATTGTCTCCAAATAACGTGACGTGACGACAAAGTATTTGCAATCTGCACTCGAGTTCGAGTTGGACATACATCTCTTATAAGAACCTGGAACAACCGAGATTTTACTCATTCATCTACACTTTTGAGAGTGGATTTTCCTCGTATTAAAAAAAAGTATGTAAGGAAAATTCTTTAATCAGCAACTCTGAATTTAAGAATTCAACCATGATATATAGTAAAAAATATATAAATAATAATTTCTGAAGCACGTTCCTTTCCTACAGTATGCTAGATTTTTGTATTTACTTTAGAATCTTTTATTATTTTATTTTTTGTATAGTATGCGATTTTATAATTTTTAAGAGACATGCTCCTTCGTTTACGGCTAATTTTAATGAAATAAAAATATTTTTTATCACGGAAAAAAATATTAGGTAGCAGTTTATTTATTTAAAAAAATAAAATAGAAGTGATGCGAGGAGAAAATGAAGTTTTTTGCCGGCTAGTGTCGAGAAAACCAAACCAAGTCGTTTTGGGTCGGCAACTTGCTAATGACTGCTTAGCCATATACAGACACACGCTGCAGGCACCGACAAAACAAAAACAAAACAATTACAAGTCTCCGAGCCAATCATGTAAGTGGCTTCATTGTCACGGCTCGTGGCTTCACAGTGTATATGGCTGGGGGAAGAACGGCTGCAAGCCTACGTGATTGTGAATCTAACGCCGAATGGTTCAATTTTGTCAAAGTCAAAGTATCATGGCCACAAGCAACTTCAAAAATCAAGTGATCTCTACAAGCCAACACACAATTTCTATCTTTACAAAATAAAAGTCAAATGAGTTTTATTTAGATATTGTATTTTTAACCAGCTGCATCAAATCAAATCAATTTCCTTTTTAAAATAAAAAACTTTATCTAAATTAGATTTTGAGTCCAGGCCCGAGTCGGTTGTGTTTCATGGTAGGCGATCATAATTTTTTCTTACGATTACCTCTTGATAATAGTTTTTTTTTCTAAACCTACATGGGTTTTTTAACAAGATGCATCAAATAAAAATTTTCTATTTTCGTAAGAAAAAATGATCTAAATTAGTTTTGGAGTCCGAGCCCGAGCATATAGTGTTTCATGGTGGTCAATCATAATTTTTTCCTACGATTACTTCTTGATAATAGTTTTTTTTTCTAAACCTACATGTTTTTTTTTAACAAGATGCATCAAATAAAAAATTTCTATTTTCTTTAGAAAAAATGATCTAAATTAGATCTTGAGTCCAAGTCCGAGCTAGTAGTGTTTCATGGTGGTCAATCATAATTTTTTTTCCTACGATTACTTCTTGATAATAGTTTTTTTTTTCTAAACCTACATGGTTTTTTTAACAAGATGCATCAAATAAAATTTTTCTATTTTCTTTAGAAAAAATGATCTAAATTAGATTTTGAGTCCAAGTCCAAGCTACTAGTGTTTGATGGTAGTCGATCATAATTTTTTTTTTTTTCTTACGATTACTTCTTGATAATAGTTTTTTTTTTCTTGATAAAAGGCCAATCCAAGAACCAAAGTCACTTGCATGTGTTTTGAGACTCGTAAGTTGCCGTCTGGCTTATGTGTTCATGTGCCAAAATATAAAAAAGCTGAGACAAGCCCTTGACCGATGATAATCAAACCTGCATCTCTCCCACTCTCTCTCCCACTCTCTCTCTCTCTCTCTCTCTCGGCTTCAAAACTGGAGTGGCCCCATTGAAGGGAATATCTTAACATGAGAAAAGGCAGAGAGCACATGACGTGTAGGTGGGAGCAGGGGACAGTGGTTTAAAATCTGCAGTTGATGTGTCGTCCATGGATGCTTTATTCTAAAAGCAAGAGTGCCAGCCAAAGCACGATTAGTAGATTACTCACATGGCCAAGAACTCGATAGTTCTAACCACATACACGCTCATTATTTCATCTGTCTGAATCTTTTTGTTTGCGTCCCACGAACTTAAATTCCCTTGTCATTGCCTTGCCTGAAGAGCAGCCTGGGTATGGCCCTTTCTGTCTGTTGATCACTAATTATTTTCATTGATCTTAAGGCCTATTTATATATATATATATATAGAAATCCTGTTTATGTAAGGAATCTTAAGATTTTTCTTGATTTGTAATATTGCTGATTTGATTCTCGTGAACACTTTTCACCATTTGCATATAACAAAAGAAAGCAGACTGTGTTGCTGGGGACTAGAACAAAGACATGGAAGAAGACGAAACAGAAGAGTGGTCGGGGTCAGGTGGTTGAACTCTGAAGAGGTAGTGCTTCTACGAGGTGTTAGATAATAATATAAATCATATTTTACGTCTAATCTAAAAACTTAAGTTTTTAGCTGGGATGATTCTTTAACATAGTATCAGCGTCTTGTTGACCTAATGGTCACGAGTTCGAATCTCATTACCTCCATTCTATTTGATAAAAATCAAGCACAATATAGTGTGAGCTTTCACTTGAGGAGGTGTGTTAGAGAATAATATAAATCATATTATAGGTTTAATCTAAAAGCTTAAGTTTTTAGTTGAGATGATTTCTTAATATAGTATCAGAGTCTTGTTGATCTCATGGTCACGAGTTCGAATCTCATAACCTCCATTCTATTTGATAAAAATCAAGCACAATGTAGTGTGAGCTGTGCAAGTTTCAAGCCCAAATAATTTTCACTTGAGGAAATGTGTTAGAGAATAATATAAATCAGTATCTCACCTAAAGAACTTAGTTGAGATGATTACTTAACACAAGTCTAACAAGTTCCCTGAATCTTTCATTTCATTTTGTTTTTATGCAATCAAGTGAATCAACTCGCTGATGTAAATGCTGAAAGCAAGACCTGATAAATGAAAAGGGAAGGAATATAAAGCATACATTTTTTGAAGAATCAGCAGAACCATCGTTTGAAAAGCAGTCAGCGTCACCGTGTTTTGATTGAATCCAAATTCAACGAATTATAGATGCTTTTACACCACCGTCTACTGCAAAATATTCCACATGAATTAATAACGAAACCAACTCGATCTGGAAAATCACGTTACAAATGGCTGAGAAGTTTCAAAGGACGAAATTTTGTATCACTGATAGGGTGGCATGTCCATAGCAGGAACAAAACCCGATCGCCTTTATTATTTTCACATCAATCATTCTTGTAAAAGGGATCAGGGAGTTCCGGGGAAGTTCCGTAGCTTGTGATCTGTACATCAGGTGTTAGGGTGTGTATATTTTATAAGAATCTGAAACAATCAAAGTTTTATTCATTCACCTACTATGTTTAGGATGAAGCAGCCATGAACGGCCTCGATGAAGTTATCTTCTTCCCAGGTCGAGCTAATTAGATGTGTTATGGTACAATCGACCCAATGACTCTGAGTGATTGTTTGATAGTGTGGTGGAAGTTGTTTTTGAAAGTGTTTTTCGTTAAAAAAATGCATTAAAATGAAACGAGGTTGCTCCGATTGAATATTCAACAGACGAGCAATGAGATAGATTGATAGAAAGGGACTCCTGATCTGCTACAATTCAAGGCCGATTGATGCGATGAACTGGAAAATTATTGGTTCATCAATTAAGTGTCTTCCATACATAGTTTCTAAGCAACCAGCAAAATCAATTATGATATCCCATGCGAGTGATTGTCGTAGCTTTGGATACAATTCGTATTTGTGGATTAGCATTGGCAAGCCAAAGATTTTATTAAGTTGATGTGGATATCTAAGCATCTTTCCCAGATCACATAGCTCTGACAACAATCAGACTGCGGGCAGTTGCTTTTCGTTTTCCCGTTGAGTACGATAAGAAAATCATTTCACCTAAAAAATCAAGTTATTAGGTTAAGTTCTATAATATAATTTATATTATTCTTCTAACACATCCTCTCAAGTGAAAAGCTCTTTGAGCTTAAAACTTGCACAAGCTCACACTACCTTGTGCTTGATTTTTATCAAATAGAATGGAAGTTGATGAGATTCAAACTCGTGACCATTAGGTCAACAAGACTCTGATACCATATTAAAGAACCATCTCATTTAAAAATTTTTAGTTGTTAGATCCAAAATATGATTTATATTATTCTCAAACAGTATCTATAACTTGTCTCAAATTTTCTGCATTCTCCCATCTCATGAAGTTTGGCCAGCTGCACATATATAATTCCATGGTGGGATATAATTAACCAAACACTCAATCCCTCAGAGTTTTTTTTTAACCTATAGTTGCACCACAAAAACAAACACCCTTGAAATCTCATAATATAATTTATATTATTCTCTGGCATATCTCCTCAAGTGAATACTCTTTGAGCTTGAAACTTGCACAAGCTCACATTATCTTGTGCTTGATTTTTATCAAATAGAATGAGGAGGTGAGATTTGAACTCATGATCACTATATTAATAAAAGCTATGATATCATATTAAAAAAAAATCATTTCATCTAAAAAATTTTAGCTGCAGTGTGAGCTCGTACAAGCCCACCTTCCCACTGCAGCATAAAGTTTGGCCCAGCTGCAGATATATAATTCCATCATATCCTATCTTTGAAGAATTTGTCTCGACAATTTTAAAAACACTAAGATCAATATAGAAAGACATGAATGGATCCATGATTTCATTTCTGCATGTTCCTTTTAAAGCCTTTGAAATATGGGCTTGCAATTACAAACGTCTTTTTTATAATGAAAATCTTGCATGTAATTAAGGCATCCAAGAAATCATTATGGATGTATATCAGGCCTCATCTCATCTTAGAGTTTATCAGCAAATTGGATAGTTTTATCAGTAGGCCAAATTAGCCTTTTATAGATATAATATCCTAAATACCTTATATATTTTTTTCTAATATTTTTTATTTTTTTTATGAATTGATTTTTTTATGTATAATTAAATAAAAAATATTATTAAAATCATTGAAGTCCATAATTCAAGTAACATATTTGATGAATTAACCTAGGTCGCTAGAATCAATCTAATATATTATCATCTTTATATATGTTTAAAAATATATCATCTTGAAATAACATTTAAAAGCCAAACCGCTTTTTACTGGTCATCCTAATTGGATTTCAACTTATGCGTTTAATCTTTGTTATTTTTAATCTTTTGAGTTTTTTAATATTTGAATCAATTATGTTGACTGGATCATGTCAAGTCAAACTCACACGATTTAATTTGAGATCAAAACTAGTAAAATGATACAAGTTGAGAGTCTTTTAAATTTGATTTATTGAACTAAATTTAATAATAATATCAAAAAGTTTCTTGTAGCCTAAGCATTGTTTTTTCCTCACGTTCAAAAAAATTTAGCGCTGATTTGGAGCGTAGCATGTTAAGTTACCTAGCTAAAATGTAATTGAATTCTTGACTTTTTATATATGTAAATTTGTTGAACGGTAAAAATATTTGGACAATGCTATAAATAACATTAAAATAAAGGGTTAATGGTTCAAAAAAGATTGAAATAAAAGAGTTCTTGTGTTCCAACTATAAATGTTGATTTTTTTAATCAAAATCCAAGATTTTGTTCTTTATAAATAGTTATTGAAAAAATAAATTTCTTTAATTTGTTTGGTAAAAATGTCTCAAAACAACTTTTTTTAGAAAAATATATGATTTATGTTAGAATACATAAGTTAAAAATAAAATAATAAGTTTAAATTAAATTAAGATTTTGAGTCAATTTTGTAACAAACTTTTGATTTAAATAAGATTTGTTTTTAACCAAATTACCTTTTCAATGGATAACAAACGTAAAAAAAAAGAGAAACTTTTAAATCAATTACAAAAATCATACTTAACATAAACTATACCTAATGTAATATTTTAATATCATGCATCATGTCAAGTGCTAAATGAGATGTTAGGGTTGACATTTTGTTAAAAACTCAAATATATTTAGTGATTTTGATTTATGTGAGAGATTAAAAAAAAACCTTTATGCCACATGATTATCACTAATGTATGTCTTAAAAATGAAGACAATAATAAGTTCTTGACTCATTTCCACTCTTAAATAGATTTTTTTATCCTCTATGTTGAGATAAATACCAAACACTATTTGGATTATGGGTGTTTGTACATTGATGCTGAATTTTAGCTATTCTAAATAGATTAAGGGATTAAGAGAGGTGATTTAGTAAGACAAATTAAAATTAATTCTTATTGTAACATTCAACCCTTAAAAATTCAAACTTTATATGACCTTAACTATGATTGTGATTTTTAATTTGATAAAGATTATATTTGTCTTGATTTTGTGTTTATATTGTAATTAGATTTAAAGTTAATTTGATCTTGCATTTTAAAAATATGCTTGTTTAAATTAATATTTATTATTTTTTTTCATATATTCATAATTAAATATATATGAGCATTTTTGAATCATCTTACATATGCGTCAAAATGCTCAAAACCAAATACATTTCTTTAAAACAATAGAAAAACATATATCATATTTGATGTATTGATAACCTTGATCATAACCACACTTCCAAATAAATACTTAATCATAGTCTACACTTTCAAATAAATCATAAGCTTGAATATTTTTTAGTTTTAATATTTTAGATTTTTTTTTATGAGTTAGATCACACCATTTACGATAACTATGAAGAGTTTTTAAGCTCTTTGTAACTCAATCTCAAATGTTTATATATGGTAAAAAAAATCACTCAATATGTTAAAAAAAATACAATAACAATTACTCTTTAGTTTACAAATTAAAGCTCCAATTCAATGAGTAACAATTATGTTTTTGATGTCTCACTAGACAATATATACAAGTGTTTTACTCGTTCAAAATAAAAAGTGATAGAATTATTTATTTATTTATTTATTTTTAAAAAGAAATAAGTGAAGAATTTGCTTTACTTATATTTTGCATAATAGTTATAAACAACACTTAAAAAATAATTGTTTGATACATGAGGATTGGGAAAAAAGATTTATTAAGTGTTACATATCGGTAGTGTTTGACACTGTATTTTAAAAAGTATTTTTTGAAAAAAAACATAACTTTTTTTATTTTAAATTAATTTTTTTTAATGTTTTTTTCATGTGTGGATATAAAAAATAATTTTTAAAAAAAATAAAAAAATATTATATTAATATATTTTCTGAATAAAAATATTTTAAAAAATAATACAAAACATAATTTCGAAGAACATATAAATAATATATAAATAAACTACAGCCATATTCACAGAAATATGCTCGTCTAGCGCGTTCAACGCCCAAAACTGATGGATGTAAGTTTCGACATTTATATGAGAAAATATAGGTGGACAGGAGATGGTGGTGACATGGGTCCTCTCATTATCTCATCGTCCGCGGCGGTTTCTTCCCCACCCTCATCCCTCCTTGCAAAGGTAATAAACTTCTCCAATTCTCAGACCTTTCTTCTCTCCCATGAAGAAAGTAAAGAAAACCTTAAATGGGTTCCCCTAGCTCGTTAATTTACAGCAATGGATCGCTCTAGCTGCCTTCAAATAATTATCATTCCGAGTAGTTGGCATCACTGAAGCCTTAAGCAGTTTTTTTAGCCAATCTCAAGTTGTTAAGGAAAAAAATGTTTCATGTGTCATTCTGACTCTTTATGTGTGTGCTTCCTTAATCTGCTTAACCAAAGTTGAAAAGGTTAGTAGCTGTTTTGGACGTTGTATTATGATTTCTGATAGTGTTTGTACATTGCACCTAGAAATCATGGCAACTACATGTGCAAGTTTGTTCAATGCGACGATATGGTTTAGCTTGTAACTAAAACCTGTTTTAGTGGAGATATATAACTTGAATAAGGAAATTAAGACGGTCGTCCCTTTTTCTCAAATTGAAACCATGTGGAGGTTGGGGGTTACTTTTGTTTCTAATTTCTGATTTTGTTTTGCAAAAGAAAAATATAACATGGATGATTGATGAGCCTGCAATTGAAGCCGAAGACCTAGTGAACTCTTATGTGGTGACTTTAGAAGATGAAGGTGATGAATGTTGTGTGGTAGAGGATGCTGAGAGACCAATGGTTTTGGATGTCGGGAACAGAGTCGATACTGTGAATGTTGAGTTGTTTCAATGTTTGAATGGTAGGGTTGAAGAACCTGCATTAGGCACGTGGGTTTGTTTCAAAAGATGACGCGAGGGATTTTTACAACGCGTATGCGAAACAAACAGGGTTTAGCATTCATGTGAATTCGTGTTATCGGTCTAAGAAAGATAACTCAATTAGCATTCATCTGAATTCTTATTATCGGTCTAAGAAAGATAACTCAATTATATCTAGAGAGTTCTGTTGTTCTACAGAAGGGCTTCACCAAGAGAAGCAAGCAAAGAAAATGGATTCAGGTGAGGAAACAAGGAGGAGGCGTGCTAGGCCTATTATGAGATTTGGTTGCCAGGCATTGATGACTGTGAGAAGAAGAGATAATAGGAAATGGTATATTGCAAATATTAGAGAAGAATCATAACCATGAGATGTTAACACCATGAATGTGACATTTTTGGACGTCACATAAGCAGGACTATGATCCAAATAATAGTTTCAGTGAATCCTTAAGTTCTCCTGGGATGGGGTTAGATGCACCTGTGATTGTCTTGACAGAAGATGATGAAACTGTTGGCAAAATGATATTTAATTTCCTGAATTGTATCAACAATGTAGGAAGAGAACGGCTGAGTAATTTTGGTATAGATGCTCAAAATATTCTTTGATTTTTCAAGATTATGCTAGCTAGTGATCCTGCATTTTGTCATGCGATACAGGTTGATGAAGAGGATAGGCTAAGTAGGGTTTTCTGGGTTGACACGAGATCTAGAGTTGTATGTGATTGTTTCTCCGATGTTGTGGCCTTTGGTACCACTTATCAAGCCAATCAGTATAAGATGCCTTTTGCACCTTTTGCTGGAGTAAATCATCATAAACAATCAGTGTCTGTTTGGCTGTGCATTACTTGCAGATGAGACAGAATCATCTTTCATTTGGCTTTTTCACGACCTGGCTTTGAGGCAATGTTGGGGCAACCAGGGTTAATCATAACTGATTATGATTCTGCCATGACTAGAGCAATAGAGAGTTTTTTCCCCCAATCAACCCACTAATATTGCTACTGGCACATAGACTGCAAGTTGTGGGTCCCAGTCTATGCAAGAGATGTATTCTTTGCAGGCATGAATATTGCCTAGAAAAGTGGGAGTGTGAGTTCACTTTTTGATGGTTACGTGAATGCAAGGACTACCTTGCAAGATTTTGCTGAGCAATATGTGAATGTTTTGGATGATCTATACGAAAAAGAAGCAAAGGCAGAGTTTGAGACTTTTTACACTAAACCCATATTAAAGACCCCGCTTCCTATGGAAAAGCAAGCAGCAGAAGTTTACACTAAAAAAAATTGTTCTCTGTAGTTCAGGATGAGGTTTCTTTAATCTCTTTAATGTGCAGTGGAGTTAGGTGGAGATGGAGGAACCACCACTTATGAGGTAGCAAAACTTGATGAAGAGCAAAAGGTGAACTTTTGTCACTTTGAGTACATCAGAAAAAATAGCTAGTTGTAGTTGCAAGATATTCCAGTTTGTAGGGATCCGATGCAGACATGTGATTGCATTATTCAAAGCTACAAATGTCTTCATTCTTCCGCAAAACTATATTTTACAGCAATTGACCAAAACTGCCAAGGATGATGCCATCTTGGATGTATTGTCCTGTCTTGATGTGCAAGGAATTCTCACGGGGGTGAAAACTTGCAGTACAATGTATTGTATCAGGAAGCTATAAAATGTGTAGTAGGGCTGGCAACTGACCACAGTTTTAAGGTAGCATTGAATACGTTGAGAGAAGCCAGGATAAAAATTTCTGGTTCAAAGAAAAATGCCATCAGTGCACAGAAACGTGAAACTGTGGCCAGTAATAGTTTCCAGGATAAGAACATGATTTCTAGTCACAGAGACAGCCATTCATTACAAACAAGTCACGCAGGCCAGAAGAAAGCAAACACAGCAGAGTCTTGTATGTATAATAATACTTTTGATTATGTTTGGAGCAATGTAGTTCCGAAATTGAAGGCAAATGTGGTTTATGATTGAACTGAATGGTTAAAGGATCCACGCCGCTGACCGCGAATAGCTAGGGATTGAGGCTTAGTTGCTGTTGTTGTCATGTGTCGGAGCAGTCATTGAGCACAGTTATGTTATGCTATTCAACACATTTTGTAACTGACCTGGACATGATGGTCGTGCTTGTTTGCAGCTGAAGGATCCATACCCGAAAATTTCACTAATGAGGTCAGTGCGTTCAAGTATCAATCAACCTCTATTAAATTCAAGCAGCTGCTATCAGACAATACTCCTCCAAATTGAGGTTTTTCTTTTCAATTGCTTAGATGCTAGCTTCTTTCTATGCTTGTAAAAGACAAGTGATTTGAAATTCTATCGAGAAATCTTTTTTATTCCTGGAGCATTTTTCAATATTTTGTTCTGTTGTAGTAGTGTTTTTGGTCTTCTGTTTTTATCCCCAAATATCCTGCAAGAAAATAGCTCACTATCGTATGTGCTTTGTTTTACCTGAATCGCCTGAAATCATGCCTCTCCAGCACTGTTTAGTCCTCCCGCATCCATATGTTTTCCCAATCTACCTCATGTTTCTAGTTGATTCGTTGAATTTGTTACTTTTTAGCTTCTCTTAAGTTGGTACAAGGTCCAATAGCTGGCCAGAAAGGCGTCTCTCTCTTTTTGTTCTTCATCTCACTTGAGTGTTATGAGTGGAGTATATATATAGTCTCCCATTTTTTTTCGTGCTAACTATTCTGTATTTTCAAGCTGGCAATGACAACAGTAACTGTAACCTTATTGGCTGGTGTATGGTGGTGGTGGTGGCGGCGTTCTTTATGTCAGGTGGGGGATTGTTGGGCTGGCGGAACATGTTGTTTCTATGGTGGAGCCGGAAGATTTCGGAAACATGATTGGTGAATAACTAGATACTAAGAGTTGAAACAATCTCAGTTGTGGGATTTATTATTCACTGAACATCTAAAATCTTTGGGAGAACATGGCTCGTTGCACTCGCAAATCTCACAATCTCTCACAAATAAAGGAAATTCCTACCAACACATTTCGTCAATACTGCACTAACAATTGATAATTAGAATACAATGGGAACCTAATGCACCACCAGCCATGCCACAGAATTTTGCATGACTTGAGAATTCAAGCCCAGTGACTGCCCCCCTATGTGACAATTTTCACAGCCTTTCTCTTCTTCATCATATCAGCTCTTGATTCCATCTTCACAGGCACTGGAGCAGAGAAAACTAAACTCCCATCTTTATTCAAGCAATATCCATTGCTTTCATAATCACCACCATTTCTCGGATTCCTTCTAGGGTTCCTCTCACTGTCACTGCTCTCTGCTGACCCGCCGCCATCCTCCAAATGAGCTTCCTGGTCATTCTCAGCACCCTTAGAAAATCCTTTTCTTTCCCCAGTTTCAGCAAAATGGATCTCCACAGCTTCCCCATGATCATCAATGGTATCACTCCCATCATTGGAGCTACCATCTCCGTTTATAGCTGACTCGTCTGTGTCACTAATTACCCTGTAAGAATTCCCATTCTCAGAAAAACTAACAGCTTTAGTCACACTAGGTTGACCACCACGTCTTATCAGCAAAACACCACGCTTTCCATCAACAGAAACTTTGCGGTCTAGCTCTCGATCGTCATCATCAACGAATTGCTGAAACCCTTCAAGCTCCGCATCTTCTTGATCATTTTCACAAACCCTCGAAAACCCACTAATCTTTTCAACTCTTTTTCTCAATTTCTCCACTATTTCCTTTTGACTTTGAGTCAAATCTCGACAACTACCATAACCATTCTTGGCATTCAAAGCCCTAGCTTTGCTAGTATTCCCTAAAGCCCTCACATTCCTAGCAGATTTTATACGAAAGTTCATGCCTTTTTATTGCCAATCCATCAACAAACTCCATAAACCTTACCAAATCTCTAGTAACTGACCTTTTCCCATCTCTGATCATAGGATCACCACCCTACAAAAAAAAAACACAAATCAAAATCCCATAAGAATATTATGAGTAAATCTGGCAGAGACCCATTAAAGAAATACCTGAATGGAGTCAAGTTTGAGGAGCAAGTCCATGGCTTTATGAGAAACAACCTTAAAATCAAAATGGGATTCGGTAGAAATAGAAGATTTGAGAGAGTTGAAACCGGATTTGATAAAAGCAAGCTCCTTGAGTTGCCTTAGGGTTCTTGATCTGTGAACAAGAAAAGGCACGGAAATGGGTTTGAATAACACGTGCAGCTGTGTCTCTGAGAGAATGTGAATGACAGCTATGGTTATTCGAACTACAAGCAGAAAATTGGTGAAGGGAGGACTCAAGAGTGTTGATTCGTTGAAGAAGAGAAGAGAGAACGAAATGGGTTTGTTGGGGGTCATCTTCCTGTTGAAAATGGAGCTTTGATTGTTGGTGATGATTCTTTTTGTGGCTGTTCGGTTCGTTAAGGCAAGGAGAGAAGAGATGGGATCGGTGGTGCTGCAGCTGTTGCTGTTGCTGGAGGAGAGAAACAAGGGATTGGAGAAGTGGATCAGTAGATAATTGCGGTGGTGATATTGGGTGGTGGTGAGGTTGGGTGGAACAGTGGCTGAAACAGAAGCAAGGGGCCGTGGTGGTGGTGGTAAAGGTGGTGGGGGTGGAGACATGGTTTTGGCAGTGGTGGTGAGAGGCCATAATGTTTGTTAGTAAAGGAGGAGGAAAAGATACAGAGATTTGGAGGGTTTTGACAGATAAAGCGGTCTCGGAATGGGGGGCTTTTTGTTTTTGATAATTGAGATTTTATTTTATTTTATTTTATTTTTGTAATTCAAGATCAACAAAAATAAAACCACCGTATTGAATGATAAAGATTAAAAAAATTGGTGCGTTTTAGGATTGGCTTTCTTCCGCACAGAAAAAGTAAATATATTATGCCCCGCTGCTGGAGCTGGGCTTTGCTTGCCGGAGAAGCGAGGACATGCGGAGCTGCTAAGAAATGGTTGACCGGAGCTATGAATCCAATAGAACAGTCCAATTGGCGGGTGGATTGAGGAATGTTTTGAGATCTCTCCTCATCTCATCATGTGGTTTTACTTGTTGACCACCACTTCACTAGTCAAAGCTGAGTGACTGTGACGCCTCCGTTTGCACAGAACCACCGTCACCGGCCATCCTCCACCTAGCTAAGTGGTTGTCTTGTTGCCCGCAAGCTCCGGGCAACCCCTTTGAACCTTTGATTCTTTCTCTGCCTAATATATCATCTGCATAATAAATTTTAAATTTTAAATCAAAATATGCAATTTTTATAAAAATCTTGAAAATAATTGAGATTTCATTCATGTATATTAGCCTATAAAATATGCTTTTTAAAAATAAGATTTCTTAATCTCCAAAAAGAACTTCGTATATTTTTATAAAGGAGAATTACTTTTAATTTAGGTAAAATTATATTTACCCATCGGGTATATTTTTCATGTTAAGATTTAAAAAGAACTTAACAATTTACATCTTATATCTGATGTATTAAAAAAATCAATAAAAAATATTTAATTAATGACTAAAGAGCTTGTATATTAAATATTATAAATTTTCTATTGAATATAAAAAAATAATGGAATAAAAAAACTTAGTCATCTTATTTCACCCATTCTCTTTCCCAAACACTAAACTTTTACCATGTTTTTAAAATTATTTTTTTAAAAAAAATATTTTAATTTTAATTTTATATTATTTTTTTGGAAATTCTATATTATTTTTATATGTTGATGTAAAAAATAATTTTAAAAAAATAATAAAATATTATTTTAATAAATTTATAAACAAGTATTTTTTTTAAAAACATCCTCAAATACACTTTTAGTCATTTAGTCACCGTATTCTGTTTTCTTTGATCTCCAACCATAAACCCACAACCTCGCCGATCACATAATCCAACTGAATTTCATAGCCACCGTCTTCACCGAACTCCAAATTAACCAGCCGCACCCTTTCCACCATCATGCGACCGGAGTCCAGGGAATCAAAGAGACATAATCTTCATGGGATATAATAATATATTGAAATAGTTATTTTATTATACTCTATGCTTAAAAACATGGGGTGTGACTCCCCCTCCTTCATTATTCATACATAATAATTTTTTTTTTTCAATTTCTTTATAGGACTTTTTTTGTCAGATTGTTCGAGTTATATTTTGGATTAACTAAATTGAGTAGTTCATATAGGACAACTCACATATAATATTTAATGTAAATCTAGACTAAAGAAAAAAAAGCAAATTGCGAGGTGACTCCCCTCTTTCATTATTCATATCACAAGGAAGATACTTTTTTTTTCCCCTTTCTCAATCTCTTTATAGGACTTTTTTTTTCCTTTTCAATCGCTTTAGATTTCGGATTGACTAAGTTTAATAGGTCATACTGAGAAAACTCATACATAATTTAATTTTAAATTTGGATTAAAAAAAAGAATAAATTGTGAGGTTTCAAGATTCACACGTAATCCTAATTTAATAATAATATCAAATATTTTTCTCAAAAGGAGTTTTATTTTAAAATTATTTTACAAATAATTCATGTTATCTTTGAAATAAATCATATCAATCAAGTGAGGCGATGATAACTCTCACATGATTTGATTTTAAATTCAAGCTAGATAAATAGTTAAATTGAGATGTTTCAAAGTTGACATGTTGATCTATGTTAACAAAAATATCAAATAATTCTTAACAATTTAAATACTTTTTTTTATTATATAAAATGTTTTTATCTCACCCACATCATAGTGCAATCCTATAAACTATTATTTTCTATACTAAAATACTTAGAGTTCAATGCATCTCCTACTCCCACATCATATAAGTGATGAATGAGATGACTTTTTTTCCACCCAATTTCTCTTCTTTTTTTTTATTATTTCTGCTCGTCAATTTTATCATTCAAAATTCACTTGATTTGAATCTATCTCCACAAATTATCTCAATTGATTTATATGAGGTTATCATAATTTCAAATAACATCCCAACAATTGATTTGTACTCAATTTTACTAGCTTACATTTTTGTTATCTTATAGTTAACTAAAAAATAATTTTTTTTTAAAAAACAAGGTTCATAAACATAGTGGACCTCGTCAATTGGATCATAAATTTGACGGGTTATGTTGCGAATCCCAAGCAGATTTAATATGTCATATTCTCAATATTAAAAAAAATCATTTTGAATTTCTTTTAAACCAAATAATGTTTTGTATCGATCATTCAAATACTTTTTTAGATCTCTTGAATCGATTGAGTATGGTATCTGTCATATAATTTGATTTTAAAGCCAAGTTAGATAAAGGAATTGAATTGGAAGATTTCAAAGCTAAATATGTTAGATCAAGTTTAACAATAATGTCAGATAATTCCCCCTAAACATGCTTTTTTTTTAAAAACAATTCTTTTTTTTAAAAAAAAACACCACGTGGCAATTACAAACACCCTCTGTAGCATTTGTCAAGCCCAGCCCTTTAAGCTTACCCGGTAATCTACCGATTCAGAGACCAAACCTAAGGTTCGGTTTGATATTGAACCGAACAAAATATTAACATTGAGAGCCCAACTGACAATAACCAAACAAATCAACTCTGACCTTGAAAAGAAAAAGAAAAATTTATGAAACTCTAAATCTCTTCTTCTTTCTCCGCTGACAGCCACGGCCACCACCACTTAAAGCGGCAACTGTTCCAACCTCCTCCATTGAAACGCACTCTCGAGGTAAATTCAAACTTTTTAGTTTTTTTTTAAATAATCCTGCTGATTATTTTTGGACAGGGTCTTGTTGACCATTCTTTGATTTGTTTTTAGCTTGTTTTGGTGCATGTTTCTACTGCAGTTAGGTTATTACTAAACAATGAATGTTTTGAGCTAGCATTTTAGGTGCTTGAATTGGACTTGTGATACATGCTAGCTTAATTTAGTGTTTCAAGCTGTCTGATTAGTTGATAACGTTGCCGATAGAACAATGGTGAGGGTAAATATGTTCATTCTGGTGGATTCTTAGTAGAGTTGCTCTGATTTGTTAGAAGAAATGAATGAATAATATTGTCCTAAGCTATTGCTAATTCTGTGTTACCGTCAATATGAATGATTTTAAGTGATATTGGAAGGAATTACGCTTGATTTTAAATGAGCTTGCAAAAACAGTAGAGAAATAAACGGGTTCAACAATCTGTTCTTTTGTTAATGCTTCGGGCTCTTCATTTGTAATGAATTAAAATTCAAGTCTTGATTGAGCTTTTGAGAGTTTTGTTTTTCCTCTCTAAAAGAGAATGCATCCTCTGATTGTGATGTTTCAGCAAACTTATTTGCCACCTTATCTTCCTCTGCTGTGACCTTACACCTTTCATTGGCTTATACAAACCTTTTTAACTCCTTGGGATACTTCTGCTCCATTTGAATTCTGTCCTGTACCAGTATCTGAGCTGCCATCTCCAATGCATGAGCAGCAGTTTGGACCGACTCGTACTTATCATTCAAGTCCTTGAGTTGAAGCTTCAGAGCTGATGATTCCAACTCATATTTGTCCATCTTTTCTTGAACACCCTGCTGCATATACAAATGAAGCAATCAAAATACATGTGAAAAGATAAAAAAAAAAACTGTTTTATCCAAGCTTCTTGAATTTGAAGGCTACTATATTATAGTGATCAGCAAATGACAGAAGGTTATAGAGAGAACCTTCAAGTGCAAATTCAAAGTGGTTATTTTCTGCTCAGCCACCTCAAGCTTTGCTCTCTTGACCTTAATTTCCTTGTCCTCTATTTTTAAACTTGAGGAAAGTATTGTAAAGGTTTTTAAATAATGCATCAGCAAAATAAGCAAAAGCATTTTTGGAAAAGTAATCCCTATAAAAACTTTCAAATATCCAAAATATTCTTGTCTTTTTAGTTGAATTCAAGTCTTACAGTTACAGTCCTCTAAATCCTAATGCTAAGCCCAAGAATTTTCCTATTTTTAGGACAAACGCCTGTCGTTCTCTGGCTTCTCCTCCTTTTCATCTTCTGTAGTTTTACAGGATGTTAGTTGTGTGTATTAATGTTTAGAATTTGGTGAAAAATTAAGAGCAGATGGTCTCAATTATGCAGTGTAAAAATTACAATACAGCTCACATGCAATGCAAATATGAATAAAAGCTAGCAGAAACACACAAATAGATTACTATTTCTATAACCAATATGGCTGGAGAGCTATTCTTTTCCTTATCAGCTTCAGAGGATGCTGTACCCCCAAACCAATCAAGATGTGGATGCAGTGTTTCCTCTTGTCTACATGGATAGATTTAATGTGGATATAATCATATATGCCGTACTAATTGAAAAACATGTATATGTTTGTGAGTGGAGAGAGGGAGGACATCATCTTTTCTGTCAAGCTACTGCATGACTCGGCTCTCGGAGCTTCTTCTCTACAGTTTACATCCTTAATTGGATATTCCAGCACTATATTTTCCTTCTCTATATTAGCCTTGAATTCATTAACTGCAATATCGCACTTCTCTTTCCATTCATTAGCCTTTTTCCATGCTCACTGAGCTTGTCCATGAGCACCGGCAAGTCTCGCTTCTTCTTCATGAGCCCCCGTCACAGTTTCTACCTCAACCTGATCTTTAACTGCCTTCTTCTTGTTCCATGTCTCTTCATATTTTCTCCTCCATTCTAAAGATTCCTGCTTTGCAGAATCCAGCATTTCAAGTGAACGAGAATACCTCTCTTCCAATAAGCTGCATTTCTTTGCCAGTTCAGTTATACAGCTCTTGTAACATCAGAGACCTTATTTAAGTAATTTATAGCATCTTCATAAAGCTTTTGATATTCTGTTTTGAATTTCTCACTAGTTTTCAACTGCATATGAAGCATTTCAAGATCAGTAGATTTTTGTCTGACAAACCTTCGCCAATCAGCTTCTTAAAGGGTATTTGAGAGTGTGGTAGTAGTTGCTATTCAAAGTGTTTTTTGCTCGGAAATGCATCAAAATAATATATTTTTTTCATTTTTAAAATATTTTCTTGACATCAACACATCAAAACAATTCAAATAAATAAATAAAAAATTTTTAAGCAAAAACAAATTCAAATATTTGGGAAACGCCATTTGAAACGCAATCCCAAACAGCTCTTTAGCATGATAGAGAATAGAACCCTGCAAACTGAATAACAACTCCGTACATAAGCTGAGACACATGAAATTGTTCTGCTGGTGTTTCATAGTTTAGAAAAAAGATTGGCATCTGCCAGATCCTTTGGTAAACTAGATAGCTTATAAATGAGGAAGACATAAAATCCATAGCATCTAGATCAATCACATCAAGTTATATAGTGAGGGAATGGGTGCAAATTGTGTTTCAGTTAGAGAGGAGTTCATGTCCCAAACATCTCATGCATGCGTGATAATATTTGACCATCCTTTTTTATCCTTTCCTTTGGAGGGTTATGGAAACTGTTATTTATTGAGCCTGGAAAAGACCTTGGGTCACAACACTGCAGTCAATTCACAGGGGTATTTGTCAAGGCAACCATCCAGTACAGGGAAATTTTACTCACAAGAGTTAATGGGCAAGATTACACCAGTTGCTTGCTGTTTCAATATAGCCTATAGGTACCCTACTGGACACCAGACTAACAGCTTCTATAAAAAGCTGTGCACGCCTGCATGTGTTCTGTATTATTTCTACTCTTAACTGCTTACAAAGTTTAAGTCACTAGTAAACACCGTGTCTGTCTTATTGTTTCCATCTCTTTTATCTTGTTATCTTGTTAATAATTATATCTCTAGTAGTTGAAGGAGCTGCAAATCAGAAAACAATGCAAGACAAGTGTATGATAAAGTGCCTAAATGGGAATTATTTGGATTCAAATTCAAGGTTCTTACTTTAATGTTGTGTTAACAGAATGGAAAGCGAATTAAAACCAGAACTGAAAGAGAAGGTTTCCAATATTTTTCAAGATTTCTTGATTAGGTGAGCAACACGAAACTTAGCTACAGAACACATACAAAGTGTAGTTGGTACTTACTTAAATCTAATAAGATTTTGGTAAAACATGTCCCGTTAATTTCTTTCATATGGAATAGAGAGCACCCATGTGAATATCTAAATTTTGAATATATTTTTTTCTTCTTATTTTCGTTTTAAATGGTTGTCCTGTCAATATAGGGTCACAAAGCTTGAGGAACTTGCAGGTATTGGAAGCAGATTACTCAATGGCTATCAGCAAGCTCTTGGTATATAGGTTGTTTAAGATGATGTTAGAACACTTATTTTTCTCCTTTCTGCATTTTTGTTTGACAGCATTGTTTTGTTTCATTTTCCTCATAGAATTTCTTCGACAACCTCCTATAGACGAAACATCTCAGCTAATAAAGAATATTATCAAAGCAAATGAAACAAGAAGGGTTAAATCTTATATTGAAGCTGGTTGTGTTAATGTTCATGATAGCATACAAAATACAAACAAGTGTAAGCGCAAATGTAATCAATATTTTACAGTTCCTTGCCTAGAGTTTAGTATTTTATGTTTTTTTGCTCTGTTTTTCTGCAAAACTTTTTGGTCTAATTGCTATGCACTTTGACACACAGAAGTGCATACATGCCTACTCGGACTTCATAATCATTTAAGCAAAGGTAATTTTTTCTTCTCAATGTTAAATAATATCTTAACAAAAGAATCTTTGAGCTTGGAATATGTATAAATCTTTCTGATTTTCCTTCCCAGTAATTTCTTTTGGAAGGGTGGACTGTTATACCATTACATGTTTGGCTTGCTATCTGCATCTATATGATCAGCATTTATGTGGATGTGTGTGCACATTTACCAGAAATTGTAGTGCAACTATTGGCTTGTTTAATTTGCCTAACATTATAGTACTATTAGTTTCCACTCTCTGCACCTACCCGTTTCTCAGTTGAAATGTGAATTGCAGCCAAGACCTTATTAAATGAACTTGAAAATCTCTTGGAGGATTCTTCTTGTGCAATTCAAACTGCCAATGGATGTTTACCACCTTTGAAGAATGAAGATTGCGGTGACCAGTTGTATCAACAAATAACCACTGACCAGGTTGGTGAAACAGATTTTTTTATTCTATGTTTAGATTAGTCATATACTCTGTTTCTCATTCTCCCTTCTTTTTTATTCCAAATTTCAGAAATTATCATTTTATGGGTCTTGGAAATTGCTGACTAGATTTCCTTTCTTTCCTTTTAATCTGTTGAGATGATGCTTTCTAATTTCTATAGTCCCTTATATCTGACCCCTCAATGGACATTTTCTGGTGGCAGTGCCAGCATTTTCATATCCCTAGTTGTTTATTTGTTTCAGTATACTTGAATTACCAAATTACTAAGGTAGCATTTGTAGTTTCATAGGTGCTTCTATCATATTTTGGGGAAGTTTGAATAATTATAGCCATGCAGTCTCTTAGTTTAGCTCTAGTTTCAAGAAGATTCCAGATTATCAATTTACTGGCCTTCTAAAGTTTTTATTTTTCTTAAATATATTTTGAAAATGGTTGTACCCCAAACAGATGGGATCAGAGAATGCTCTTGTTTTTTGAGGGATCCATGGATGCTCTTGTTTTCCATAACATTTAGATGCTGTTTGGAACAGCATTCCAAATGGCGTTTCCCTAAATTTTTGAATTTTATTTCCACTAAAATTGTTTTTTTTTAATGTTTTTGGATCATTTTAATGTGCTAATGTCAAAAATAATTTTTAAAAAAATTAAAAAAACATTAATTCGATGCATCTCTGAGCGAAAAAACACTTTGACAAACAGCCATTACCACACTCCCAAACGCTACCTTAACTGCTATGGAAATGCAATGATATATGAGATTTTAAAACAGGTCCATTCATGGTAACAGTTTCCTTAGGAATCCTGTTAATAGGGAATTATCTAAATCCTTTCTGTAGAATAACTAGGTTTAGTCCTTAATTGTTTGTTTGCAAAGTTCTGGCCAAACTTTGATTGGTTCTAAATCTTAAACATGTCTGATTAATAATATTTGTGGTTGATTCACAAATGATAAGTTTGTATTAACTTTTTCAATTTGTTTTCTCTTCACTAAGTTGCCTCTCTTAGCTGTCTTTGCACTTAAATTTCCAGTGAATATAATAGGTGCTAATTCACTCTGTTTTGGCTGAATGATTTTTGTTTAGAAGCTAATCGACCACAAATGAAATGTTATCATTCCATTTTTTAAAAAACTTTTCTGCTACTCGTATGGAAGACAATTCTGTAAACCAGCAGGAGATCTCCAAAACCTTCCTTTTGATATGTGTTCATGACACTTTTTTCTTTGAATTTAATTCGAAGCTGTTTATATTTACTTACCTGTACTAAATAGTTTTGTATAAATGCCATGCTCTGATTTTGTTTTGAGATGCCATGTCTTGTTAAAGTCGATTGGTAACTAACTTGCTAAAGTTATTTTTATTAGGTGGAAAAGTCATCATCGGATCTTGGAGAACTTGAAATGACAAATTATGCTGTGTTGATGGGGATCATTTACAGTATGGTAAAGCAAGACTATGTAATGCAGGTAATGAACATCATAATGAATTAGTTTTCTCTTTATGAAACATTACATTAGAGCTTGAAGTGAGAAATTTTATTATTTGTTGCAGGAGAAAATTATTCATTCATTAAATTTAAAATCATTGTCTGGAGAACTAGAGAGCTATTGTGTAATGTGGTCCTTGCGTCCTTTTATCATGGATGAAGTCATGCATCATGCCTGGAGACTTATTCCTTAGCCACTGAAACTGTTTTCAGTGTCAATCACAGGCACAGTGCAGAGTTGTACATGTGAGAGAATACTTTTGATGTGCATTCTTTCCTTTTGACTTCAACATTCTTTTTATGGATGTAATTTGATTTGGTCGCATTTTCTCTCTGTATATATACCACAACCCAATACTAGCAAGGCAAAAGCTCGAGGAAATTGCAGATTGTGGAAGGAGGTTACTTGGAGACAATCAGCAAGAGCTTGGTGGTGCATCTGAGATTATTGGAACAACCCTTTTTCTTTTTGTTTGGTAGAATTTCTTTGACTGCCTCCGACAGGCTGGACATCCGGGTCGATAGAGAACACCATGAAAGCTAATGACATTGGAAATTCAATTGTAATTTAATGTTGTGCTCTCTTGTTCTCTGTTTTATGAATGCTGAAGTTTATTTGACATCTTCTCTGGGATTTTATTAATTATTGTTGATCTATGATGAACTAGTTCTACTTTCCCCAAAAGAAGGCATGCCAGCATAGAAGGGAACAAGAAAAGAGAGAGGAAGATGAACTGTACGAATTCAGATGTATTGTAAGAATAATTAAAGCAGTAAAGGAAAACAAGTAAATGAAAATAAATTTTATAAGAATTCAAAAGTTGGAAGACAAGGAATTTTCCAGCATGGTCATTTCAAGTTCTTTCCCATGTTTACTACGAATAATCATTGCTGCTCTTCTACGATTAACACATGAATATTGATTATGCGAGAGAAAGTAGTTCATGATTATGCGAAGATGCAATGCATTTTTGATCTTATTTTCCAATGTTCGTGCAGAATCAGAAAAAGAAAAGAAAAGAAAAATATCAGAGCTCAAACAAGGTCAGAATCTCTTCTTGCTCATGCCTTCATCCATTCAACGAAATTCTTGAAATTCCTGCTTGAGCAACCACCTTCTTCAACATTCTGCAAGGTCCCGTTAAGAAACTGGTCTGCAAAATATGGCCAACACAAGAAAAGCCTAGTTGATGACTACTTTGGTTATGCTAATTCACTAGAGTGCAATACATTGGTTAAAGAGTTTATGATAGAGGACCTCACCATCAATGTCAATGATTCCATCATTTACTAACTTTGAAATACTAAGCACAGAGCATAGTATGGCAGCTGAGGCAGGCCAAAAGATAGCACGATGAATATTCATCTTCTCTGCTACTTCTAGACTCCAACCCATTGTCCAATCAGTAATGATACCAGTGATTCTTTCTTCTCCTGACATATTGATCCTGTTTATGAGCTGTTGTAGCTTCCCTGGCATGACCTGAAAAACTGCTCTAGTCAACTTTCCTAGTTCATTTCTGTCCTCCCAAGGTTCTAACCCATCAGGGATTGACACGAGACAAATTTTACTCCCAAGACAAAAAAAAAAAAATTGTTGCTTTGTCAATGTCTTATTTGCTACTGAATGTTTTATCTGTTGCATGCATCTGATCCATTTGTATTTTGTGTTTGTTCCATGATGAATATCTCCATCTGTATAGTTTTCACCGAAGTATTAGAGAATACTTCACTGTTCGTCAAAGTTGAGAATATGCCATTTCCCCCTCATTCTGTTCTAAGGATATTGGCTTTTTTCTTGCTTTAGCGTTGTTTTATTTGCTATCGAACGTACGTTTTCTGCTAAATCAATTTTGTTGTTTTGTTACTGTCTTATTTGCTACTAAATGTTTTATCTGTTGCAAGCTGTTCTTGCTCCATTCAATCCATTTGTATTCTATGTTTGTTCCATGATGAACATCTCCATCTGTATAGTTTTCACTGAAGTATTAGAGATTCATGTGGAGTTTACACTTCTTCCTCACTGCTAAAAGTTGTAGGAGCTTGTCGCAGTCAATTCTAGTAAATATCCCGTATGACTGCAGAAGACCCTCTTTGTCATTCACGCTACAAAAATCTTAACAACGAATGCGTATATGCAACCACTATGATGATTAGTTTTGACTAGCCAACTTTGCTTCACTATTTTTGTTTTTTAGAACATTTTACAAAAAAAATACATGTGGAAAAGATAATTGATTTTTTTTTATGAAATATAATAATTTGTACATGTTCAGATTGAAAAATACAACCCACGACATCCTTTAAAAACGATTAAATTGGCAAGAAAGAGGAGGCAAAGAGATAAGGAAATGATTAAAACATTTAGAGACACATGAAAACTTCGAGTACAACACCATTAATACCATCAAAAAAATCTCGATAAGACAAATCTAACTATATCAATAAGCTATATCGATAAGACAAATCGCTTGGGAGAGCTTTGCCGCCCTTAAGGGTCCTACCCGGCTCGAATCCGGATTAGTCGGCAGTGGCCGGATTACCGGATGGTTTATACCCAAAAAAAAAAAAACTATATCAATAAGCTATAAAAGTTGTATTCTCCAATCACGACATCTACAAACTATGTTATTCCGTCAATTCTAAATAGCAACAAGCCAAAAAAGTTGTGTTTTCAATCATGACATGTATGAACTATGCAACAAGCTAAACAAGTTATGTTTTTCAATTGCGACATTTATAAATTATGCTATTTCGCTATGTTTTTTTAAATATGCTATTATGCTAATATTTTTAATTGATTGTGATATTTTTTTAAGAGATCAATTTCTATCAGTATGCTACGATAGGATTAAAAGGAAAAAATAAGTGACATTAGTAAAGTATTTTTCTAGCATCATGAAAAATCTTAATTGTGATTTGAAAAGTTGATGCATGTGTTTGATAAAATAAAATAAAAAATTATATGCATTTCTTCTTCTTCTTTTTTTTTAAAAAAAAAGTGTTTTAAAAATTAAAAAAATGATGATATTAACAACGAGTCTTAAATAAAGAAAAAACATTGAAAATTATACCTCATAACTTTGTATTCAATTGGAGAACAACAGGAATGATCACCCTGAGTATTTTCATTGAGCATTCATGACCACAAGCTTAAGAAAAAACTATGCATAGTAAGTTAATTTATGATAATCATTGAAATAATTGTTTAAATTTTAAAAAAGAGCTAAATCTTAAATGATAATAAATATAAGATTGATTGGCATCTAAATATAATTTTAATTATTTGATTATAACGAACTTTAACATAATTTTAAGAAAACACTAATTATGTTTATTACTTAAATGCTAATAATACATGCTCCAAAGAAATTAAGTTCCACTTCGAACATTTCTCATACATTTCAACAAAACTTCCTAATCACTATTTGAACCTTCGCAGTCCTTTCAGCATATTTAATAATTCACATAATCAAATATTTTTGTAAACAAGTTGATGACTGTATTATTTTTGTTTATCATTTCAATTCATTTATATTAGCATCTGTTTACATTGATATTTCATGTTTGAATGACTCAGAAGATTTTCAATGATCAAATTACTTGTTTTTTCATCAATAATTTTCATTGTCCAAATGATTCAATTTTTCGTTGATGCTTTTCAATGTTCAAATGACTCATTTTTTCATTGATGATTTTCAACATCCATAATAAACAAGAAAAAATCATATTCATTATGTCTATACTGTAAGAAAAACAGATCACCTACAAATTAAAGTGCTAGTGAAGACCATATGTCAATTGCAAAAAATAAGGTTAGATTAGACACATGAAAATAATTTGTATGGTTAGATTAGACACATGAAGAGCATTTGTAAATCACAAAATGAAGAAAAAGAAAATGTCATTGCTGGACATGAAGAAAAACAATTGTTTGTTGTAACATGTTTTACAATAAACATTAATTTATAGTAATTATTTGTCTAATTGATAATGGTTGTATAAACCACATGACAAATAATCATGAGTTTTATAAGGAGCTCGACAAAATTATTATTTCCAAAGTAAAAACTAGAAATGGTGAATATATCTTAGTTTACGGCAAAATGAATTGTTGATATAGAAATCTTGTCAGGTTTGAAGTATATTTCAAATGTTTTATATGTGCCTGACATTGACCAAAATTTGCTCAGTGTTGAATAACTAATTGATAAGAGATTTAGAGTTATATTTAATGACAAATGGTGCATCATCAAATATGATAAAGGCAAAAAAAAATATTTAAGGTGAAAGTAAAAGGCTTTTCTCTAAACCTAATGAAAGAGAAACATATAGTTTTTTCTATCAATATAGGTAATGCAGAATTATGGTATGGAAGGCACAAGTATTTTCTTCATGCTAAACTATTATATATGCAAAAAATACAATCTGGTGAGAGGTGTTACATGGTTGAAGAACAAGTTGATACAATGTGTAGGTTGCCAATATGAAAAGCAAGGTAGAAAACCTTTTCCTCAAACTCCATGGAGAGCATCACATAAAATTCAACTGGTGCACAAAAATGTTAAAAGGCCCTGAAAGAACAGCTTCACTAAATGGTAATGGATACTATATTTTCTTGGTCTTTTTCTAGTCCTGCCAAATGGGCTTGATATACTCGTAGTTCGTTTTTGAATCACCAATAGTCTCTACATGAGCAGTGTCCATCCTCAAAAAAATGGAACCGATTCGAATCCCTCACGGTTATTTTTCTATTTGTGATCTTCGAGATAAACTTAATTGCAGTGTGGCAGTCTACACACGTTCTTAAATTCTTAAAAACCTTGATCGGTGTTCCTTCTGGAGTTGAAATTATTCCAAAAGCTACAGCAAGCTTCTCGCTATGGTAAGAGAGGTTTTGTTCCTTCTGTTCGTCCTCCACATCATGCAACACAAACTTTGTGTCAGGAACAAAACCTTCTTCCTTCATCCTTTTGGACAGCTTACCCAAAAACTCATTTATTTCTTTGGATTTCGGGTGTGAATCATCTCCTACTAAAAATACATGTACATCCCTCTTAATCGCAATCCAACTTAAACCTGGTTTCTTCACCACTCCTCGGTCATCCATGGTCTTTCTGATCTTCGCTACTTCACTCCACATACCAGCCGTGGCATATATGTTGGCCAGCGTAACGTAAGTAGCAGGATTTTCAGGCTCAATCTCAAATAATGCTTCTGCTGCCCTTTGCGCCAATTTAAGATTTCCATGAATTCGACAACCACCTAGCAAGGAAGCCCACAGAAACTTATCTGGCTTCATTGACATTTTACTTATGATATTCTCAGCTTCTTCAAATTGTCCAGATCGGGCCAGTAAATCAATTATACAAGCATAATGATCAGCAGTATGAGTGAACCCGTATTGCTCTTTTATTGAGTGAAAGTAATCAAGCCCTTTATCAACCAATCCAGCATGCGCACAAGCAGAAAGAACGCCAACGAAAGTAATGTGATCAGGTTGTGTCCCTGACTTTACTAGCAGCTCAAAATACCGAATAGCCTCATCAGGTTGGCCATTTTGAGCATACCCAGCAATCAATGAAGTCCAAGAAAACAAATCTGGCTCGGGCGTTTCTTTAAACACCCTTTCTGCGCTCACCATATTTCCGCACTTAGAATACATGTGAACAAGAGCACTAGCTGCAAAGGAGTACGGGTCAAACCCCACTCTAGTCATATAACCATGAACCTTCTTACCAAGCTCCTCTGAAGTCTGATTAGCACAAGCATTTAAAACCCCGGAAAAAGTGAAGTCGTTAGGCCTAATCCCTGACCTCAGTAAGTCAGCAAACAAATCGAATCCCTCTTTTCTCCTCCCGTCCTGAAAGTACCTATCAATCATTGCCGTCCAGGTAACAATATCTCTATCCGCCATCATGTCAAAAATGTGCCTTGCTTCTTCTATGCTCCCACATTTACCATACATATCAGACAAGGCGCTCCAAACTACCTCGTCAGAATCCAGCCCTGTTCTCATTATATAGCCATGGATTTCTTTCCCAATCCTCATACACGGTACAGCTGCCGCAGCAGCAAGAGCACTGGAAACTGTAAACTTATTCGACTTGGAATTATCACCTCTCTTCATCATTCTAAACAGCTCTAAAGCCTCATTAGGCCTATCATGACGGACGTACCCAGAAATCATCGCGGTCCAAGAAAAGTTGTCTCTCTCAGGCATTTTATCAAACAGACTTTTCGCTTCTTGGAGTAAACCCATCTTGGCATACCCAGAAATCAAAACATTCCATGAACACAAATCCCTTTCATGCATTTCGTCAAACAACTTCTGGGAATCCATCAAACTATCACATTTTGCGTACATTTCAAGAAGCCGATTTAAAATGAACAAACCGGGTACAAACCCAGATAGCTTGATGTGTTGATGGACTTTTTTGCCTTGCTGGAGAAGACGATTTTTTATGCAAGATTGAATAAGAGTCGAGTAAACAGAAGCAGAGGGTTTGTCGATTTGGTGGAGAATTTGTAATGCTTCTTTTAAGCGGTTCTGTTGGCATAGAATATGAATGGCTTCATCGAACCTCTTGTGATTGCACAAGTGAGGTACGAGGGTGGTATCCTTGGTGTTTGATTTGAAGAAGGTTTTTGGTGGGAAAGGCTGAGTGGTTTGAGAAGAATAAGAAAATGTAATGATTTTGTGGGAGTGGTTTAAGACAGTGGAAGAATGAGAGGACTTGAGATTTGCAAGAAATTTTGTCATGGTTCTTCTGTTGAGACTGAGAGAGTTTGGGTAGGGCAGGAATCGCTATCAGGATGCCTGCCTCTATCTCAAGCAGTGTATAACTGTATATGTGTATCTCTACAAAAACGCAATAATACTGATTTTGATATTTCCTTTCAAAAGTATTTTTAAGAAAAAATAATTTTTTTTAAATTGATTTTTTTATATCATTTTAATATAATGATATCAAAAATATTTTTTAAAGAATAAAAAAAATATTATTTTAATATATTTATAATGAAAAACATTTTAAAAATAACCATAACCACACTCCAAATTACTTCTCCACGTAGATGTTCAAGCATATAATTTCTCATTCTCCATAACGTATTGATGAGACCGGATTAACATTGCTTTTTTTTGAATCATTTTTAATTTTAAATTACTATTGTTTTATCATTTTAAGATATTTATATAAAAAATAAAAGAATTATTTTATTTATTATTCCTAAAAAAAATTATAACATTTACTACACTTACACTTCCAAACAAGCTCATAATCTTGATTTTTAGGATTGTCAATACATAGTTTTGTTTTTGGAAGTAAAGTAATTCATTAGTTATATTTGGGGGAAAAATAATTATATCATAGCCCATATCACCATAATTTGAACTATATAAATTATTATTGGTAGAAAAAATAGAAGCACATGAGAGGGAAAATTAATTTTGTTTCATTCCATTAAAAATGACCGATATATATTATTTTAATTTAAAAACAAATAAATTGAAATATATTTTATGTCACCTAAAGTCTCATCATGTTCCATAAATTCTATCTAAAAGATGGCATTTTGGTTCCATTCGGTTATTTCGTTTTATCTAAATAATGTTTTTTTTTGTTTTGCTAAAATATTGTTTATCAAAAAAAAATTTATTTAGCCTTGAGTCTTCGGTTTTAAAACTCTATTTGGTGCTTTAAAAAAAAATTTACTTTTATTTTTTATTGTAAAATAATTTTTTAATGGTTTTTAGATAATTTTAATATATTGATACTAAAATTAATTTTTTAAAAATAAAAAAATATTATTTAAATAAAAAAAAAAACTTACTACCGGCCAGTTTCCCGGTAAACCATAAACATTGAAATTGAGCCGGTGCAATGACGGGGGCAGCGCTTTTGAGGGCTGAAGTAATAGACTAGCAACACCACCTTCAATCCCAATCCTCCAGCAGTATAGCTGATCCAAAAACCTACTAGTACTGCACAAAGGATGGTGGTCTGAAAGAAAGTCCCTTTCTATATAGGTAAGCTTCTGCAAAAATTGAGTGAGATAAACATGGATGTCCATGTATGAGCCGTGCAATATTGCCACTGCAACATCCTACACCTGGGATTGAAAAGGACTATCTAGAATAGAGAAGATGCTTGCAACTTTGAACGAGAATTACAGATCCTTCAATTTCATAGATATACATAGCATTTCAAAACCAGTGAGTTCAAAGGATAAGATTGTTTGAATGGTTGTGTGTGCTTGTAGGAAATACTATCGGCTCGTTGTGTTTCCCAGGAGAAGAACATCCAAACATTTGGATGGCAATATTATGCCTGGTGAAGGAAGCAATGCTAGTCAAGAAGTCCTAAAGATGATGAATGCCAAGTCTCCCTCACTGTGTTATCAAAAACGTTTCCCTGTGGAGGTGGTTCTCTAGCAGAATAAACAAGAAGGTTAAGTATGTTAATAGAATAAGAATATACCGGAAAGCTAACCGAAAGGAAAGTACTAGCTGTGTGCAATCCATTCATTTTGATTGTCTTATATTTATATGGCAGTGGCCATTCTTATTCCAGCAGCAAGCTTTTTCATCATAGCAGCATGCTTTTGTCCAGCAAGATGAGAATTGAACACTGTCTCACTGTTGCACACCACATTACAAAACGAACATACCCTGACTGCCTCTGCTGCGGCACCACCTTCAAGAATTCTTCTTCTCTTCGTATTTAAATCTTCCAACGGTTCAGCGGCCTTCTTCTTACTCTTTTGCCCATTTCCATTTTCACTCTTACCGGGGTTTTCTAGTGGCCCAATAACTGGATTACTTGATCCAGCTGAGACACTGCAGCCAGCAGCAGTAGCTGCTTGTAATTTCTCCAAGTTTTTCTTATGCTTCTTTCCTAGTTTGTGCTGGTCAAGGACATCCTTGCTGTTGCAGTCCACCCTACAAACTTCACAATATGCAGATTGAACAACCTTCATTTTCTTTTGCTGTGTTTTCTTCTGCTGCTGCTTCTGATTGCTATTTGCTTGGGAAAGAAATGTAAGATTGGCCCACATAGTGGAGTCCAGATGTGAAACTGCCAACTGCTCTGTGCCATTTGGAGGTATAGTGTTGCTCTGCACATATAATGGAGGCATTAGATTGTAATGAATTAAGATTTAGATAACAGCACATAACAAGCAAATGTGTAAGTAGTCCTGCCAAAGATAATTTCGTCCTTTTTTCAATAAGAGAAACTAGGGGTTTACATCGGAATATCCTGCCAAGGTATTCAACAGCCACCATTCTAGTGCTCAATTTCAACATGAGCACACCTTAAACATTCCTCACAGTAACATTAATATAACTGGAAGAGTAGCAGCATCAGCAAAACATAGTTGCCTTGCAACTTTAGCGTTGAGAGTAACTGTATTAAATAGTCCTTTACAATACACTACTTCCATGAATAAAAAAGTACTTCCCACCAGCACATGCTAAACAACATCAATACAGAAAACAATTTCAAGGGATGGCATAAAAACCATAGTCCATTCAATAAGTGTAGCCTGACTAACAAATCTGATCTCAAACCCATTTCTTCTACAGTTAATTTGGCCTGGTTAGCCATAAGAATACTTAAACATTCTTCCTAAGACTAGTTTACTAAATGGTGCAGCATTCATTATGCAAGAAAGCTGTTCAAACCATAGAATGTTGAATATTATCACAGTTAATGATATGACTCCAATGGTGGAATGGAACGATAAACTCCAATCACAAGCTTCCTTGTCATTTGGTAAGCAAAATTTTATTAAAAATTAAGAATCTCTACTATTATTCCTTTAGTTATTTGATATACTGAGCATGGTGCACATTATATGGCTTCACTGTTTGGAAGTTTAGAGTTAAAAACAACTTCAGGATGTATATATGCAGTGACCATTCATTATGAGAAATTTACTTTGGCATTCTAAAACATTAGAAAAAAAATACAAAACAACTCATTGGATGACAGTTGACTGTGAAAGTCATCATACAATATGCCATAATAAAATCACTTTCAAACAAACTCATAACCTTGCATCCACAAATATACAATCTGATCTGTAGAAGGATAGTTGAAAGGATAAATCACGCATCCATATGGAACTTATCACTTCCCCAACAATTTGGACGGCTTGAAAAGCTCAATCAATAAATCCTCCATAACCAACCTTGCTGGGTCAAGGCAAGAAGGTTGACAAAATGGTTTGATGACAAAGTTGTTTACAAAGAGGGAAGCCCTCCAACTAAAAGATTATTACTGAGAATTTCTAGAGCCTCAAAACAAGCGAAATCTTCTGCAGATGCGAGTAATTTTCCAACCCAGCTTTCTTATTCGAATACAACAAAATCATCATACTCAAGAAGAAATCACTACGCCAATTCTCAGACATAATCACTTTGTCAACAATACTTTGATTTCTCCCTCTAATGCACTCATTATCAAATTACACCAAAACTTAAAATTTCACATTTTCTATTAATACTGGAAGAAACAAATCAAAGCTTTCTCTTACTATGAATTTGGTTGCCCCTTATGATGTTCACAACTCTAGTTTTATTTCAGTTTCCAACATAATGTCAGAAGCCAAACGACACTCTTTTCTAGTTCACAAAATTCTAGATTTTTTTTCCCATTTTCCATATTTTCTCAGCAATCAAAAAAACCCTTTACAAATCTCCATAAAAATACCAAAGCCCACAATTCACAAACAAAAGCACCAGCGTTAAATCCAGTTAAACACTCGATATTTACACAAGGAATATAGAAATAAAAAATACCCCAGAAAAAAAGTGAACAAAAAAGAGGACCAACCACTTACAACAGGGGCAGGAAAGGCAGCAGGAGTAGACCCATATTGCCGAACAGCTTCCTTAGCAACCCAAGTATTGGAATTGGGATCGAAATAGTAGGCAAGATGTGGGTAGGTAGTGTAGGAGTCAACCCCAGGAGGTGTAAGACTGGTTGTGGGGTCAGTGGTGTAGAATTGAGTAGTAATGCGCTGGTTTTGGGGATCAGCAGCAGCAGGAGCAGGAGGGGGAGGATAATAATAAGAAGAGTATAAAGAAGTAGAGATTGGGGGGTGGGGTGTGGATGTGGCTGCAGTGGGTTAGGGTTTGTATTTTGATTTTGATGCATTTGAGGATATGATGTTAATGCTGCTGCTGCTGCTGGTGGTGGTGTATGCTCCATGAGAGTTTTTGGAGTTTGTGGTGTTTTTATTTTGTGTCAAGACATGTACGAATCTTTTCATGGAAAAAAATAACAGGACAACAATTGGTTTTCAAGAATTATTTTTGCCCTAGAATTAAAAAGAAAATGGTATATATATATATATGGGATAAGTTTAAAAAATAATACAAATATTTATTTTTATTTATTAGATCACATCATATTTAGCTATATAGTTTGGGAAGATAATTAGTATTCTGAAAAGATATTAGTTTAAACAAATCTTAAAAAAGGTTATGATTTGATCTCTTGAAAAAGTTAAATTCTTCATTTTGTAGTATCATGAAGAAAATAAATTTACATGATTTCTTTTATTTCTTGAAAAAGATAAATATATATTATATCATTATAATCTTCAATATTTTATGTTTGCAAAGAATATTTTATACATTTTATATGCATTTATTATTCAATTTCTTGCAACAGTACTTTCTTTGTGACTTTTCATTTTAATAATGAGAAATGTTTAAGAAAAGATGAGAATGCATGAATGACATAAGTATATGTGTATGTTATTTAGATAAAGAAAATATATGGTCTTATTATTTGAATTCATAATTTCTATTTAACTCTTAATTCTTATGTTTTTTAAGTTATAGTATATATAGCATATTTTTCTCAATTAACTTAGGTTGTGTTTGTTTCCCGGAATTCACTTTCCAGGAAACCACTTTCCAAATTTTCCTGTGTTTGTTTGCCTTCAGGGAAAGTTGGTCAGCGGAAAACACTTTCCAGTCAAAAGAAAAAAATTTGGCTTGGTTTTTCGAGGAAAGTGTTTTCAGGAAAATTTAGACGGAAAAACACTTTCAGGAAGTTGTGAAAAAAATTTAGAAATGTCATTATTTGCTGATTATATCAAATTTGATCCTCAAACTTTTGATTGCTATATATAATTTGTTTTGAATATTTATTTTTTCAATTCCATCTCTTAAAATTTAATTTTTTATATTAATTTTGGTCCTTATTTTTTATAATTGCTATTTGCTTTTTTTTCTTATCATTTTTTTTATTGAAATTTTTTTATCTATCAAATTTGGTCCTCATTTTTTTTTATTGTTACTTATTTTTATTTGAAATAATTTATGAAATGTTAATTATTATTATTTTAATTTATTCACCTTTCATTTTTTTTTAAATTTTTTAGATTTGATCTCTATTATTTTGATTATTATTTATTTTATTTGAGATAATTTATGAAATTATATTTTTTTTTCAATTTCATTCTCATTCAACTTTTTTTAATTTGTAAGATTTGTTCCTCATTATTTTAATAAACTTGAAAAAAAAAATTAATTTATTAATAAATTATTTTCCAATTCATTTTCCATAACACAAACAAACACTGGAAAGTGTTTTCCAGTTCATTTTCCATAACACTGCCAAACATCGGAATTCACTTTCCAGGAATTCACTTTCCCCGGAATTCACTTTCCAAAAAGAAACCACTTTCCAGCAAACAAACGGGGCCTTATCTTTATATGATTATTTATGATATGATTATTTATAAAGATCTTATCTTTATATGATTATTTATGATATGATTTATGTTTTGATAAATTTGATGTATTAAATTTGATAAATTTGAATTATTATTATTATAATTAATAACTATAATAAAAAAAATTCTTTTATCATCTATTAGTTTATAATTTCAAATCGCACAAAGCTTAAGTTTTTGTCTTTGATATATCAAGAAAAGGTACTTAATATGGATTTAAAATTCATTTGAATGCTATGAGTCTTAAAGATACAATTAAAAAATAAAATAATGCATCCCTCTAGGATCATGTTAAAGTTATGATATTCATTCGACAACATGTCTATAAGGAAATAAATGTTAAATATCTTATGAATAATTATTCATATATCTTTTTATAAAATCTAAAAGAAATGTATGATCATAAGGCAATAATCCTTTCAGGTGAAGAACAAGAAAATTAAGTTGGTGGCAAACTAGGAACATTAGGATGAGAAAATTTCTTAGTTTATTTCTAAAAAAATATGGCATCAGAGAGGGATTTTAAATCCAAAAAATTATTTTCTCTTGTATTATTTTTAGTTATTAGTCACCATAATATGAAAATTTTAAAAATTTTATTTTATTATTCTAAGTACTTAGTTAGTTTTTGGGTTATTTTAGGCCTAATTTCAAATAGGTCATGTGAGCCATTTAAGTTATATATAAGGGTTATTTTTTAAATCTTTTATAAGGTTTAATTTTCATATTAGAATACACTTTAATTGCCATATATCGAAGCATAAAAAATAAGATTTTTCTTGCTTGGTTCTTGATTGAATTAAGCTCTTCAAAGAATAAACCATTTTCTATTTGATTTTTATACTTGTTCTTCTTATTTTTAGGTGAAGATGTTATGTGAGAGTGTTTATTATAATCTTTATATTTTAAGGCAGGTTATCTATTGTACTAAGCTCAATTATTGATCTCAAATCTGATTTAGGTAGATCTTGGGTTCGTAAATTCAATAAACATTCCACCAGAGTTTGAATTAGTTGCTATAAGAGCAAGGTATAATTTTAGGTTCATGTCTTTATTTTTCTTGATTACTTGCCAAAAAGTTTTAACTTCTTGATTAAAAAAAACCTTAGTTCTTAAGTTTCTTGATATATATTGAACACATACTCTAATAATTGTGTGTTCTTTAGTTTTTTAATTGTTTAATATAATAAGAAAAATGTTGTTTTCTTTAGTGTCTTGATTATATTTATTTAATCTTTAAGCTCTTGACAATGACAAATGTTAGTTGTTTCTTTATTTTAATTTGTGTCTTATAATTGTTTTTATATTTGTATGAATTTACATTACGACTTGTAAATTTGTCTTTATAATTTTGTTTTGTTAATTTCATAATTTATGTGATTCTTAATTATTTTCATAATTATATTATAAGATCACTATGAAATTTGGTTGATAAGAGTTAGTTTCATTAAGAACTTAAGATAAGAAAAATTTATGTGGAAAAAAGTTTAGTGATCATATTATATTGAAAAACATAAGAATTTGTATGAAACATGAGAGGGTGTGACATTTTTTTACTTCATCTAACAATTCCTTGAGAGTTAAAAAAAAATGAATGTTGAAAGTATTGCCTAGAAAAAGGATGAGAAACCTAAAAAATCTAACAAATTAAACTTTGAATCATGAAAATACATAGATATCATGTTTAATGAAATTTTAAATTGATTTGAGAAATTAGAGACTATTACTGATAAGGGGTTGAGAAACCTAGTAAAAAGGGAAAATTAGTTTAAAAAAAAAAAAAAAAACTCAAAGAAAGTTCTAACATCTCCTAATAAAAATATAGGTGAAAACTCTATTGAAGAGGCCGAGAATGATGAGTTTCTCCATGGTGGTAGATTTTATACACATAAAAATAGTTTTTATAAGGATCAACAAAGGAGAGAGAGTAATTAACCTAAGGGTGAAATTTGATAGTAATGGTAATTATGATGACCATGGTGATATAAATAGAAATTTGGTAATATTTGAGAACAAGTATTTATGGAAAAGGATGGAATAACCTATACACTTGTATTATTGACATCGAACTAAGTATATGAAGATCAATTGAAAAAAGAAGTAGCTTTTAAAAGCATTCGATGGAGAATCATGGTGACATTATGAGACAAAGTCAAAATAAAATGAGTCATTGAGTAAAAATAGAGGGCAAAGCTTCAACCATTAAGAAAATGCAAAAACATTTAGCCAAAATGAGAGAAAAAAAGAGAGGTAAAGGTCAATGTGGGGAGAAAATGAGTGGAGAGAAGAATATAGGGTGAGAAAAGAAGAAAGTGTGAAGAAAATTAGGAAACACCTTAATTTCTTTACAAAATCTGATGATATTAATCATGTTTCGTTTCAAAAGCGGTTTTAAAAAAAATAATTTTTTTATATGTTTTTAGATCATTTTGATATGTTGATGTCAAAAATCATTTTAAAAAATATAAAAAATAAACATTATTTTTATGCTTTTCTGAATGAAAAACACTTTTAAAAATAATTTTAACTATACTTTCAGCATGCATTTATATTAGTAAACTAAGATCAAATTGATTATAAGAAAGCTTCTTTAGATGTTGAGGAGGGGGAGCATAATAAGAAGAAGAGTATAAAGAAGTAGAGATTGGGGGTGGGGGTGGATGTGGCTGCAGTGGGTTAGGGTTTGTATTTTGATTTTGATGCATTTGAGGATATGATGTTAATGTTGCTGCTAGTGGTGGTGTATGCTCCATGAGAGTTTTTCGAGTTTGTGGTGTTTTTATTTTGTGTCAAGACATGTACGAATCTTTTCATGGAAAAAAATAACAGGACAACAATTGGTTTTTTCAAGAATTATTTTTGCCCTAGAATTAAAAAGAAAATGGAATATATATATATATATATATATATACGGGCTAAGTTTAAAAAATAATACAAAATTTATTTTTATTTATTAGATCACATCATATTTAGCTATATAGTTTGGGAAGATAATTAGTATTCTGAAAAGATATTAGTTTAAAAAATCTTTAAAAAGGTTATGATTTGATCTCATGAAAAAAGTTAAACTCTTCATTTTGTAGTATCATGAAGAAAATAAATTTACATGATTTCTTTTATTTCTTGAAAAAGATATATATATATCATTATAATCTTCAATAATTTGTGTTTGCAAACAATATTTTATACATTTTATATGCATTTGTTATTCAATTTCCTGCAACAATACTTTCTTTGTGACTTTTCATTTTAATAATGAAAATGTTTAAGAAAAGATGAGAATGCATGAATAACATAAGTGTATGTGTATATTATTTAGATACAGAAAATATATGGTCTTATTATTTGAATTTATAATCTCTATTTAACTCTGAATTCTTATGTTTTTTAAGTTATAGTATATATAGCATATTTTTCTCAATTAACTTATATGATTTTTTATGATATGATTTATGTTTTGATAAATTTGATGTATTAAATTTGATAAATTTGAATTATTATTATAATTCATAACTATAATAATAAAAAATTTCTTTTATCATCTATTAGTTTATAATTTCAAATCGCACAAAGCTTAAGATTGTTTTGTCTTTGATATATCAAGAAAAAAGTAGTTGATATGGATTTAAAATTCATTTTAATGCTATGAGTCTTAAAGATACAATTAAAGAATAAAATAATACATCCCTCTAGGATCATGTTAAAGTTATGATATTCATTCGACAATATATCTATAAAGAAATAAATGTTAAATATCGTATGAGTAATTATTCATATATCTTTTCATAAAATCTAAAAGAAATGTATGATCATAAGACAATAATCCTTTCAAGGTGAAGAACAAGAAAATTATGTTGGTGGCAAACTAGGAACATTAGGATAACAAAATTTCTTAGTTTATTTCTAAAACAATATGGCATCAGAGAGGGATTTTAAATCCAAAAAATTATTTTCTCTTGTATTATTTTTAGTTATTAGTCACCATAATATGAAAATTTTAAAAATTTTATTTTATTATTCTCAAGTACTTAGTTAGTTTTTGGGTTATTTTAGGCCCAATTTCAAATAGGTCATGTGAGCCATTTAAGTTATATATGAGGGTTATTTTTTAAATCTTTTACAAGGTTTAATTTTCATATTAGAATACACTTTAATTGCCATATATCGAAGCATAAAAAATAAGATTTTTCTTGCTTGGTTCTTGATTGAATTAAGCTCTTCAAAGAATAAACCAATTTCTATTGTGATTTTTATACTTCTTGTTCTTATCTTTAGGTGAAGATGTTATGTGAGAGTGTTTATTATAATCTTTATATTTTAAGACAGGTTATCTATTGTACTAAGCTCAATTATTGATCTCAAGTCTGATTTAGGTAGATCTTGAGTTCGTAAATTCAATAAACATTCCACCAGAGTTTGAATTAGTTGGTATAAGAGCAAGGTATAATTTTAGGTTCATGTCTTTATTTTTCTTGATTACTTGCCAAAAAGTTTTAACTTCTTGATTAAAAAAAAACCTAGTTCTTATGTTTCTTGATATTTATTGAACACATACTCTAATAATTGTGTGTTCTTTAGTTTTCTTAATTGTTTAATATAATAAGAAAAATTGTTGTTTTCTTTAGTGTCTTGATTATATTTATTTAATCTTTAAGCTCTTGACAATTCATGACAAATGTTAATTGTTTCTTTATTTTAATTTGTGTCTTATAATTGTTTTTATATTCGTATGAATTTACATTACGACTTGTATATTTGTCTTTTTAATTTTGTTTTGTTAATTTCATAATTTCCGTGATTCTTAATTATTTTTCATAATTATATTTAAGATCACTATGTAATTTGGTTGATAAGAGTTAGTTTCATTAAGAACTTAAGGTAAGAAAAATTTATGTGGAAAAAAGTTTAGTGATCATATTATATTGAAAAACATAAGAATTTGTATGGAACATGAGAGGGTGTGACATTTTTTTACTTCATCTAACAATTCCTTGAGAGTTAAAAAAAAATGAATGTTGAAAGTATTGCCTAGAAAAAGGATGACAAACCTAAAAAATCTAACAAATTAAACTTTGAATCATGAAAATACATATATATCATGTTTAATGAAATTTTAAATCGATTTGAGAAATTAGAGACTATTATTGATAAGGGGTTGAGAAACCTAGTAAAAAGGGAAAATTAGTTTTTAAAAAAAGACTCAAAGAAAGTTCTAACATCTCCTAATAAAAATATAGGTGAAAACTCTATTGAAGAGGCCGAGAATGATGAGTTTCTCCATGGTGGTAGATTTTATACACATAGAAATAGGTTTTATAAGGATCAACAAAGGAGAGAGAGTAACTAACCTAAGGGTGAAATTTGATAGTAATGGTAATTATGATGACCATGGTGATATAAATAAAAATTTGGTAATATTTAAGAACAAGTATTTATGGAAAAGGATGGAATAACCTATACACTTGCATTATTGACATCGAAGCAAGTATATGAAGATCAATTGAAGTAAGAAGTAGCTTTTAAAAGCATTCAATAGAGAATCATGGTGACATTATGAGACAAAGTCAAAATAAAATGAGTCATGAGTAAAAAAAGAGGGCAAAGCTTAACCATTAAGAAAATGCAAAAACATTTAGCCAAAATGAGAGAAAAAAAAAGAGAGGTAAAGATCAATTTGGGAAGAAAATGAGTGGAGAGAAGAATATAGGGTAAGAAAAGAAGAAAGTGTGAAGAAAATCAAGAAACACCTTAATTTCTTTACAAAATCTGATGATATTAATCATGTTTCGTTTCAAAAATGATTTTAAAAAAAATTATATGTTTTTAGATCATTTTGATGTGTTGATGTCAAAAATCATTTAAAAAAAAAACATTATTTTTATGCTTTTCTAAAATGAAAAATACTTTTAAAAATAATTTCAACCACACTTTCAACATGCAATTAGATTACAAAACTAAGATCAAATTGATTATAAGAAAGCTTCTTTACATGTTGAGTAAGTGAAGAATATAAAATGCAATGTAAGATTACACAACTAAGAGCAAATTGATCATAAAATATACTGCAGATTGAGGGTAATATGTCATGTGTATGGGTTAGGTGACCGAACAACCACTTGCTCTGATGCCAAATGCTGCATAAAAATTTAAGTTGTCTGATGGTCACCAACCTCTCATCTCTCCCAATTCCACATATCAATGATTCCCAACCAATCTTGAAAACTATATATAAACCAAACTACTGAGATTTTACACCTGTAGAAGTGTTTCCTGTTCAATATTCAGTACAAAAGAATGATAAAACAGAAAATGGGAACTCAGTATAGATCAGCAATAATGTTTCGGTTCATTTGTTTCGATTTAGAAACTAGTACGGGAACAACAATGCAAAGGAAGCAGAGCAAGTCCTGCTTGAAACTACTCAAAATTCCGTAGAAAATTGGCCAATGAGATTCAGATTCTCAACAATGAAGCCTCTTCTGTTCATCGATGAAATGGTATGGAAAAGAATGCAAAAACCAAATGAAAGTAATTGAGACTTTTGTAAGCGACAGTAGCAAATAAAATCTACCTCTGAATGAACTATCCTTGAACCAGAAACTCTTAACAAGGAAGGCATGGCACCATTACGCATCTTAGTTGGCTATAAGACCCACCAGTGGCTCGTGCTTGTGGGAATTGGCAGGCCACCATGACTCGCACCCAGGCCACCATGACTCGCACTGAACTTCATTACTGCCCTCTGGAGCAACTGTGTACGGGACCTTGATATTGAAAGCATTACAGATATCAGAAACCTCCTGGTTCACTGCAATGTTCTGTTCTTCTCCGGCTTTAGGAAGATGAGCCCTTTTGTGACCTCCCAAAGCTTGGCCGGAAAGAAAAACTTTAAAGCAGATTGGGCATTTGTGCTCCTTACCCTCTTTTGACTCGCAATCTTTTACAATGACTCCATCAGTTTCCTGCTTCACTGATTCCTGTATATATTCAATCTTGACAAGTTTTCCTGTAGCCTTATTTTCAGGAGAATCCCTTTTGCAGCTATCAACCTTCACCCCTACGGAGCTCTTTCTATGGAATGTTTGGTGACCCCCAAGTGACTGATAACTGATGAAGTTTCTACTGCAGATTCTGCACTTGAAATCACCTTTTTTGCTCGGACTTTCCGTGATATCAGAATCTGTAGTTACTGCCATCTGAAGGCGAGAATCCTGTCCCATTTCCGCATCACAAGCATCAATCCTTGCTTGATTGCTTGGAATAGATTTCTGAAATCCCAGACAAGCAACATCCAATCCAACTCCTCCCATCAGATCCAGACTTGATTCAGCTTCAGTGCAATTGGTGGTAATCATTTCACCGTGACCTCCCTTCTCTATCTCAATACCGCAGAATTCAACTCCTGATTCGCCATCCAAGTGAGGGCTCTTGGATTCAACATCCTTGTGAAAACTCTCGGCGAGACCTTCCAATCTAACTTGATTTGCCTCGCCATATCCCATTCCACTATCACCTTCACCACCAGATATACTGATTTGATAATCCATATCACAAGAATCTAAATAACCCTCTCTGGTTTTCTTTGGCTTTACAAGTCCATTACCATCAAAACCATGAGAACCCTCACCTCTCTCAGTTCGCTTACTTTGATAAAATGAATCAAACCCATTACATTCAGCCCCTAGACATCATGATCAACGTAGTAGCCGCCTCCTCAACTTCTTGCTCAATATCAAAACCAGATACAGATTCATTCGATCTAGAAAAAGAAGAAGTAGGAGTAATCTTGTACCTCATTCTGCTAGATCGCTTTCTTCTCACGAGATTCACTGTCTCAGTACCAGATAAGGCAATAGCAACCGGATTAGGCCCTGAACTTGAGACCCCCGACTTCTTATGATGCAGCCTCTTGTGATTACTTAGAGATTTTAATGACAGAAACCCTCTGCCACATTCTTCGCAGTTAACTCCTTTCCTTTCTTTAGCAGAGTGATGCCTCATGTGACCATGGAGGGATTTTGGTGACCCAAATTCTTTGCCACAGACTCTACATGTCGCTGTTTCTTGCATTGAAACACTACCATCATGATTCAAACCTGAGAATTTGCAAGATTTCTTGGGCTGTTCTCTTAGGCCATAACATTCAGAACCCATGTTGCTGCTTTCAAGCTTGACATATTCTTTAATTGATTTTCTAGCTCCATGAGTCTTCATGTGACCACCCAACATTTTCCCGGTCAAGAAACTCTTCTTGCATAACTTGCATACGTGCTCCTTTTCTTGATTCTTCTTCATTTGTGCAAAAAAAAAGAAACCCCAGATCAGGAAACCAAGCAAATCCTCAACTTTCTCAAGAAAAATGGCAAAAGATACTTCTTTGACTTTCAGGGAAACAAACACGCCAGAAAGTTGAAGAATAACAGAGGCATCAATGAAACCCAGATAAAAAAGAACCTATATTTAGAGCCTAGATTTGTGAAGTCTTGGTTTTAAAAGGGACAAAGGAGGGGACGACGTGGGTTTTCGTGATCTAATCAATCCAATCAAGAAAAGTTAAACACCCTATACAAAGAGTGATCCCTTGCCCCTGTTCTATTGCTCTGCCTCTGTAATGGAGTACTTTCTTTGCAAGCATATGCAATGCAAGAGAGATGTTGAAATGAAAGTGAAGGGTTTTATGACTAAAGCACCAAAATGCACAAAAGAAGCCAGTGAAAAACAGATGGCACTCTCTCTCGCTCTCTCTCTCTCTACGATAATGAGTTTGTAAGTATTTACAAGGAGAGAAGCCCTTGCATGGAAAGAAAGCCGAGTTATAGGAATGGAGTCATACTCGCTGGTGTGATTACAAATTTACAAGTGTACTCGCCTGCATTGAATAAGGACAATTTTGGCCACATAATGATTTTAGATTTGATTATGTGATTGCTTGTGAGTGAAGTAAATTGTCAGAGCTTGAAGGTTGCTTTTCGATTCACGTTATGTTATTAGCAGTGTTGATTAATGATTACTTGATTTATGTGATTACTTTTTTTCAAAGTATTTTTTATTTAAAAATAAATTAAAATAATAGTTTTTCATTTTTAAAATTATATTTTTAATATTAGATAATTGAAATATATATATATATATATATATATAATATTATATTTTTATCAAACTAAAAGGAATCCAAAACCTTGAGGACTCACAAGTGAATTTGGCTGTAGCGTTTTGGTTGAAGAATGGAGAAGAAATTTAAGTGTAGAAATTGGGTTGGGATTGTTATCTAAACGGGTCCTAAAGTATGATTAAGTGATTTTAATTTATTTCATTTGTACTTTTCAATTCATCTCAGTTTCTAATCACTATTTGTCATATTATTATCAAGATAATATGTTAAAAATAAATAAATAAATAAATAATATATAACATCGAGCATTGATTGTATTTGGTTAGTGGAGCAACCCTCCCCTCTCACAACCTATAATAGGTTGTGTGCATGAAGTTAGGGGATATTCTAAAGAAAGCATAAGAGATTTTTTTTATGTAAGGTAATATTTTGATGATTTTATTATTGATTATGTTTGTTAAGTTTGATTTTAAGATTTGGAGATGTTATAGATTCAAAATTGGTGTTAGGATGTATAAAATTAGTTTGATACGTTGTCTGAATTATAGAGTGTTTTTAAGAACAAATATATATGTTTAAGAATCTAAAGTTGAGGAGATTAAATTTGAAATGGATTAGCCTAGTGGTAAAGGTATGTTCCATTTAAAATTTAGGGTTTGAATTCCACTGGTTTTAGTTTCTTAAGGTCATGCTTTTTAGGATAAAAATCAATGATTTAACTTATTATTGTGTGAAAAACTTTTAAGGGCATAAGAACAAGATCCCGGAGATTTAGCCGAGATGCATGTAATCTGACTCGAACATCTTTAGTTGCAAAAAAACCTTTTGAGGTTATTGACATATTAAAATAGTAAAATCTTGATCAACCGGTCAACCAGTTAAATTGAACTAGACATAAAGTAGGGCATGATTGGTCTTAGTTAGACCAAATAGTCCATATAGATCAAGATCAACAAGTTGGTCTTATGGGTTTGGTCTACCAACTGATTGAACCATAGTTGTCAATTCCGTTCCGTTCCGGCCGGAACGGAACGTTCCATTCAAAAAATCGAGACAAAACGGCGTCGTTTTCGTCTCGGTTTTAATTCCGATTCGTTCCAGAAATTCTGGCCGGAACGCATCGGTTCCGTTCCGGGCGTGCCGTTCCGGATTCAATCAAAAGACCAGAACGGCGACCGGAACGGTATTGACAACTATGGATTGAACAATAGAGGTTGATCGAAATTTTTTTTTGGCTCGATCGATTTAAGGTATGTTTAGGGATTGATCATGTGAGTCTATCTTTGACTTTGTTGATCTCCAATCTTTTATGTCATTTTTTTTTGTCATTTTTAGTATTTTTTTCATATGCATTATAGGCTATGCTAGTAATCCTTGATAATCTTTAGTTTAGTATTTTGTTTCTTTTGTATTCGTTTTCTCGGTTGAGTGAGATAATTTTTAATATGCATAAAATATAAATAAATTGTATATGTTGATTATATGATGAATATGGATGACATTCTTGAAAATCTATATGTTGATTTATTTTCATGTACTCATTAGTTTATTGAATATTATTTGTATTATGTTGAATAATTTGATATGACGTTCAATTGTTTTGATAATTATATGAATACCTATTATGTTTTGATATTGGACTGGTTAGAAGCTCCATACAAATAAAAGGTAGTTAGTCTTTGTGAAAATCATGTTTGTATACCTAGTTAATGAGATAGACATCATCATGTGTGTTAGTGATAATCCCAAGTGGTAACCTTCAAGTTTTATTTTATTTTCAAACATGTATTCCACTATCTTATGCTAATATACTTGATATGTATATTTATATCAAGATATGTACTACTTACAATTTATAATATATAAAATGTATATTAAAATTTATTCTCTCACTAAATTAGTTGAACTCGCCCTTTCTTTTTATTATTATGCGAGGCCTTTTCTTTTAAATTTGATTTGATGTCTTATAGTGATATACTCTAATATTATTTTATTTACAGTTTGAATATTACATACTCTTATTTTGTTTGTATGTGATTATGATATAATTTGGGAGTTTATGGTATGTTGTGTAATTCTATATAATTTGTTTTATGATATGTATATGTCAAGACTTTACCGATCATGAACTCGGGATTCAAGACATGAAAATGAAAAATCTATTTTTTATTTAATAGAATCACATAAAACTTTCAAGAATATGTGATCAGTTTTGTAATTTTAGTCGGTCAACACAATTCTTAAAAAAAAATTATTATTTTTAAGTAAAAGTACTGGATTTTTTCCCCTATCCTACACGTGTCATGTCTAGATCAACTAGTAACTGGTTAACACGTGTCAAAATGAATCTCTTATAACTAGGATATAGAGTATGTCCATGTCCTTGCTTTTTTGCTCAGTTAATTTTAGTCAAAAAGCAGTTTGAGAAGTTGAATCACTCATCCCTTGCTTAAGAACTCCTTAGCCATTTATATATATATATATATATATATATATATATATATATATATATATATGGCTAAGGAGTTCTTAAGCAAGGGATGAGTTTTTATATATATATATTTTCGTCCTCTCTTTAATTAAAAAAGAAGTTTGGCAAGAGCTGGAGGAAAAAGAAACTTCAACTCAGATGATTTATATCAATAGGGATCTAAGATCATGGATCACAGTTAATTGAAGTGGGCACTGAATTAATTTAAGCACAAATGGCAATAAAAGAAAATGGGAAAAACGCACGTCAACAGGCCAGCCAACATGGATCAGATCGAATACTTGGATCATTGTTGATTCATGGACTGTTTTAGGTTTTAGTTGGGAATATGGTTGTAGTTGTTTTTTAAATTAATTTTTTACTCAAAAATATATTAAAATAATATTTTTAATTTTTTTAAAATTATTTTGACATTAGTACATGAAAATGATTTAAAAACGCCAAAATATTTTAATTTCAAGTAAAAAAAATAAAAAAAAATTAACAACATTTTTGAAATGTAGTACCAAACAGTCCATAGTCCATAGACTCCATACAATTAAGTGAATTCACCATGCTCTGTGTTTCTACGTTGTGCTTAGTTACCATTTTTACCAAATCTTTGACCTATTTGACTAACTCAATGAAAATGTTAGACCCTCTCCACTGCCACCCCCGTCGTACCACCACCAGACCGCCTATATCAGCCGGCGAGCAACCCATCTACCATCTCATAATAAGTGTGGATATGAATTGGTATACAGATTTAGGAATCGAGAAGGGTGTGTGAAATTTGTGGTCAAAATATTAGCCATATAGTTTAGACAAGTAGATATCTTAATAGGAAATGGTGGCCTAGTTGTATCCCGAGTGCCCCTCCTAACATTTATTTAGATGAAGGAGATTACTAAAAGATGCCCAACATTTTGTATATGATGGGTATTGTGGTGATGTGGTCAAATAACCTATTTCCCAAGCCAAATTATGGGGCCACTTGGTGTTTCTTGTGTTTATCGGTGTTTATGTGGTAGTATGATTGAGTTTGTTTTTAAAAATATTTTTTATTTATAAATATATTAAATTGATAATTTTTTATTTTAAAAAAATATATTTTTGACACCAATAAGTTAAAATAATTTAAAAATATTAAAAAAAATCAAATTTATTCAAAAATATTTTAAAAACACATTACGAAACATATTATCATGAGTATCCTAAGAATATATGAAGTCAACATCTTTAGAGCAAAAGCATAATTTTAGCCAAGATGTCATGTTCATACAGTTTCAGATTCTAATGCGAACAGAGTTGAGGTTGTTTTTTTCCCTTTTCTTTTTGCTTGTTTATTAGATAATAGCCCGTGATGCCTGTTTTAGCAAGCAACTTTTTAGATCCAATGCTTCATCGACACGCCGGCAGTAAATTGGGTTCGAGTGCGATCTCTCTCTTTCCTTGCTTTCTATTTTGATGATGAGACCACAGATTCTTGTATGCTCCTGGTTTAGGCTTGCCAGGTTTCCATCCCCATTTTGAGCAAGTTGACATTTACATGGCCATCTTTTCTCAAAGAAATCCTTACTCGAATCTCAACATCTTTTTGCGTTTTGCCCCATCCACGAGCATTCGAAAGTACCAGTGCAGTTTTCCATGAATATCAGAACTATATATATATATATATATATATATATATATATATATATATATACACACACACACTGGAAACAGCTACAATAACTTTACCAAACAGCCATTTTAAGGTTCTGTGCACTTCTGCTAGAAAAGTGGGATTTCTGCGCCTGTAACAGACCCCAGGAGTTCCAGTGGAATGAGAGCGGTAAGGGAGATGAAATTTCACGCCACCATTCTCAAATGGAGGTCACTCTTACAAAGCTAACACTAGAGCATCTACAAAATTCATGGGGCCAGGAAACACAATCAACAGAAACAGAAACAGAAACATTAATAACATAGAACTATCACCAGGAACATTAGAAGAGAAAAAATAGAAAGTCAAGGGGGGAGGAATCAAAGAAGATAAAATAAGATGCCTTAACGACACCATTCAATTTAGATGTTGGTCCAGGTGGCCTTACAGTGGGAGTGATTAAATTGCATGATTTACATGAGATTGATCACGCTGAGACAAAAAGAAACATGATTGAAGCAACAGCTAAACAAATCGCGCACCTATAGCTCTGCATATCACCACGATGATTCCATTGGCTCACTCAAGAACATCAACCACGTCCTATATAATGCATCTTGCAAAATGCCCCTCCACCAACATGTTCAAAATTTTGCAAGCAAAATTGGATTTTGCAGTAGTATTTACTAGTTATTGTCTGTCTGAAATCCTCTTTAATTGAGCCACATGAACCATGAAAGGCCAGTCCTGGAAAATGATGACCTACCAGACTCTTGAATACTGATGCCCACAAGAGCCAACCTTAATTTGGAAGGATTTAAAGGACAACCACTCTTCCCAGAGATAAACATTGAATAAAGGTTGCAACTTCTTCAAGTTTCAATGACTAATAACATTAATCCCTTGATAATATCCAGTCTTGCAGACCAACAGCAGAGGAACCGAACCATCAAGAATATTTACTGTGAAAATATCACTCTTGACTTCCCATCAGTTCCCATATCAAGTGGGCCATAGCAATCAATGCTGTCGTGATGATGCTCATACGACGTGCATGAATCATCTTGAACATCACAGTCACCTGCGCTGGTCCCAGCAATTCCACTGAATTGTTTAGGTCCAAGGTCACCAACACAATCACCATTGTAAATCCGAACATGTGCTCCTGAAAAATCATCTACATCTCCCTCATACTCCGCATCAGTTGCAACTCTATGAACCACATTATCAACACCATCTTTAGAAGCAACAGCTTCATCCTCATCCTCAACATATTCATTGCACTTCTCAGCATGATCCTCTTGACAGGAAGCAGAGGAATCCTGACCGGTAAGAGATTCCACCGCAGAATCCTCATCTTCCTCTACTGCTTCACCCTCATTTTTTTGCCACTCATCATCATCGCTGTCAATATTTAGAGGGTCAAACCTGTTCTGATCAGCACGTTTCTGGAGCATGAATACATTGAAATAATAACTGACAACCTCCTTCTTTGTTCGGGAAGGGAATGTTGATGGGAGATGGTCCCAAAAGTTTTTGCCCAAAGAAACAGGATTAGATAAGACCACCTCGTGGAAGGCTTGCTCTTCTTCACCAGTCCATTTATTTGCAACCACCTCTCCCATATCACAGAACCCCAACCCCTTGAAAATCTCCTCCCCCAGATTCTCTCTAAGTTTCAGCCTAGCTTCTGAGACATGTTGTTTTATGCATCTGATAGAACCTGCATCAGGGCACACACAGTCATGATTGGTGGCTTCATAGCAATAATTTGCAGATGCGTCCAGGTCAGGCATGGGAAGGATACAAGTGCCCATCAGGTTCTCCTCATAACCACCATCAATTGTGACACCTGGGCTAGATGAATGTGCGCGTACAACTTGAAGGTTAAACTCATCTAGCTGGTTCAGGGAGGTGCTTGAACCCTGGTAGTCCCACTCTGGGACATAAGCTTGATGCTCTGGTCCAACAGAAACCTGCTTCTGAATAGGGTAATCAAGAGATGGGCAGGCCTCTTCAGGCTCAGGTAAAGCCCTGGGCTGGTGTCCATGATCAAAATATTCTGGGAAGAATGATAAATTATCTGCTTCAAGTATCCCATTGCTGGTCCACAAAAATTGGGGGAAAGAACCACTATCACCAGGTTCAAATCCCTTGCTAGTCCCAATTGAACATTCATTGAACAGGTCACTTGCAGACCTCCCTACTTCTTGACACTTTCTAAAACTGTCATCACCTTCATTATCATATTGCAGGTCAGCTAATAAACTAGGGAACTCCATTAACAAATTAAAATATGGCATGTAATCGTGGAGACACGAGAAAGTGATTAAAAACACACTATTGTGTTTTTAATCCCTATAAGATCTGTAGCACTAGAATGTTAGCATCTTCTAGAGAATCGGAAAAAAAATTACTTCTAATACGCAAAAACATTTAACACATATGGTGCAAAATGAACCACTGCATGCATATCACAATGAAAGTGCACCAATATACTCTCACAAATCAACATTGGAATGATTGCCATTCCAAAATCTATATACCATAAAAGCCAGAATTTCATGTTGGAAGTTTTTTGAATGTCAAGTCATCAGAATGGACAGGCTAAATGAATGGGAGAAAAGAATCAGAGTACAGCACCACAATACACAATGTAACAAGTTTCAATGTACAAAACAATGCAACAACTCGTAAATAACAGACACCAGCAGCAGCTCCTTTACCTGAAACAAGATGTTTCTGGTGCCCACTGTCAAGTGGAAAAATAGGAGCAAGATGGTCAATGTGCTCCATTTGTCTGGGGTGCTTACAAGCAAACTCATACAAATTATCGTCAGAAAAGGCACGTTTGTGAACCATTTTAATTTTATCTGCAAATCAGAATCATCTTCACTCATGTTAGCAAAACAGAAACAAAGTAAAGATTCAAAGTATTAGATGCTTTCACGGACACACTACAGCACTGATTTTTCTAGAAATGAAAATACACACCATCCCACAACAATTATGACACAAGCTGCCTAGAAGGGCGACTTTTCTTTTACATTTCTGGAAAGTTGAAGGTAGAAAGGTAAGATTCCTTCGACATAAACAAACAAGAAGAAGCTAAAGTGGAAACCACCCAAATTACCAAAAGGATATCAGTTAAAGACTTTCATGCATATGGGAATTTTAGTATCCACCACACTAACAAAAAGGGTCAACATATACTGCTATATGTAGCCATTATGCGCTCCATGTACAAAACTTCATTTCTTGATATTAAAACACTTTTATTTCACACCCCATGAAAAATATTCTATTTAAAATTAATTAATTATGTTATTACCAAACCATTTTTTTTAGTAATTCGAGTGTTATATTTTTTACTAAAAGAAAAGAAAGAAAGGGATAACCAATCAATAATAACCATCTATAACTAAATTTATTACTTAAAAAATAACAATATTGAATAAGCTAGAGGAGCTCGATCTTACCTTTCTAAAATTGGTCGTTGAACAGGATTGGTGAAATTGAAAATATCGAATTTACCAAAAACCCTAATTCAAAAATAAGAAAATTATAGATCCCTAGTTTATGTTATCGTAATAGCACAACTTTAAATTAAGAAAAAGGTATTGAACAAGGGACAGAAGGGAAAGCAATAGGTTCAAACAAAAAACGGATAAAGTTGAAGAATTTTTAAGAAACCTAAATTTTCAAAATTTCAGAAAAGTTTTTAGAAATTCAACTGGCCCAGATAAATTTAAGCCATGAAATTCAAATATACAAGATCAGACTTGAGGATCGAACAAAACTCAGTTCGAAATCAAAGAATCAAGGAGAATATCAAAACCCTAACCCTAGAAATGAATTTAGAACACGGGAAGGGATAAAAGTAGGTTCGCTCGAAAGAGAAAAGAGCGAATTGAAAGAATACCAGATCAAATTGAACAAAACTGAGAAATGGAGAATCTGGGATTGAATTGAATGAAGATTTGGGGTCGAAATTTGTTCTAGTTAGGACACGATTTATAGGAAATGTAGGGGTGTTCGGTGTCCGAGGAGAGGGCCCTCGAGGGCTCGCTGTGAAAGGAGCTGAAAAGACCATATGAGGAAAGGATCTGAAGAGGAATTACGGAAATTAACACGTGGATTCTGGGATCTAAAAGGACAGATCAGGAAAACGACTCGTGCGCTCGTTGTCATGGGTTAACTAATGATGACGATTATGATGTAAGGAGTTTATGAAAGAATACTATTTTGACACGTGGAACATTGTTAATTGCGTCTTAACATTTGGCACGTGAAAATACTATTGTGTTTTGTGGGTAACGTGGAAGATTGGTTCTAGGAGTGTTTTTTATTTTTAAATATATTAAAATAATATATTTTTATTTTAAAAAATTATTTTTAATATTATCTTATTAAAATAATCAAAAATAATAAAATATTTGTTATTTAAATAAAATTAAAATTAATTTTTAAAAAAAAAAACTTTTAAAGTGTTTCCTCCTAAGCACCCCTCATGTATTGTTACTTGTGGAAAAACGGTGAGCTTAAAAGGGATTGATTTTTTAATTAGATCGTTTTACAGAAGATTGATTGAAATTGAATGATTTTTATGTTTAAATGTTTACAAATTGAATTATGGTAATCCTTAATTTTCAATAGAGATATAGTGAAATGCAAAGGCATTTTTTGTTTTGGTAAGTAATTTTTTTAGGATTGTTTATATATATCTTTTTTATAAGAAAATAATAATTTTATATAGTAAATTTCATGATTTATTTTAGTTTGTTTTCTATGAAATTATCTTATTTTTATAATTTAAGTTACGAGTTTTAAGAGTTAGTTGCGTATTGACTCAAGTTATTTTTTTATTCTTTTATAAAAAAAATTTAATTTTATCATTTAACATTGGTTTAATTGAGAATTGTATTTCATGATTTTTTTTATTTATTTATGTTATATGGGTTTTTCATTGTCTCATAACTTTGGCTACAAGTTTTACATGTTAGTGAGGTTGAATCGAGGGGGGTATCTTTTTAATTGAATTGTTTTCAAATTCAAACTTTAATATTAGGGTGATTGAGAATTAAATTTTATAAAAAACAATAATTTGATTTTTATGAAGTTATCTAGGCTTTAGACCCAAGTTTGATATATTAACTCGGGTAAAGTCATATTATTTTTTATTTGATTTTTTAATTTAATCATTCAACATTTGGTAAATTAGGAATTAAAAAAAGCAATCAAGCTCTATTATCAAGCAATTAGATATCAAAGGGCATAATTGGAAGAAAAAAAATATGAATTAACTTAAGTTATCCTGTCAACTATGAGCATGGAATTGGTACAACTCCATGGACAAGAAAACAAAAAAATCACAAAAATAAATTTAAATTTTTAAAAATATTAAATTTAAAAGGAACATAATAAAAAAACTGAAGTGAACCAGTGTTAATATCTAAAACTAATAACTTATCAAGCATGAAAATAAAAAAATAATTTAAAACAAAATAAATATAACCTAAATTTGACCCAAAAAAAATATTATGGATGAAATTGAAAGCAAACTTCAAATAAAAAAAATGATAAAAATAACACTATCTACGAGAGTTGAAAGGAATTAAAAATTGGCATTTATAAGAGTACGATAAAATTGATCTATTGAATTCAACATTTCATTTATGACAGTACTTTAAACCAAATAAACATCAAATTGACTTCTCTAAACAAGTACCAAATGACTGTGATGCTAGGAAACGCAAGGCAAAATGTAAAAGTCTCCTCCTTTCACCATGGCAGTCATGCATACAGTAACAGCAGTAGATGAAAGCAGGAAACAATGACAATACTCGATAAAAGAAACAGTAATGGGTCTGATTCAAACTATAATTGGTTGACCAGTTGCATGAGCTAACCAATCAGCATCTCTCTTATGCAATAGCAGGCATGTCCTTGAGCCACGCATCCAGTGGCTTGCCAATGGAGTACACAATGAACCCAATCTCCCTCAGCGCTTCCGCATTCACAACATTCCTTCCATCAAACACAAAAGCTGGTTTCTGCATGCTGTCGTATATCTTCTTGTAATCGATGGTCTTGAATTCTTCCCACTCCGTCAAGATGCAAATACCGTGGGCCCCCTTTGTTGCCTCATAGGCGTCCCAAGCAATGCTCACTTGCTTCACGGAAGATTTGGGACTCTTCGGCTGGAGATGGAGAGGATGATCCCAATCAAACTTTTTCATGATAAGGTCCCTCTGAATCTGATCTTCTGTGACCTGTGGATCGTAGATGCTCAGGACAGCCTTGTCTCCCAACAGCCCCTTGCACACATCAATGGCGGGGGTCTCTCTTGTGTCGCCAGTATCCTTCTTGAAGGCGAACCCTAAAATGGCAATCTTCTTTTGAGAAACTGTGTTGAACATAGAGGAAACAACACGGTTCACGAATCGGCTCTTCTGGTGATCGTTGATCTTGATAACTTGTTTCCAGTACTCTGCCACCTCCGGAAGACCATTGCACTCACAGATGTAAACAAGATTCAGAATGTCCTTCTGGAAGCAGGACCCACCAAAACCAACACTCGCATTCAAGAACTTGGGACCAATCCTTGAATCCTTGCCAATAGCATAGGACACCTCAGCAACATCAGCCCCAGTTGCCTCGCAGAGTGCTGACATGGCATTAACAGAGGAAATCCTTTGGGCCAAAAAGGCATTGGCAGCAAGCTTGGACAGCTCTGCCGACCAGAGGTTGGTGGTTAGGATGCGGTCTTCAGGAACCCAATGAGCGTAGACACTCTTCAATGATTGGATTGCCTTCTGGCCTTCTGGGGTTTCCCTCCCTCCAATGAGGACACGGTCAGGTTGAAACAGATCCTCGATTGCAGTTCCTTCTGCAAGGAACTCAGGGTTTGAGAGGATCTGGAATTTGATCCCTTTGCTGTTATGGGTCAAAATCTTTTCAATAGCCTCAGCAGTCTTAACTGGGACTGTTGATTTCTCAACAACTATTTTGTCAGATTTGGACACATCAGCAATCGTGCGTGCAGCACTCTCCCAGTATGTCAGATCTGCAGCTTTGCCAGCTCCAAGACCCTGAGTTTTAGTTGGGGTGTTGACTGAAACAAACACTATATCAGCCTCTGCAACATGCTTCTCCACATCGGTGCTGAAGAAGAGGTTCTTGCCTCTGCACTGCTTCACCACATCATCAAGGCCTGGCTCATAGATAGGGAGCTGGTCACTGTTCCAGGCTGCAATCCTTGGTTCTGAGATGTCAACAACCACCACCTCAATATCTGGGCACTTGAGTGCGATGACAGCCATTGTAGGCCCACCTACATACCCTGCTCCAATGCAACAGATCTTCACCATTTTCCTACTCAAAGTTTTCAACCTGAAGAAAGTAAATTTATTAACCAATCATTATGAAGGAAAACAAATAAAAAATGAAAAAGCAAACTCTAACCTACCCTAGCAGATCAATGAACAAGCAACAATAACGCATGTACAATTCACAAATCACACACACGCACACAATGATGTGTCAAATCAGCACATGAAAACGTCAAACTACAAAATTGAACCATTTCCCACAACACGATCAATGTCATTTCAGCCCTTTACAATATGTTGGACTAGATCTACACTTTGAATCAAGTCCTAGTCCATTTTGGATCTTAGAAAATGTTGCAGAGCTTTCTATTATTTCATAGACAACAATCAACTCGACGCATTTCTCATACGTTTTGATTCCTTTGCTTGAACATTCGATGATAAATGAAATAAATAAATTTGAAACAAAACAAAAATCAAATACAGCAAACTGCAAGTACTGCCACAGCCTAGAATGCCAATATTCAAACATAAATTAAGAGCAAGAATCAATTTGGAAGCAGATCTAGTAGAACTCAAAGCCAAACAAGTTGGTAGATCTTATGATTTTCCAATCAATCAGATCCATTTTTTGAAATGACAGATCGAGGAGCTGAACATCATCAGATCTAAACGAATTTCATAATTAAATTAGCAAAAACAGAGAAATGAAATTGGAATTGTACCTTGGAATGTAAAGAGAGAGATCGAGAGATCAGAGTAATTTGTTTAACGTCTTCTGTTAACTGGATGTTGGAATGAGAGCGAAGAGAGCGGGGTTGTGTTTAAATACACATCGCCATTCCTAGATCTGCCCCTCCTGTGTGCTTCCCTCTTATTCTTAATTGGTTGAGTAAATTATACTTTAATTACTGTATTTATAAGCAATATTTATTTCGGTCCCTCTTTTCTCTATAATATTACCTAGTCCCTTGACTTTTACATCCACTTTTTTATTTATTTGTTAAGGAGATCTTCAAACGCATGGGAGTACGTTAATTGTTGTTTTTTAAAATAATTTTTGTTTAAAAAATATTAAAAAATTATTTCTAACATTAGCGCATCAATCCAATAAAAATGAAATAAAAAACAAATTTTATTTTAATGGAATTACGAGTTTATATTTAATTTATTAAATTTGACCATCGGACTGTCATGACTTTAACGTATAGTTATATAGGTGCTGAAAAATAGATCTTGAAAAAAAAGAGTGACTAAAAGTGTATAATACTTTTAGTTGCTACGTAGCTCTCTGGAGTAAATTCCGCGGTCCGGAATTAGGCAGGGAGAGAGGGACGGGGATAGAAAGGTAAATTCAAAAGAGGTGGCTTTGATTGTTTTGGACAAAATAATACCGTGGAATTTATTTACGCCTAAAGGAATGGCGCCCTCCGTTGACGTATTGGAAGGTTAACGGAAAAGTATTCAACGCGTCATTGTACAGCTAGAATTTTAGTGGCAGTTGGCCCGAACAGCATTACATGCATGCATAGCGGGCTTAAACTATGGGTCGCTACATGAATGGCATAAGATCTCTATTTTGTAAAATAAATAATTAAAGTATATTTATTAATTATGTTTGATCAAATATAAAATGAAGATTGCTTAATGTTGTACTTGTTAGACAACATTAAAAAAATATTATAAATATTTTTTAAAACTTTATTTATTGCTTTTTAAAGTTTCGTCCACCTTAAACCGACTTTAGTAGACATGCAAGATTCATGAACAAAAAAAAGTCTTTTAAGATATTATTTGGCTTCTTCTTTTATTTGTTAAGCTTGATATAACGTTATTATGGTCTCATGATTATAATTATGAGTTTAACAGGTTAAATCCAGTTGATTCAATACATTATGGTTTCAATATTTTTTAAGAAACAATTTTTTTTTCTTGTTTTGAGTTATGTTGTGTTTTACTAATTGTATGCTATTTTTAGATTTATCAAATTAATCGGGCCAACGTAAAGCAAGCCAATAGTATAGTATATGTTAAAATATAGTTTTTTCAAAAAAAAAAATACAAGAAAATATTAGTATAGCATGAATAATTATTTATATTTAAAAATATTTAATCCCACCTACAATGTAAAGCAAACCAATAGTATAATATATGTTAAAATAGAAGTTGATAATAAGAAACTTGAAAAGCTTGAAAGTGGAGTTTTTCCACTTTATTAGTTTTTCAATTTAGTATAGTATTCATAGACAATTGCCTTACGTTTTGCCGCATTTAGAATTATATTTCTTAAAATGTAAAACAAGATCTTTAAAGTGAAAAAATTTCCATGATGCTATAAATTTAGGTAAAATAATAAATCTTTAATTTTTTCATCCTGAATTTTTGTCAAGCGTGAATTTCTAATAAAATATATAAATTTTAAATTGATATGAATTTATTTTTTCTAATAGGTTTAAACAAAAATTGAATGATTTTGTTTTACAAAAAAATAATGTTAAGCAATAAATTTTTTTAAAAAAAATAAGACAAAAAAATAAAAAAAAGAACATTAAGCCACATATTTTTTTTCAAATCATCAATCCGAGATATTAGATCTGAAATGTCATATATGGAGAAGTTACAAAACTTAATTTTTAACAAATATAACATTGAATGATACATTATTATAATTATTATTCTCATCGTTATTATTATGATAGTTAAATTGTTACTATCATTATAGCTATCACTATAACCACTAATATAAATTATTAATATCCTAATTATTATTGGTATTATTATTGTTGTCATCATCATTAATGTTATTATCATTACTATTCTAAAATATAATATATGGAGAAATTACAAAACTCAATTCTTAACAATATAACATTGAATGACAAATTACTATAATTGTTATTCTCATCATTATTATTACGATAGTTAAATTGTCACTATAACCCCTAATGTAAATAATTAATATCCTAATTATTATCGGTATCATTATCGTTATCACCATCATTTGTGTTATTATCGTTACTATATTATCACTATAACCATTATTATTTAAACCATCATTATAGTTATTATTATTATTACTCTTATTATCATCACCATTGTTATTAGTGCAATTATTTAATTATTACCAGTAGTGGTATCACCACTACGGTTATCACGATTATAATCACTATTATAATTACTAATATTATTATTTTTTTAATATCATTAAAATTATCATTAGTATCATTATCATTATTAATATCATCACTATAATTGTTTTTATTATTCTCGATATTATTTTATGAATTATTATTATTATTATTATTATTATTATTATTATTATTATTATTATTATTATTATTATTATCATCATCATCGCTTCCATAATTATTAATATCATAAGAACTATAGCCTTTATAATAAATTATTATTGCTCTCATCATTATCATTAGTAATGTTACTATTATTATTATCATGATTACAACTACTAAGATTATTATTATTATTATTATTGTCTAAATAGTGAAAATCATGAAATTATTTTGAAGAATAAAATAAAAAAACACAATTTTTTAACAAAAGAGCAAGCAATTTTTTTTTAAAAAAATGATAAAACTAAAATAAATATTATTAGTATTAAAAACATTTGATTTGAAGAACAAATAAAATAACCAAAAGAGAACAAAGGGAGGAAATAATAAATAAAAAGAAAAAATATCAATTGTAAAATGATTGTCTACACAAATAAAAATTAAAGGACTAAATTGAAAAGAAAAATCAATAAAAGATAAAAATGATAAAAGTTAAAACTAGAACTAAGAGTATACACATATAAATATGAAAAAAAATAAGGATTGCTTCAAAAGAACTGAGAAAATTTAAGGAATTAGAAAAAAATTAAAAGAATAAGGGATTAAATGAAAAACAAAATATATGATCAATTTCAATTGAAGGACGCAATTGAAATAAATTAAAACTTTTATCGAACAAATAAGGATGAAAAAAGAAATCTAGAGACCAAAAACTGAAATGTACAAAGCATAAACAAGGAGGACTTATATGCATATTTGGTTCATGAGAGAGAAAGGAAAAAGAATAAAACAATTGACCAATAGTAACTCTTTGACCATCATGTAATAGTAACTCTTTGACCATCATGCACTGACAAACAAACTACCACTGGAAGAGAATATGGTGATGCATTCATTGAGACAATGTTTGATAATTTTTAGTCACTGCATGGACTGTCATGCGCTACCTGTATACGAAACAAAATCACTGGCTCGTTAGATAGATGTGCCAACAACTTTTTTAATAAAAAAGTATTAAAAATATAAATTACCAAAACATCCCTATTTTGATAACAAAAAAACCACATATGAAAACACCAAACTAACCTAGGATAGTTTTCAAATAATTATTGTTTTCACTTTTTTATTAAAAAAAACCATTAACTTGCGTTAACTCGCTCAACTTGTAATATATATTTTGCATCGAGTGTATCCTCAATCATGTTTAATATTTATAAAAGTTTTCAACTTCTTACGAGTCTTTAAAAACTAATCCAAAGTTAATCTAGTGAGACTCATCAATTCATTTAAACTCTTTTATTTTTTTAAATAATTCTAAAACAATATCGTTTCAATAAAAATAAATTGCTTCCTCATTGTTGATGTAGTTGTGCATTCGAGCAATGATGATCATGTGCACCTGAGTTAGAACTAAAATGGGAGCACCTTTTTCGGTAAAGTGTAAAGTGCATACTTCAAAATCAAGGGATGAAATTGCTTGAGATCTCGGGGAATGTTGAGTGTGGTTGAAGCTAGAATATAAGAAAAGAAAAAACCGAGAGGTGAGAGACAATGATGATCATGTTGCCTGCCTCGATGCTTTATGGTCATAAGTAAGTTTAATGGTCATATCATGTCCTCCCATGCATTTAGGCGCATGGCCTTTGCGTCACCTTCTTCTCTTCTTTTTTTTTTTTTTTTCTATTTCATATATGATTTTCATCTATCAAGCAATAAGTAACAATCGAATTTGAGTGAGATTAGAAAATCGAATTACTAAATATTAAATAGTGAATTCACAATGTTTTTTATCTATTTATTTTGCCCCTCTAAGCACAAAATAGAAGCTTTGGAATGGAGATATTTTTATTTTTATTTTTATTTTTTCACACGGCCACAAATATATTTTAGAAAATCATTGTGGAGACAAAAAAAATTAAATAAAAATGCTAAAATAATCTTTTAGGTAAAAAATGTTTTTTTGTACGGTCACTTTATTGTAATTTTCTTTTTAACAAGCATGCACGAGCAATTAGACGTACTCGTACCCTTTGAAAGGCATGTGTGGCGATGTCCTATAGTCAAATGCTAGCTTCCTGTATCTCTTTCAAATCATCATTTCCTCTTCCTCATTTTCTTCTTCTTTTTTTCTCTCCTCCCCTAACAAGTAAGTGATTTTTTTCATTTATTGACACCAATATTTGATGGATTTACTTAATTAGATGGTTATTAAGTTCAAGGTGACAGAGGACTTATGATTTGCACAATAGGTCTCGAGTTCAAGTAAAGGTGTACGTCCCTTGAAAGAGTCTGTGATAACCGGGGTTTACTCACTCATCCGAGCCCGCAAAATACTCTTTCTAGTTGTTAGGGTTTCTCGCATTCAAAAATATTAAAAAAAAAGTAAGATGTAAAATTAAAAGTTAAGTCATTTATGTTTCAAACAACAATATCATCAAATGACATGTTTTAAGATCTTAATTCAAATAAAACATATGCAAAAAGCTACCAGAACAAAACAAAATATCATGGCTTAAAAAAATTAGAGTGTATGAATATATATATATATATATATATATATATATATATATATATATATATATATTCACATCAATTAGTTTGATGATTGAAATAGTTGTGAATCATATTTTCTCTCTCTACCACTAAAACATAGTAATTTGCTCCCTCCTATGTCTTAGTATAGATCAAACAGCAAGAGAAATTAAGTTTTGAATCAAAAGTGTTATTTTTTTAGTTTATTTGTAGATGAAGTTCGTGTATTTTGACCACTAAGTAATAATTACTGCATTATATTGGGTTGATTTTATTTTATTAGCACCAACAATTCTCTTGAAATATTTGAATTCCAACCAAACTTTGTTAACTTATATTTTTATATATGTGAGTTCAGGCAAGATTAACAAATTTAAAGTCTTATGTAGAGAAAAAAAGAAAGAAAGAACTAAATTATTATTATTATTATTATTATTATTATTATTATTATTATTATTATTATTATTATTATTATTATTATTATTATTGTAATGAATTCATTATTTTATTAGTTTTAGACGTCAAAGAGAAGACACGGTAGATGAAGGTAGTAAACTTTTTGTTGTTCATGGATAACAGTTTTTTCAATCATCCTGCCTATGCCAATTTCCAAAGATTTCCTTATCTTGCTCTTACTTTCTTCTTATTTCTTTTTCTTAGTTATGTGCTATTTAAAATTATTTGCAGATATATTCTTTGTCTTTTCTATGATTTATGTACTTGTTTGGGAGTGTTGTTGAATTTGTTTTTGAAACTATTTTTTGTTAAAAAAACACATTAAAATAATTTCTTTTTTTAAAAAAATTATTTTTAACATCATCACATGAAAATAATCTAAAAATACCAAAAAAATTCAATTTAACGTAAAAAATAAAAATAAAAATAATTTTTTTATTCAAAAATACTTTTGAAATGCAATGTCAAACATGACCTATATGGTATGGAGATTAATACGGAAGTTCTTTCTTTCATTTGAGTCTTGTTTTTGTTTTTTCATTTATGTAAAATAATAGAATAGCTAGAGTGGAACTTAAGATGAGTTGGGCAAATGATATTTCTAGGTGAAAATTTAAAAGTGTTTTTAATTACTGTTACTCCTTTTGTATAGATTTTTAGGTATGTATGTAATATTATAATTTTTATATAAGACAATTAATTGTGAGCATTCACTCCCTTCTTCTTTTTGAAAAAAAAAATACATTGTTAGATTGTATATATTTTTTCCCATATTTTTTTTATTGCATTTTCATTTGTCTTGCATCATCTAATATATATATATAAACCATCAATAAAAAATAAAGAAACTCCAAAATATAAAATTTATTGTTTCAAGTAAAGAAATTCCTCAATAAAATATAAAAAGCCTTATAAAATAAGTCCTAAATGAAAATCCAGGGCTTATGACTAGTTTTTATACAATATTATCATGAATCAAAGTTTACTAATGTTAAAAATACCTTCTTTTGTAATAAAAAAAAGAAAAAAAACTATTAATTTTTCAACACCCTTTATAGACCCCCCCACTACACACACACACACTTATTCTTTCTTTATCTAAACATAGAAGATGATGGTTTTTCCCCATCACCTCAGACCCAACACCCTTCCTTTCTCTAATCTCTTCTAGCATAACCTTATAATGTATATTTATTTCCAATATTAGTTCAAGTTTATATATATCATTGTGATATGTTTAATAAATATTTATAATTTTAAAAACAAAAAAAATGTATTTGTTTACAAATTCATAGTAGTGTTTTATTATTATAAATTCTCTCGATTTCTAAGTATGTGTTTGGAGATATGATGGTGAGCGAGACGAGTTTTATGGTTTTGATGAGATCCAAAAAAAACACACATTAAAAAATATATATATTTGTATCTTTCAGCAAGATTAGAGTTGTGCTTCAATAAATTCTGCATCATCTACAAAAACTCAAACTCACCCAAACAAAATCTAAACATAAAAGAATCTCAAGAAATTTGAGGATTTAAAAATTTCTAAAATCCTTAATTTTTTAAATATCAAATATGAGGGAATTTTCTTTAGCCATAACGGTTGGTAATCAGATTCATTCCGCCACCTCCAAATATTCACACACCATCTAACGGTCAAAAACCCAAAACAAAATTCAAACGAATCAATCCATCGCCCTACAAAACCACAACCCCACAAAAAAACTAGCCGTTACGAAGAGCGTCCAAAACCCTACGTTTCTTTTTTCTCTTCACACAGCACCGTCTATGCCCTCATTCATTGCCTGCTCTCATTGATCAAAGAAACAAACCCCAATTGCTCTCCCTCTCAATCTAAAAACACTTCCAATCGAAAAACCCTTTATTGATTTTGGTATTTTGAAGTGATTCTTGATGGATTTGCATACAAAGAATCCAAAATCAGTCACTCCGATGAAAGACCCACATGGGTTCCAATCAAAGTTATCTGAGAATTCAAATCCAAACCTTTCTCATTCAAGTCCTTGTTCGAAACCCACAAATTCTCCTCTTACCAAATCTGCAAAATCCCAAAAATCTGCCTCGAGGAATCCGACTTTGAATCTTAATCCAGTCATTTATTCGCCCAGAAACAAGATTAGGGAAAGAAGGTTTGTAGTGGCAAAAAAGAAATCAAAGAAAGGGGCTTTGAATTCAAATCCCACTCCTGTGGATTGCAAGTGCAAGGAGAAATATGGGGACAATGTAAACAAGTGTTTGTGTGTTGCCTATGAGACATTAAGGGCTTCGCAGGAGGAGTTTTTTAAGAACAGGAATGATGAAGAGAAAGGTGAAACAGATAAAGAAAAGGGTTCTGATTATAAAGCTATGATAGAATTTGAAGAGGAGGAGATAAAAAATCATTTTGTGGCTCAAAATCTAGAGAATGAAGATAGAGACGGATCAGATACTCCATATTCCTGCGAAAGCGAGAAATCGGGACAAATGGGTAGCTCTACAATCAAGAGAAGGAGAGATAAGTTACTTGAAGATGCAAGAAACAGTGCCCCTGACAGTGGGAAAGTGAAGCATTTGGTTGATGCCTTCGAGAAGCTTTTTACCCTACCAAATCCAAAGGAATCAGACAAGACTGAAGAGGATGAGATAAAGGAGAATAGAAAGAAGGCAATGCAGTGGGCTTTGCCTGGATTGCAGCATCCTAAAGTGCTGCCCGAGACTGAATACTCTTCTTCTTCTTCATTTTCTTTGCCTAGATTTCAGCCTGCTGATGTATCAGAGACAAACGTCTCTTCTTCATCATTCTGTCCATCTGATTTCTGTTTAACTTCTGAGAATCTGGGGCTGGATTCAAGGATTTCTCTTTCCTCTTCATGGGATGGCAGTCAAGGCAGGTTAGTAATAATTGATGAATTGATTTCATTGAACCCCACATTTGAAAACATACTTTAGTTTTTAATTTAGGTTCCAATGACTAATTGATATTCTGTTTTTTTTTTTTTGAAATGCCAGTAATGCTAGCAGGTCATTTAGTGGAGGCAGGAGAAGCCGAAGAAATGTGAGTTTTTTTTTTTTTTTGCCTCGTAATTTCCTATTTGATCTATGTATGTGTATTATATTTAAGCTTATGATTTTGATGACCTTATTTGAATTTTTAGAGTGCTGAGTCAAGTGGAACAATGGGGGTGAGGAGACTGAAGAACAAGAAGCAATTTAGAGTCACAAGCCAAAAGCCATTTAAGCTCAGGACAGAGGTGCGTAGCTTTCTCTTCTTCTTTTTTTGCCATCATGAGAGCTGAACATGGAGTGTTCACATTGCTTTGTAATGAATCGCATTGTAAATTTTGTGATTGGTTCCCATTGTAGCAAAGGGGAAGACAGAAGGAAGAGGAATTCACAAAGAAGATTCAAGAAATAATGATGGAGGAGGAGAGGCTGCGGATTCCTGTTGCACAAGGCCTGCCTTGGACAACAGATGAACCAGAGGTTAGTCCTTTATCTGACTGAGTAGGGAAGGCAATTGATACTCCAAGATGCCTTATAAATAAACAGTTTACAGAACTGAGATTAGTTGACCTGTTTCTGTCATGAGGAATATGCATCAAGGATTCAGGAAAATAGATGTGTTCATGAGTTCAATTTCATTGATATGTCATGTCTAATTTTACATGTCATATAGTTCAGTTTTTAATCATACGTTTTGATCATGAATTACTCACATTGGCGTTGTCTGCAGTGCCTAATCAAACCTCCAGTGAAAGAAAACACCAGGCCCGTTGACCTGAAGCTCCATAGTGATATTCGGGCCGTGGAGCGTGCTGACTTTGATCATCAGGTAATTTTCTAACAATAGTGATTAGCATATGGGGTTTTAGTGCTGATTTTGATAGGAGCACTATTCGGTTTATGATTAAACTACCAGAAAATGGTATATTGAAGCCTGTAACAATTAACTTTCGACACTCTGGTAGAAGGGAACATCTAAGAGAACCATGGTTTACAGTGAAATGCCTCTCTTAGATTGAGGTTGTTGCCCCTCCTCATGGTTGATAAGTGGTGTTTGTGCTTTCGTGTGCGGGCAATCATGTTTTTACTCATTTGTTGTTACTCGACGGTTCTAGCTAGCTGAAACTATATTACAGCACCAAGACTTGAAACATGGAAGTAACGTCATCATTTATTTTTATTACAATGCTGTCAGGTATCTGAGAAGATGAGCCTGATTGAGCAGTACAAGATGGAAAGAGAGAGGCAACGAAAGGTAAATATGGAAAGAAAAGGCATGATTTTAAGGTGATGCTGTTATATTTCTTTCTGATTAAAATCTTCAAATTCGTTGTTGGCTCTTGTAGGTGGAAGAAGAGGAAGAGATACGCAGATTGAGAAAGGAACTCGTTCCAAAAGCACAGCCCATGCCCTATTTCGACCGGCCATTCATTCCCAGAAGGTAAGGGTTACCTGGTTTATTTATTCGCATGTGTGTGTCTTGTAAGGCAATTCTTCGTTCCCCTATGGCTATGGTGGGTTGTTTACAGTGGCAAAGCTCAACATTTCTTCTCAACCTTTCTTCTGAAGGGGAGAAAGCAAAGGTCCAAGGGACCATGGTGTTTGTTCAAATGTGTTTTTGATGTGTCTTTAAGAATGTATTTGGAAATGCGTTTGGAAAACGCTTTTGAAAGTTATTTGTTCAAATGTGTTTTTGATGTGTTTGGAAAACGCTTTTGAAAGTTGTTTGTTCAAATGTGTTTTTGATGTGTCCTTAAGGTATTTGGGAATGTATTTGGAAAATGTTTTTGAAAAAAAATGAAAATTTTTTATTTTTATTTTTTATTTTAAATGAAATTTTTTTAGTGTTTTTAGATCATTTTCATGTGCTGATATCAAAAATAATTTTTTTTTTTAAAAAAATATAACTTTGATGTATTTCTGAACTAAAAATACTTCAAAAACAATCTCAACCACCCTCTGAAACATGCAATTAAGCTGTCCTCAGCTTAATGAATGTTTACATTAGCTCTTTTGGTAACATATGCACAAATAAGAAGGGATGGTGGTGGTGACCTTATATTTAGTTGTCCTCAGCTTCGAAATGTATTTGGCATTTTTGGTCATGGATCATACAAGCTTGAGATTGTACTCTTTGCAATCTTTGTTTGATTTTGAAGATTGTGGTGCTTATTATATCTCCTTGGTTTGATTTGTACCAGCTAGCCCTTCTTCTAAAAGATAAAATGCGCATTTTTCAGTGCAGCTTTCTTGCTGAATGAACTAGTTAGTAAAATGACATGTTGTATTGTCTTCTCCGTTTGGATTTTGTGAAGGTCAATGAAGCATCCAACAGTGCCGAGAGATCCAAAGTTCCACATACCACAACACAAGAAGATCAAGAGCTGTGTATCATGGAGCGATGTCAGCAGCTACACTTACGACCAGTAGGAGGGGAGAAAGAAGAGGTGGTAGAGGGTTAGGTATTCATTCGTTCCTTGTCAATTAGTACACTTAATAATGTTGACTCTGCTTCCATTTTCCCACTCACCTCGCTTCCCAATCATTCTTTACATCATCTGCATCTGTATATGAGGCAACCAATTAGTTGCAATTTTGAGGACTGTCGGCTTGTGTTCTTGTGAAACTAGTGGGGAAAAAAATATATGAAGTTCTCAATTCATGTTTGGCTTTTTCTTTAATATTTCCATTTCCCTTTCCCCGATTTATTTTCTTATCCCTGTCGTTAAGATGAAAAGGTGCTGGGACAGAAAATTTACGTGGTTCAGCAACTTGTCTACTCCACAGAGCTACTAATTTGTATGTATTAAGCAAATAATAATACTAAAACTTTAAGAAGCCTCTCTATTTATAGCAAGTATGAGGTGACAATCTTCTTCATTTAGTCAATAAACTGGCCACCAAGAAATACAAACCGTTATCATTTTCAACAAAAGTGGGAGAGGATAGGTTTCACATCATTGTGTTTCATGATTGAAAAAACATGAGTTTCCTTGAAAAATCTTTAACTCTTAAAAAAAGCTTTACTATTTTGTGAATTGTTAGAAGTTTTGTGTATTAGTTTTATTTTAAATCAAGTAATAAACACTATGGATAACGATGAACAATCAATTTAACTTCAGCAAGTTATGACGCAAATACTAGAATGTCATGTCTTTAGTTGATATAACATGACCATTGTTTTTTTTTTATTATTATTATTAAAAATAAATGATTGCTTGTTAACTTGTATTAACTTTGACTAACATGTCTTATCTATATTAACTTGTTAACATCTTTTTTAACATATTAAAATGAAACCAAATTAGATTGACTTTGTATTAACTTCGACTAGACCCTTATAACCCTATTGAAAGCAAAATGTTTTATTATTATTAAACTCAATTCTTATTTAACTTAATGTTGACGAATAAGATTTAAAACAAAATTCATCTAAGAGAATCAACCTTTGTTAACTTGCCAAATTGATATCATGAGATTGAGATAAACTTATAGAATACAAACTAAAACAAATTATGAAACTCAATTTCTAATCAACTCAATGTTTGAAAGGATAAAATAAAAATAAAAATAAAAATAAAGAAATGACATGAAAAAAAACCACCCAAGTTAATTGACCAAACCTTTGACGTGGTTAATAAGATCTAGATAACCTAAATAATAAAATATCATTCATAATCAACTTAATATTGAATGATTTAATTAAAAAACAAATAAAACTTGAGTCAATGAACTTCACCTTTGGTCTAGGTTATAAAAATATGATAATCTTATAAGTAAAAAAATCATGAAACCTGATTCTCAATCAACTTAATATTGAATGTTTAAATTGAAAAATATTCAAATAAACAAGACAAACAATATAAAGTTAACTTGTCAAACCCGAGATAATTATTTAGAAAGAGAAATTAAGAAAATTATAAAGTTCAAATTCTCAATTGACTCAATATTAAAAGATGAAATAGAAAAAAAAAGATTCAATTAAAAAATAACAAAAAATAAACTTTTAATGAACTTGTCTAACCCATAAAATTCATAATCTGAATTATGAGATCATAATAACCTCATAAAAAGGTAATAAAAAAAATATAAAGTACCATGAACTTAATATTTGAAGGATAAAGTCGAAAAAAAACTAATTACAGAAAAACCCGAGTTAACACGGCACCCTCACAAAACTTGCAATTTGTGTTATGAGGACTAGATAAGTCCATAAAAATCAAATCAAAAATAAGTTATAAAATATAATACCTAATAAGTCTAATATTGAAAAGATAAAATTGATAAAAATAACTAAGTTTAAAATTTTAAAAAAGCCTACAAACTTTTGAGAACCAAAATAAAAATAAAAAAAACATTGATATTTTTACTGTTATTTTTTATTAAATTTGAATCCATAATTATTTTTTATAGATAATATTTCTCTAATCTCTAATGTTGTTTTTTAATCTTTGAGGTAAACACTAATAATATGACACACATGTATATGTTGTTTTTATGTACATATTGCTAATTTGAATTTATATTAAATATAAATGAGAAAGAACTGATTCAAAAAAGAAAAATGATTTATAATGCTAAAAATAATTAAATTAAATTATTTAATATTTGATTATTTCCAATTAAATTTATTTATAATTTTAAAAAATAAAAAAAGATTAATATAACTATAATTGTCAGAACTTACATAAATTTTTGAAAGTCAAGCTTGTTAATTTTAATAAGCATTGTAGTTTATTAATTTTTGAATACTAGAAAATTAATTAATAATTATCAGCATTAAAAATAATGCTGGTGCAAAATACTGATAAAAAAACTAATAAATAAATCATATCAACTCTACTAATTTTCATTGCTCTACAATTAATTATGATGAATCTTTTGTGATATAAGCATGATTTTATTTGTTTAGATGGTTTTCCTTTTCTTTTCTTTTTTATGTTCCAAGAGAAAAAAGAGAGCCTATTTTAACTATTGGGCTTAAAGCTAATCCAAATAGCCCAAACCTGATATTAATATTCAATAGGCCCAAGAAAGCCCAACTATCAAGAAACCCGATCCGTGATGTAAAAAACAATCGGGTCAAAAGAAAATAAACAGAGAATCGAAACCCTAAGGATACTGGCCGCTGCTATATTAATACCACTAGAACTACCAAAGGAAGCCCTAGTGAGAGACGAGATAGATTGAGAGCTAGCTTGCTCGTTGCTTGCATAAAAAGAGCTCTCTTGTAGGTGAAGAACAATGGCAACAGCAAAAACTGTCAAGGACGTGTCTCCTCATGAGTTCGTCAAGGCTTACTCTGATCACCTCAAAAGATCTGGCAAGGTATTTTGTTGCACATGCTCCAAAAACAAATCTGTAATTGTAGTTTTTGGATTCTTTCATCTTAGATCTGCTAGTTTTAGTGAATGGTAAATTGGGTTTATGTGGAAGTAGGTTTGTAGTTTCTTTAGTGTTGTTTTTTAATGAAAAAACTATGTGATATATGGTTAGTGCTTGAGCTTTGTGTTTATATTCATGGCTGATAGGGGATTTGTAGTTTTTTGTTTTTGGTATACATCTCGAGGAGTTTCTGACAGATGGTGCTGTTTGGTCTGGCCGTTAACAGTGTAAGAACCAACCCTTGAATGTTTCTGAACCGGGTCACCAGAATCAAAAGTATGGCATGTGTAGAATATGTACTAGTTGATTTAGTCTTGGGAGGCAGTTGGCAAGGAGAGGAGGGGGAATTGAGAAGTGATTTGTTTTATGTTTTGGAAGTTTCATGTGAGTTTTAGTGTATCAGGGAGGCATCTCACATGTGGGTCAACCATTGTTTAGTGGTGTGGTTGCTAACCTCTTGAAGCTGTAGTTTGTGGCTTGGGTGCTTTGAGGATTGTTTGTAATACCGGTTTCAATTGATGTTGCTTAGCCCTATTTTCATGGGTTTTTCTCCTTTTTTGTATTGAAGGAAAATAGTCAGTATTTTCTGCTTAGCACTGGGCGAGACATTAATAAAAGCATTGTATGAAGTTTCTGTCAGTATTTTGCTTTTGACTGATGAAATCTTGCTTTGATGTATTTCTTAACTTGTTAATTGATGTGCTATAATTAATCATTAGTATGATTGTGGTATAGGGGTTAATGATCTATTTTCCCTTCTCTGTTGATGAACAGATTGAGTTGCCACCATGGACTGATATTGTGAAGACTGCTAAATTTAAGGAGCTTGCACCATATGATCCTGATTGGTATTATATCAGAGCTGGTAGGCTGTTCTCTCGTGTGGGTGCACAAGCACTTGCACGTTTTGTTTGGGATGTTTTTGATTCACAGCTAATATATTTTCCTTAAAGACTTGGTTTTCACTCTTGATTGCAGCTTCCATGGCAAGGAAAATTTATATGAGGGGAGGCCTTGGTGTGGGTGCTTTTCGTAGGATTTATGGTGGTAGCCAGAGGAATGGAAGTCGTCCACCCCATTTCTGCAAGAGCAGTGGCTCTGTTGCTCGTCACATCCTTCAACAATTGCAGAACGTGAACATCATCGATATTGACCCTAAGGGGTGAGCTACTTTCCTTGTAGCTATTTTTTTTTCAAATATTTTTATAATTTGTCTTCAAATTATCCTTTCTCTAATTTTGTTTGATTTTCAGCTTATCAAATATGCTCATCTATGAAATCTTGCTTTGTTTTCATTTCACAATTGAAGTGGACTGATAAATATAGATTACACGTAAGAGTAACGAACTTGCTGATTTGTGTATTTTTATTTTGGTAACAGTGGGAGGATAATAACTTCAAGTGGCCGACGGGATCTTGATCAAGTTGCTGGACGGATTGTGGTAGCCCTGTGATCATCAAATACAGCTATGTTACAACTATCGTACTTTAGGTTTCAATTTGAATCCTGTGGAGAGATGTGATTGCAGCAAAGATATTATATGTTATGAAAGTTTTGGTTCCAACTGTCGAATGTTTTTTATGTGAAAATGTTTTTTTGGGATGTTGCATTTCAGTGATTAGATGTTTTTTTAGCTTACATTCTCGTTGTTTTTTATTTCCTTGCACTTCAAGTGGTTGATGTATGTGATAAGATTGTTACGAACAAGCACCAGCAAGTTTATATCCATCTCAAAAGTGATTGTAATAATTCCTAGTGATCTATCTGTATGGGTTATTAAACTTTTCCGGGTCTCATTTTTTTGTTAAACCAGGGTCGCGATGATCAAAAGAAAAAAACTTAATTTTATGAAAATCTTGTTTGTAGAGTAATCATGATTTCATAAATATTATATTTGAAACATTATATATATATATATATATATATATATAGATAGCTTTAAAACTTAATTAAATACAACATTGAATGATAATTCAATTGAGATATTTTTTTATTATTATTATTTGAGGCAAAATCCAAAAAAAATTTATTACCAGCATAAGAAAATACTATTTGATTTGAAAAATAAAAGAAAATAAATAAAGGATAAAATGAAAATTAGTATCATTATCATTATGAATATAATTATTATAACCACTTGGATTTTATAAAATTTGTTATTATTGATATTCTTAATATTATTTTATAAGTTATTGTTACTATTAGCACTATAGTCATAAGTATTAATATCATAAACATCATAATCATTGTAATACATTATTATCGTTATCAATATTATTATTAGTATTATTTTTTTTAAAATAATGAAAATTATTAAATTGACCTAAAAACACTAGTTCAATACATTCTAGTTACTATGGTTTTTCAAGTTAATACTTATATACACTGAATGTAGGTTCAAACCTTGAAAGGTACTTAACACCTATTACATAACATTAATTGCTCACTTGAAATTATTATTATTTGTTTTATAAAATTTAAATCCTGTGGGGAAATGTTAAAATTTTAATTTAAAATTTATCTTTAATGATAACCATTATTAATAATTAATATACTCATTTTAATCAATTACCATAATTGTTATAATTGTTATAATTGTTATTTTTTGGATGTGAGGAAACCCCATCTCCTGGAAAATATATTTTGTGAGCCCAGTTGAGCGAGTTAAACCCTGACTGTCTCTAGTTTTTCAAGGGATACATGCCCTAACTCGAACTCGAGATCTGCTGTGCAGATCGCAAACTCTTTTGTCATAAAAGGGGTGGGGTTATAATTACTTACTACAACTATTTTGTATTTAAATCATATTATTTGCTTATCATTAATTCATCATATTTAATTATTTTAATATAATTAATAATTGACATTTCTATAAAGTATGTACATACATATATGGAAGGAGCAATTGAAATGTGATATAGATTCCGAAGAATAAAATAGAAGCACTTTCCTATTTTAAATCATTCTCCCATATATTTTTTATTCATTTCTTTATTCTCTCAAGTTCTTCTATAATTATTTTTATTCTAATAATTCAAGTGAGCATTAAGGGTGATTAAAGGCTTGAAAAACTTTTGTTGCATCTAAAAATTTAAATAGATTGTTGTATCTTGGGAGAGAAACGTACTATATTTGAAGTAGAGGGAGTGTTTGCTCTCTAAGGTTAGCGATACTATGTGCCACAATCCCAAGCTTCATCTAAACCCTTATTCTTCTCATATTTACCATTAGTTAAAATTCATTTTTTTATTAAGTTAAATCAAGCAATGATTGTTTTATTTTCTTGCCCTATTTATTTTTTTATAGCAATCGATTAATTTTATTCTTACATATTTATATATACTATTATGATTTTAATCATTTCTAGAATTTTGTTACATTCTATTAAGAAAACAAATAGAATAGTTATGGACAAAAGTTTTAAATCCTAGAAGTTGCCTTGTGCACAATTTCTATAAGTCATGATGCAAGATAGATTTCACACTGCCATTAACAAAATTTCTATAGTGCTTTTATTAGTCGTATAGTTTTTTTTTGTGTATATATATATGTGTGTGTGTGTGTGTAAATCTCTCTCAAGATACAACAATGATGTATATATATTTATGATCATGCTTTTCTACTCAATGAAATTTATTTGTTTTAGTTTTGTTTATGGTAAGGAGAACTAATTACCGCATGCACATTTCACTTTAATATAATATAATTTCCTATATTGTCACTCCTAATTTAAAAAGGAAAGACATATTTTCCTATACTCCCAGACAGACAGACACAGACACAGATTTCCTAGAATGTTTTGTTTTCAACAGTGTGCGTGTCTATATATACACACACACACACACATTGCAACAGTCGAAAGAAGAAGAATATCAATGGAGCATCAGAAGAGCCATCTAAAGGAACACATGTTCCAGGTATCTCTATCCTGCTAGCTGTAGCTATACTCGTATTTTTTACTTTCTGGGTTCTCTATATAACTTCATTTGGATCATCCTGTAGTAAAGTTTAATTTTCTCTCTTTCGTTAATTGTTCTTTAGTGCTAGAAAATAGTTAGTAATCGATTGATTTCATGGGTTCTGATCAGGTCGAAGCCATAGAAGAGGATCGGATCAGCCAGCTCCCTGATCATATCCTATCCATCATTCTATCAAAATTACCCTTGCAAGATTTGGTTAGGACCAGTGCACTATCCAACAGATGGAAGCACCTCTAGGCCCTTAGGACTAACCTCAATTTCGATATGGACGACATCTTTGGAAGCAATCATGGAAGGCCCCATTTCAGTACAAAACAATGCAAACATTACAAAGAAGTTAAGCTCGAGTTCGCAAGGTGTGTCGATGGATTCCTGCAGAATTTTCAAGGCACAAAAGTAATTTCTTTCAAGCTGCATTTTTTTGAAGCATCTTGGAGACACTTCTAGCATGAATCAATGGATTCGTTCGGTGATTGGATTGGGAATTGAAGAGCTTCAGCTTGTCTTGTCGGGCATGACATTTTCATATCATCATCATTGCCTGTAAGTTTTATCAATACCTGGAAAAGAAGAACAATCCACTCATGAAAGAGATGGGCAAATTGGCCTTGTCTCTGTATATTTGAAAACTCTGCTTGCCTTTTTTTTTTACAGATAAGGATGTTATATACATGCATCTCGTGTTGAATAACAAACAAGAGAGAGATGGAAAAGCAGAAAACTAATTCTTCTAGCTAACACTAGAGGCTAGAAGAAACAAAAAGAAAATAACAGAAAGTGAGAATGTACAAAACATGTGTTATCTAGTCATCTGGTGTATGTGAGAGTGCTGAATGACTAGTCGTTTATCCTTCTTGATTATTAATATTTGCATCCCGTAATATTGCCTACTAGATGATGAATACTATATATTTCCACATTGGCTCCTTCCCCATCCCAGTGATTCAAGATTAAAGCACTTGCACCTACAAACTTGTGTTTTAAAACCTCCTACTGATTTTATCGGATTCAACAAACTAATAACTTTATGTCTGCACGACGTGTTTTTTTGGGAGATGATTTTCTTGCATCCCTCTTCTTCAACTGCTTGCTTCTTCAAGGTCTAGTGTTGAAACGCTTTAGACATTTGTCCCTCTTAAAAGTTTTCAGTTCTTCACTTCAAAATTTATCGTTGATTGATTGCTCCGATCCATCACCGGTTGAGGTAATAGCCGTGAATCTCATGGATTTTGAGTATAGTGGAGACTTCATGAAGATCACTGTACTTGTTGCTCCTTGTTTGGTAAAGCTCTAGTTTCAATTTCAATTCTGTGTATGTGACAGACATGCCAAATACATTATCCCTCTGTGCAACGTTTCCAACTTTATAGACTCTAATCCTGTATGTTGATCCTTGGAAGGTACGTAAAGATTTAGATTTCACCATGTGTAACTAACCTCCAAACATGATAATGAGAATCTGTTTTCATTTAGGAAAAAAAATACCACAAAAGCATGGACTCGCTCAGAAATTTGAAGCAACTACAACTATTTTATATCACAGCAAGTGAGGAGGAGGATCTGTTGTGGGTATTAACATATCTAAATGCTTGTCCACTTCTGGAGAAACTTGATTTGATGGTCAGTGACAGAATCCTTATAGCTTTCTATGTTTTCCAATCTTATAAACAACAAGTAGAATTATCTATTATAGTTTTTTTAACCGATTTGTTATGTTCTTATGATGTTTTGCTCATGCGTTTCTTGTCGAGGTTGTCTAATTAAACTCTGATTATAGCCTATTATGCCATCCAGTCTTATTCTGCCTCAGTTGTGCTTGTTATGCAGACATATTTTAATTGATGAACTGCTTTATTTGGTTTTATGCATCTCTTGTTTAGAATGTAATTTTCTTGTGCATCTGTAATTGTGTTGAGGAACATGTGTGCTACTTTTTCATGTATAGCATCGTCACCAATTCCTATCCATCTTAAAACACCAACTGCTGTTATCAACTTACATTGACAGTTTCATTTGCCAAAACAATAGGGGTACAATATTTTTGTCTATAACTGCGAATCTTATAGTGATTTCACTTTCTTGTCCATAGCTGGGTGGAGCAGAATTCCTGGAAAATCAAAGAGAGATACGAAATATTTGTGGATGCACATATAACAGACTCAAAAAGGTTGGGATAAATGGATTTGATGGTAACTAGTATGAAATGGAGTTGATAACACATATACTGAAAAGTGCAATATCCCTTGATCAAGTTCTTATCAATCCCTTGCATATTTTTTTTTATCTCCGAGGTGATGAATGGCATCCCTTGTCCCAAATGTATTAAATTGCAGTCTTATGTCAACGATAAGACAACAGGCTGTCAACAAAAGAAATTTGGTGTGCTTGCCTTGATCATATGATAGCACAACAGATTGAGCGAAACCTTAACATATCTGTGTCTTCAAAGAACAAGGATCATGAATGTTTTACAGAGCCTATACAGGTGGTATCTTCTTACTAGTTTGTTAATTTATCCCATCAGGCTTCCATAGTGTAAAGAAATTCCCTTTCTCCAGCACAGGTCAAAACAGAACATTGGTATCAAGCACTAGAAGACAATGTGGATA